>QUSF01000069.1:238236-780309 GCA_003676055.1 Chloebia gouldiae | reverse complement strand
CCCCCCCCGCCCCGGCGGGGCCCCATTGGCGCCTCGCGCTCGGCTGGAGCGTGCCGCTAATTTATTAATGAATGGGGACGGGGCGGGCGGGGGGCGCGAGGCGCGGGGCCGGCCAATCGCCGCGCCCCGCGCGCCACGCGCGCGCCCGGGGCCGGCTCCCTTTCAGCCGCTCTCCCTCACGGGCGCGGCAGGGAGGGTTGGGGGGCGGAGGGGGTGGGGGGGGTGGGCTCCCCTTCCAAGCCCTCTCATTCCCGGGAGGGTTTCGCCTTCTGGGGACACTTGGTGCTCTGGTAAAGGTGCGTAGTTCCTTCCGTACGTGCGGTGAGCCTGAAGTTGGGGAACGCCCTGCGCTCCGAGCAGCTTGCTGCCGTCAAATATAATTCACAGGCTGGAGGAGATCTTATTAAAAAAACCCTAAACGCCAACTTGCGCTAGGAAAACCTTCATTCCTTTTACCCCTCTTCCCTTCCAGCCCTCTCTCAATGGCAGAGCCTAGTGACATGCCCGTAGAGTCGGCAGGCTGGCTTTGCTCCACAGACCCCCTGGGGACACCTTCCAATATCCCAGGTTGCTCCAAGCCCTTCCAGCCTGGCCTTGGAAACTTCAGGGACGGGGCATCCACAGCTTCTCCGGGCAATCTGTGCCAGGCCTGCCCACCCTCCCAGGGAAGAATTTCTTCCCAATATTCCATCTAACCCTGCCCTCCGTCAGTGTGAAGCTGTCCCCTCTTGCCTGTCACTCCAACCCCTTGTCAAAAGAATGACAGTGAGAACATACAGAACCGAAACCACAGAACACTCTCCTCTCCGTATGGAAACACTGTCAGCAAGGCACTTTGTGGGAGTTGGGCTTTGAAGCAGAATTTTGTTTGCAACTGCTAGAAAAGCTCAACATTTATGAAAGGGCTGAAACCTCTGCAGAAGCCGTGCTCAGCACAGCAGGAACTCACAGCCAAAGAAGTCCCTCACTCTGGGTGTTTGGTCTTTGGGAGACTCAGTCAGTATCTCTGTGACTCTGTGAAACATCCTAACACTCCCTCGCCTCCTTGTGCAAAACGGGAGGCTCGCAGCTCCCCTCGAATCCGAGGAGAGGCACGCAAAAGGACCTTACTTCTTTTTCAACACCTTAAGGGACAAAGCAGAGTACACTTGTGACAGGGCCAGCCCATCCTTCTGTCATCACCCTGCTTGCAGATATTTCCGTGCTTCCATTGCTGATGCAAAGCACCGGAGAGGTGAGGCACCTTTTGTGGTGCCTTTCTGGGGTTCAGTCCCATTCCTGCTGGCATGCAGCATTTTTTTCCATAGGGTTGAGCACGAGGTGACCAAGGACGGGTCGGTTACCAAATCCTCACTGCTCTCGACAGGCACTTGTGTGGTCTGCGGGCAGAGCGAGGGCCGAGCTGCTCGGCCGAGAGCGGTGGGGAGAGGAGGTGGCGGGGGGGAGAGGGAGTGGGATCAGGAGCAGGAAAACTGCTGCCACTGCCCACCGCCTGAACTGTCCTCCAAGGGTCAAACTGTTCAACTTCAGCCCCTTTGCCTGACTCAATCCTACTTTAGGGGAACAAAAGCTCGAAGTAGGCAACGATCAAGAAATGGGAGCACAATGATTTAAGCTTATCACACAGCCCAGAAATAAAGGACGCTGAACTCGTGTGGGGGAGAGGGGGAGACCTTCAGAAGGGCTTTGTTTGCTGTAAGAAGATTGAACTCTGAGGCGACCTGATAGCCCTAAAAGTTTAGGGTCTGTGTTGCTGAGAGACCTTTGGGCACAGCCCATCCACACTTCGACCTCACAAGTTGAGAGCCGGCGTTAATGGCCAGCCTGCCTCAGGTGAACAGGAGCACGACATCCCGGGAAATGTGGGGACAAAACTGTGGGGACAGGGTGGCCTGACCCCTCCCAGCTCAAACACCCTCATACTCTGCAGCATCCTGAGGGTTTGGGGTCCCAGGACTGCCCATACACACCGGGGTGCCCTGAATCCTTGTGGTGTGCAGCCCTGGGCAGCACCTACAAACCCTGAGAGTGGGGTGTTTCTGCTCTTTAATGGGGTGTGAGAATATGTCCCCACACAGCAGAGAACCAGGGTGCTCTGCGGGGGGAAGCAATCAAAAGTGCTGGGGGGTGTATCCCCCTCATCCTGATCCAGGTCCTTTCCGAACAGCCCGTGCAAGAAGTGCCACAGCCAGGGACAAGATGAGGAGCAGCCCCCCAACTCCCAAGCTGTATTAGCACATTTGGGGTTTGTTCTGGGATCAAGGCAAGGGGTCCCCCCATAAGCACTGTCCCAGCATCCTTCCCTGGCTCCCCACAGGCCAGCCCTCGTCGGGGGCCGATTGTTCCCGGCGGATTTGCATGGCAGGTGCAGGCCTGCGGAGCGATTTTGCCGTCCCGGCCCCCCGCCCCACCAAGAGGGTTTGCCTCGCCCCCCTTGTGAAAAAAGGCTGCCGGTGCCTTCCTTTCCCATGAAGAAGAGAAGAAGCTTGAGGATCGCGTGAACACGCTTCAGTTTTCTTATTCTTTTCTATAGATGTGGGGAAAAGAACAGCCGATTGTGTGAAAAACCCAGTGCCTGCAAAAAGGGACATTGGCCATCCAGGCGAAGGTGCGCGAGGGAGAGCACTAATCGCTGAACCAGGAGACAAATACGATTACCAGCTCCGAGCCTTGAGTCAGAAAGTCTCATAGACTTTAAGATGTTAATCCCCAACATAATCCTTCCTTTGGCGTGTAGGAATAGTGCAGCCACAAGAGTTGTTTTGTTATTTATATTGGCGTTTAATAAAACTCAGCCAGTGGTGAATGGGCTGCCCACTCTCCAATGGTAATTAATTCCCTATTTCAGTGACCCAATTGTGCTGGGATAGAGCAGTGGGACAGTCCCACTGCCCCAACCCGCCTTTGTGCAGCTACACGGCTCTCGTGCTTCAACAGCTATGGAAACTCATTCTTTTGATGTCATTCAATGAGTTTTCCTTGGGCATCTTCTAAACTTCAAGGACCCTTTTCTTTCTCGAATGCCTGAAAAGCAGGACTAGCTTGACCACCTCTGTAGAATTTAATGGTTTGGTGAAAGGGCCTTTTGGGGGGGCCAAGGGGGTTTGTGTAAGGAAAGAAAGAAAATTTGGCAGGGAGATAGCCAAACTTGGGTGTGCCGAACTCACTCGGCTCCTAATTTATCCAGGTCTAAAAAGCCACTTTTTCTTACTCAAGACACTCAGAGGCTTCTCTTAGTCAAGGCATTTCTAGAAGGGATTAGCCAGTGAGCAATAGCTATTTTATGGAGCTGAGTAAAGACACAAATGGTGCTTCAAGAAGGAATTTCCATCCAGAAAAGGGAAAACACCTGGATATTTTGCCCAGAAGGGGAAGAATACCAGATACCTGTAACAGGTTATCAGTATAAAGTGCATCTGCAGGTTTGTACTTTTTTTGTGTGTGTGGTGAGGTGGCTAAAAGCGAACAGGTGAAGAACATGGAGTTACCCTGCAGAGCTGCCCTGGTGCGGGCAGCCTCCTCTATGTCTTTATACACACTTCCAAAAAAAAAAAAAAAACCCTTCGCAAGTCACAAACAATTCAGGATTCAACTAAGAAAACACAGAGTGAACCATATGGCCGGGGTGGCTCGAGTTGGCTGCATTTTCCCTCAGACAAAGAAGGGATTGAGAGTTGAAGGAAAGGAGAAAAAAACCCAACTTTCCGGCTGATGAAGCTGTTGTCTGGAGGCAATGATCCCAAATCTCAAGGCTTTATTCCAGGCTCCGACTGAGACGTGATATGTCATATGATTAGCATCTTTCATATTTACAAGAGTAGTGCGGGCTGCCAGTCTTTAGAGAAAGGCGAGAGAAAGAAGGGGCATATGCTGAAATGGATTTAGCATTTGAAAGAGAGAAAAGAGAGCGGATAAATACACTTAAACGAGGATTTAGTTTTACTCCCGTTGAGTTCTAATGGCTTGTTGATTGAGATTTTAGGGAGCCGGGACAGAGGTGTCAGCAGTAATTTAAAAGCGCCACTCAGCCCTCCCCCGGCGGAAGGAGCCGGCGCTGCCCCTCGGGGCGGAGCGGTGCTGCGGCCGCAGCGGCGGGCTGGCGGGAGGGGCGCGTCACCGCCCCGGCGGCTCCCTCCGCCGCGCCCGCGGCGCCCCCTGGCGGCGGCGGAGCCCGCGGGAGGCCTGGGGCAGCCGGGGTCGGGAAAACCGGGAAGCAGAGCGGGAATTCCCGGCGAGTCGGGCATCCGTCAGAACCGACAGCACTGCAGCGCTGCTCACAGGCACCGTCCAGCCGAGCCCTGACCACGTACAGGCATGGCGCAGCCTATGCCAGTGCCTCACTGGTACTCCCATGATGGAAGAATTTCTCCCTAATATCCCAGCTAAACCCATCCTCTGGCATTTGAAGACAGTCCCCCTTGTCATGTCACTCCGTGTCCTTGTGAAAAGTGTCTCTCCAGCTCTCTTGGAGCCCTCATAGGCCCTGGCTGGTGCTTAAGGTTTTCTCAAAAGCTGTGGAAGGGGCCTTTTAATTGTTACAGCCAAGCTCCTTCCTGCATGTGACCTACCTGTAAATATGGAAGGTGACAGAATTGTTCTAAAGTACCACAGTGTTTTAATGTGAAGAACAATGAAATACCACCAGTATCATTAACTGCACTGTAAGCATAAAAGAATATTACTGCTCAAGCAGAAATAGTCACTCTATTTATGGTTATCAACCAAATAAAGTCACTTTAATAACTTTTAGTCTTACAACCACAAGGTCAAACAGAAGTATCAATGCACTGAGGTCCAAACAAAAATACCCCACACATTAAATAAATACTAGATTACAAATTACCAGAGCTATTGCTATAGAAAAGCAGTTAATATTCTGTTCATAAAATCAATACATATTTTACTTTTCCTTTTTCTTATGCTGTTCTTCTTCCTCCCAGTTCTTCAAGTAAGACTTGAGAATATCATTCAGCTGCTGCTCACACTGGCTTGCATGTTGTAAGCCATTTTCCCATCCTAAAAGCAGCAATAAGCAGGAAAATTACATCTCTTTCTACAGAACCCATCATGGAATCAGCCCCTGGCAATGCCAACATCTATTTCTCCAAGAGTAATGACTGGCTGTGATAGTTCTGCTTGGAAAATGGCTCTGTGGAGTTCTGTCAACAACAAGATGCATTCTTGGATGTCAGCCAAGCAGGTAAAGTTCCATTACTAGATTTAAAAAACCCCTTTGAACATAAAAAGAGTTTGCAGGTAAAACTGCAAAATGTGCAACTTGCACATTCTTGCAATATATTAGATTTTCTGTGTAATATTAAACATTGGAGTTTATATGTAATGAATATAGTGGTTGCTCTAGTGTACATACTGTATGTTTTACATGTTATTATACAGTATATAAATGCTATAAGGTGTATTATACATAGTCTAATTAAAGATAATGAGGTGCAAGGTTTCAAAATCAAAAACCCCAGCAAAGAAACTCTTACCTCTGCAGTGGTGAATTACTCTTCCCCACAGCCTGTTCCTGCTCAGACAGGACAGACTTCCCACAATCAGCAGGTGCCTCTTTGCCCTCGTTAGTGCCACGTTCATCCTCTTCTCCGAGTCTATGAACCCAAAGTGCCTTGTCCTGACACAGGACAGCACAATGATTTCCCTCTCAGCGCCTTGGAACGCATCCACCGTGGACACCTGGACAGGCCTGACTTCAAAAGCCTCAGAGTGAACCCCACTGAGCACATTCTGGATCTAGGGGCAAAGAAATAGGGAAGGGGGATGAGTTGGGCTACTCAGCGTACATTTAAGAAAATGGCTTTATTGATTTTTGTTATTGATTTGTGACACAAACCTTATACATTTGTGATTTATAAAGGGTAATCACGCCAATATCAGCTCCTTCTATTCCACTTGCAATGAGAGACTGGATAAGCTTGACTGTAAAATGAGCTTCTGCCATGTTATAAAAGCTGTTGTCTCTTTCAATCTGGGAAGAGGGAAAAAGATTCCCAAATTAGCTCTCACCAACAACACAAAAAGGAATGGAGGAAAGCCAACAATATTGACTTGTTATACAAGAAGTGTTGAGGAACTCACTTGCTCCATGCCATGAACACTGTAAAAGCAGAGTGTTGGGAGCCATTCCAATAAAGGAGCCCTGTCCTCCTCAGAAATGCCATCGATGAGGTTCCCATCGTAGAAGAGCTCGTTGGCGATGGCACTGAGGGCAGGGTGACAGCGGTACTGTGTCCGGAGAAGAATGGGGACATGTCCCTAAAGAATGAGGAGAGAGATGAGGGCAGGGAAGAGCTCACAAGGATGGAGCTCAGAACAACCTGGTCTAGTGGGAAGGTGTCTGTGTCTGTGGTGGGGGGTTGGATTAGGTGACCTTGGAGGTCCCTTCCAACCCAAACGGTTCTGTGATTTTATGTTATTTTGCAATGCTGAAACCCTGATCCTCTGACACCTGAACCAGAATTCCCCTAGTGACTTCAGGGGGACTTGCAATTCCACTCTCCACCTTTTCCAAACGTGTGTTCAGCAGCACCTACCATTAAGCAGAGCCGGTCAAAGAGAGTCTGCTCCAATCCCTGCCCATGAACACTCTCAGATCCTTGAATAGTTGGTGGCAGTTGCTTGGGGTCTCCTACAAGGACAAGCTTTTCACAATGAAACCTAAAATAGAACGTGGAAAAAAACAGTGTTCTAAAAAGCATGTTAAAATGTTCACAACCAAAGCTGTGTTTCTGTATCACTGCTTTCCATAAGCCTCCCTTCTCCACCCCAGTTTAGTAACCCTAGGACAGGCCACAATTTAAAACCCCTCTTCTTGTTCACTAAGGCGAGGCCTCGGGGTTCATGTGCTCACAGGGGTGTGGAGTCTGGCTTGGAGCTTGTGCCCCTGCTGAGGCCCCTCAGCAAGGCTGTACCTGGCGATGGGGAGGAGAGAAGCAGGTTCAGTCATCTGGCTGCACTCATCCAGCATCACCACAGGAAACCTGAGCGCGTTCAGGCAAGGGAAAGGGCAGGCAGCACACGTCACTCCGACCACTTTCACCTTCCAGTAGGGAGTAGAAAATGGGCAGGCAAAAAGTTAGGGTCATTTCATAGTTCATCTCTGTGCAGCACCTAACTATAGCAGGAGAATACACCTAAATTTATTTTTAGAAACGGGACACTAAGCTATACCTGTGCAATCAAACCTAACATTCACTTTATATTTTAAAACCAGGAGCTTGGCAGGTGTGAGAGGGGATTCCCACTTCCCATTTGCTGGGCCCTGTGGATAAGACACAGCAAATCCATGCTTTCCCATCCCATCTCTTTGACTGTACCTGTTGCAGAATAGTTTTATTGGTCCCCAGTTTATGCTGCTCAATGCTCTTCCTGACATACAGTTTCTCAGCTGGAGTCAAATCTTCTTTTAGGAGAGCAAGCAGCTCTTTCAGCTGCTCATTTTCATTTCCTGAGCCTGCATGTAAACTTCAAAGAAGATTTTGAACATACATTACAGTAACTGAAAATAGCACTGCTTGGAAAAAATAACCATACTTTATAAATAACAGTAATTTACAACAATGTATTAACCTACCCCAAATTGCTTCAGATCCCTCAAAGATGTTTCTTACCTATGGGGAAGAATTGCTTTTGTGATTTTCCTTATACTTCCCACTCTTATAAAATCCTCAAATCCAAGATCGAGCAGACTTGAAAGAAAAAGAGATGACAAACATTACAGAAATGGAAAAAAGAAATATTGAAAACTTTAAAAGTGGTTTCAAAAGACACACCAGAACACTGAGGAACACAACCTTGCATGATTAATAAGATGAAGTACCCCAGTAATTCAACAAAATCAAAATAAATTACATCATCATGATTTGCCTCAAAAATGCTTAATGCCTTGATGATTTCCCTCTCATAGTCATCCATACGTATCTTCCCTTCCTTTTTCCTTCCAAACCATGAATTTATTTCATGCTAAATTTTCACAAATCTGATTCTCTCTGCTCCTTCTTCCCCTCCTGCTACATTCCAAAGATTCCGGAGCAGTACTACTTGGTCATGATGGATTTTAATAGTATATTTGATGAGAGCAGGGCCTAAAGTAGTCTTCTGTAAATGTTTTATGTAGCTTTCACTCTTTTAACTGTGCAAAAGAGCTGAGGTAAAATTAAAGCCTGTTTGTGGCACTTTTTAGGGAAAGCAATCAATCTTTTTGACGTGTTTTACAGGAAATATTAACAAAATTACCATCACAATGTAAGTGCATTACTGGTTTTGGAAGAAGAGTCCATAAAAGCCTCAGCAACCCACCCCAGCAGTATCCTGTCCACAGCCACGTTGGTGGAAGAAGCAATGAGGAGTTTCCATGGAGTTGCCCTCGGACCCTCCGTAGCTTCACTGCTTTCAAAGAGCTGCACGAGGAACAAGATCACCACAGACAGCAAGTAGCTCTTGCCAGCTCCAAAAACACCTGGTATTTTGGAAGAAAAAGCCCAAGTTATAAGAGAGATTTTCCTAGAAAGTTTGAATCAATTGCTTTAAGTTATGCTGTGACTCCTCTTAAAAAAATTGCACGGGCTTGCTTACACTTACAAAAACAAAGCTGATACAAGATAAAAAGTGGTTTTAATATGAAAAGAAGAAAGCTGAAGACACTAAATAACTCCAACTTTGTGTATAGGTATTTCTTGGCAAAACCTCCTATGTTTCAGTGAAATCTTGCAAAAGGCAGAATGAAATTTTAATTTAATTTAAATTTCAAGGGGCAAAAGCTCTGTGCTGACAGAATGAATGTTTTAATGTCACAGACATTAACAGAGGGGCTGATTCTGCCATTTCATATTAATGGCATAACCCATTATTCAACATTTGTGCAAAGATAGAGTAGCAGCAAATGTCACAATTCTTGGCTGTGTACCACGTATGATTGTGATGGGGCAGCTCTGATGTTCCTCCCCTGGTTTGGGGTTTTCACAGGCTATCATCTGAGCTACATGAATCAGTGATGCTGCTTGGTCTGGGTTCAGGGAGAATCTTTGGATCATCTCTTCAGCCACTCCCATTGCCACTTCAGAGCTCACAGGGCCAGACATCATTGAGCATTTCAGGCTCATGGCAGGTGGATTAAATTTCCTTTTGTTGATTCTTTTTGCAGTATTTTCAGAATTAAAATTCCTAAAGAAACAAAAAACAGCCAAAAGTTGTGATATGATAGAGTTTGTATCTCCTGGTTCCGATATTCCTGCACTGGACTGCTCACAGTGTCACAGGACAGTAACTCACATTTTCAGGAGATATGGGATCAGTGGTAATGTGGATGGATTGAAGTGCTCCTCCATGTTCCTTAAGGATGCCAGCTCACCACTGGCATTACAAACCAGCAAGGCGTGAACACACACTGGAAGGGCCACAGAAAAAGAAAAGGAGAAAGAAATTAATAGAGCAAAAATTTCAAATCAGCTAAATAAATGAGTGATAAAAAGCCAGAAGAGTAATTAACTGATTTTATCTTCTTCATTTACAACAAAAAACAACCCCAAAGCTTCAACTTAATTCAACAGCAAAACCAAGAAACCTTTGTGGAATCACACTTTGAGGTTTCTAGATTTTGTTTTTCAAGGACAGCGAAAACATATTCCTTTTCTTACACTCTGACAATCAACTTGCATTGTATACCATATTACATAATTTACTACTTTCTTCATGTTATTCTCATTTCTTCCCCACCCATTTGGAATTTGCCAGTGACTTCGTGGGTTTAATTGCGTTAATTACCATATTCAAATTATATATTGCAACATACAAGGAAAAAAATTACTGTGAATTAAATCACGTGCAAGGTCTGAGAAATTCCAAATTCATCCTTCATTGCTGGCTGGATTTTCCTCAGCTGTTCCCCACAGTTCTGAATGCTGCTGCAGAACTCACTGTTGGATCTCCAGTTGGAGGGACTGTAGCCTTTCAGTGGTAGCAATTCTATTTCATTGTTGGAGGATGGTCCAAAGAAAGCACTGCTTGCGATGAAAGTATCGATGGGATCAAAGTTCAGAGTCTTGGAAACAACCCAGATGTCATCTGCCAAAAGAAATACAGAGTCCTCATAAGCTTCTCTCACTGGTCCCTTTTAAATCTGATGTGTAAGATGTGCTCACCTTTGCTGTAGAGAGAAGAATGCTCCTTTCTGCTTAGTTTCAGGTACAGTTTGGGTTTGGAGTCACCATCAAAGCTGGCAGGTGTATTCATAAATTTCTTGAACTTACTGTACCGCTGTGCTGGAATTTCAAAGGCTTTCCTGGGAAATTGTAATTTAAAAAAATATGTGAACCACTGGCACATTTTGGACTCAGCACCAAAATAAGAAACCTCCCTAGACTGGACCAAGTGGGTGTACATCATCTTATATTAACAAATTTTAAATACATTTATCTTGACTGCAAAATTCCCTCATATTCAGCCTCAATTGCATCCTCTACAGTTAAACAACACAGAATAGCCTTTGAGATAACTTCTGGCATTAAAATAAGAATCTTGAAGAGAATAAATCAAATTCTCCTACTGAAGATTAAATGAACAATAATTCAAATGCAACAGTTCTGACATTAAGCAGTTGATCAAGTTGCTGGTCAGCAGTTTTGATTCTTGCTAAAAAGAAATACCATTGCTATAAATATTTTTCCTTCACTAATTAAGCTCTTGCATTTCTTTACAGGAAGAAACATTTAGCCTTTAAATGTAGAGAAAACGTGTTAAATCCTGCTGAAAGCCTGAGCGACTGGAGTATTTATAAACCTTGAATTCACACAGCATTTCAGGATACCTCACCAAAAGCTGGCATTCCTCATAGACAGCAATCTTTTGACTCCTGAGGTATGTCCCAATACTTTTTGTGTCGTGCAGCACTGCACTGGGTCTGGATTTTGTCTGTGTGGGGTTCACATCTTCAATCCACTTAAAAAAGGAGCACTGCTCAGCTTTTGGGGCATCACAGGCATAGAACAAGCGGCCCTGCAAGAGAAAGGAGGGGGGAAAAAAAGTCCATGAGCACTAAAACAAGCAAGAAAAAAAGAGAAAGCAAGGGATACTTTTACCCCAAAAGTGTAAAACCACAAGGAATAGAGCACCTTGTTTTGACCTTCTTTTTTCACCATCACCAGCTTAGCAGGGTGCATGTGATTGCAGAGTGGAGCACAGCTTCCCTGGCTCTGGCTTTGCCCATCTTTCACTGCAGTGTAAAATGATATATCCACTTTGGAGAGGGCATTGTGCAGTCTCTGTGCCAACTCAAACAGCATTATGTTCAATTGCTCTTGGTGGGGAAAGGAGAAGAACAGAATCATTAGCACACCCTTGAAACGCTTACATAGCTACACAACATTAAAACAAATCTATTTCCATTGGAAGATTTCCATCCCAAATAAAAATCTTTAATCTGAGTCCTAAAAGAAACCATGTGAACTGAAAAATCCACTTATTCCAGTGGAAAAAAAAAAAAAAAGGCTTCAGTATCTTAAGACTGGAAACAGCCCTGAGTTGAACAGTTACACAGTTGAACAGAAGTGTACTGTCTTTTTGGTTTGTCTGTGCAATTTTGGGTATAGACTGAATCTATTTCAGTATATATATAAAAAAATGAAATACACCCTGTTGTTTTAATAGGCAGTGTTTAAATTGACAGCATTTCATAGAGCAGAGATTTACCTGTCAGAGCAGCTTTAAAAACCTGCTTGTAGAGAATATGAGACTGAAACACAGCTGGGATTGAAATCTTTCTTTTCGGAAGATTGGCGTGTTTCACTTTATCCACAGAAGGAAAAGACAACTCAGAAATTGTTATGTCCTAAAAAGACCCAGGAAAATCAACTATTAAAAACTGTAGGACTTTGAATGAGACTAATTTTGCAGATGTGTGAAAATACATTTCCCCTAGAGCTTGGGCTGCCAGTTAGGATGCACTAGGAGGTTAAACTCCTTGCCAAATAGCCTGCATTTATAATAACATAGATAATACTTCTAAAAGCTTTAGAGTAAATAATATAGTTCAAAATCATGTTTTCACCACTAGGCATGGGGAAGGAGCATACAAACCCCATTTTAAACACCACTTTTGCACAGAAATAAATTAATTATAACTGTCTTGATAAGCTTTTTAAGTCTTATATACATGGATTTTACATATATATAATATGTATTTGTAGAAAAATGCACACAATATGTTTATCAATGTAAATATTAAATATATTAGTTATTTCCTCACATTTATTTCATAAAAATACTGGACAGTTTTAAAGAACCAAAAAACTTAAAAAGAACCCCAAAGAGTTAACATTTCCTTCAACTCTCAAAACCAGCTTTAAAAACCTAACTTGTGGTTGGTTTGGTGCTTCCCCCCAATTTACTCCATCTGCCTAGTGATCACAAACACCTGTGCTAAATTTTTAGATGCTTATTCAGGGCCATAACTTGGCTTTTACACAACTAGAACTGAAGGAACTTATAGTATTTTGAAATCAAGAGACTATGCCTTGAAGCAAAAATGCATGTTGATTAAAATGATGCTGATACCACAATTAAGAAAATTGGTGCACACAATTTCTTACCAATTTGAGATGTCAAAACAGCCCGGCAGCTTTTCTTTCATCTTCCTGCCATCAACATTCCGATTAAAAATCTAAATCTAGCACTGTGTTTGCCAAGGAATTATCTTGACAAAGGATTAGTCATGGCACTTAAAAAAAATACATTTTTGGTGTCACTAGTAGGTAGAAACATTTCATGCAATCACAGTGATAATATCTGCAGGAAATGAGATAAATGCAGCCCCTTTGGCCAGAGCAGTGAGTTAGTATCAGTGTTTGCCTGAACAGTTACACACCTGGCCGTCTCCTGTTCCGGCGGGGCAGCTCAGGTGACTCAACACCTTTTGTGTGGCCGCAGCCAGAGGTGTCTGCCCTAAGTGCAGGGAAAGCACCTTCCCCTCTGAAACTGGATCTGCCTGGCTGCTCTTTGCAGCCCCGGAGCATTCCCCGGGTGAGCTCCTGGCTGGCAGCAGTGGTGCAGAGCTGGGAGCACTTGCATTCCCTGCGCCGCCCTCTCCCGTGTCACCCGGCGGCATTCCGAGGATGCTCCGGGCACAGATGTTATCGTCCTCTTCCCCTTCAGCGCTGTTTGCAGGGATCAAATCACTCTGAGTGCTGCTTTGATACTTCAGCCACTTGCTTTGTCTGCGTTGGGCAGTCACATTAGGGAGTGCTGCTGGCACAGATCCCCTTTGTCCATCTTCCGTGTTCTCCCCAAACACGGAGGTTTCATAATTCCTGTCCTGGGGGCCGGGAGCACTCCTAGGAAATGCCACTGACTCACTGCACAAATTGCCTCCAAAAGAGCCCAAAGACTGCTGCACCTCCTGGCTGTCAGTGGCGTGAAAAGTGTCAGGAATCTCGTGGGTGGCAGGAAGAGTGACAAAGGGAGTCCGTGTTTTCATCGTGGTCATGAACGCTGGGAGGCTGCATTCCCCTGGACAGCTGGATTTCTCCTGGGCTGTGGGGCAAATACAGCTTACAGACAACCTGGAGCACCTAGGGATGGCACTTGAGATGTGCCAAAAGGAAGGAATTCTAAATTCTTCCTTTTACACCCTGTTTTCTAACTGGGAAGCTCTCTGGAATGCTCCTGTGCAGTATTGTACTAAATAATGGATTTTGTGTGATTCTTTTAATTTTTTTTTAAATTTATTTGAAATTAAAATTTTTAAAATTTGTTTGATCTCTCCATATTCAGAACACATTATGAAGCCCCTCTGCTTGTATAAAAGACCATTATTTAAACATGATTATATTTTGGAGGTCCTTAATCTGATGTCACTGACAGCTTCCAAGTAGAAAACACTCAGTTTAACATTTGCTGCTCTTTTTCCAAAAGATAACTCACAAACCTATGAATTAATATTAAAAAGGCAGATAAATACGCTCTTACTACCAAAAAGCATCCTTTTGGCTAAATTATTTATCATTAATGACAGTTACAGAGAGATGTCAAATGGGAGAATATGGAATATGGAAGAAAACTCAAAGCAGGTAAATAAAAACATAGGTATCATTTAGAAGCTTAGCTTACAACCTTTTTGCCCCCAAACTAGAAGCTGAGTTTTCTTTATTTAAATCCCTCTACTCTGTTTCAGGAGAATAACCAGTCTGTTTCAGGAGAATATAACTGGCAGAGCAACTGTCTATGATAGCCCAATTCATTGTGCTTCCAGCACCCTCAGAGATTTTTCAGCTAAAAACACTATGAGGTGCCAGTATAAATCTGTAAATTCTTACTCAACAAGAAATCTGGAAGTTCTGGTTCACTTGGTAAGATCCCATGTGTCAGGGGCTCCTGGATGTCTCCAATAGTCTCTTCACTTCCCCAAGGTGGAGAAATTGCAGAGTCTGGATCAAGTGGGGAAGTCAGCACTGATGAAATCTACAGGTGAAGAATTAACATGGCAGGTGAATTACTGAAAAAACCCTGCTTACAGCTCTTTCAGTGTTCTCTCTCACATCATTCTAAACAATTGAAATGTCTCTCAGAGTTGAGATAAAACAGCTTCAAAAAGAAAAAAATGCCATGAACACACAGGAAATAAAGCCAAAAATATCTGCAAGAGCCAGTCAATCCCCACCTTGCCAGGTTCCCAGGCAGCCCACTGTGCTTGCCTCAGGTCAGTGGGTGGCTGTGACATTGTCCTCAGTGGCACATCCAATGCCAGTGCTAGGAAAAACACATGAAGTGCTGAAGTCAAGTAGAAATTTTGAGGCCTATCACTGCCCTTCTCCTTTCCCTTTCACTTACAGGACTGATTTATTCCTGGCTCTTCAACAACATCAGGCTTCATTTGAAAATTCCCTTCTCTGATAACATCAATATCATCCTTATGAAGACTCCTGGAACTTGGAGACTTTATTTAAAACAAAAGCATAGGCAAAAACTTGTTAGAAATTAAACTGTTTATCTTCTTTTTTCCAAGTGCAACTGATCAAAGGAGCAGAAAAAACCAAGTCACACATTATGAATTTCTATGACAAAGGTAAGTAAAAAGAATTGGTTTTGATATTATTGTAGCAGTTTTAAAATGAACTATTTCCTATCCTAAATTGACAGGACACTTTCTTGCACTAAGGTTAGTATGGATAACTGAACACAAAAAACGTTTTACCTGTCTGAAGTCATAAGGATCATAATTCCTTGAAAAGAGGGGTGAGAAAAAAGTCTCAGCTGCAAAATCCATGTTCTCTGGGTGCTGCTGCCATCCTAGCTGGGAGCATGGAGCTCTCAACATGACCTCACTAGCTGCTGATCCTTTCACTTGGTACCCTTGGAAGGCAACAGGCTGCACAATGCATAGGAATTATCACTAGCAGCAGGTAAAAACTGCTCTGCAACTATCTACAGTCAATGCAGGTACTTTTTACACATACAACAAAAATAACCTGTTGACTCTGCAGAAGAGAAACAAAGAAAATGTGAGGGTTTTTTTCCCTTGTAATTGGAATTTAAAACTCTCCTGGAAAACTTCCTGCAGTGAACTGTACGAAAAATTACGAGAACAGGTTAAAAATTGGATTAGGACTTAGGGAAATATATTACAATCAGCAAACTATTGAACTGAAATTTAGGAAACACTGTTAATTATACTTGAGTTTCACAGAAATGGTACCTTTGGTTGCCAGTCAGACGTCCCAGGGTCCCTTTGGGCTGCTGCTATTGGTACAATATGTGCCTCTGTCTTCTGGAATAAATTGTCCACACAGCTGGGCTGCACACGAAAGTATCAAAACCTAGTTAGTCTAACAATTTAATAAACATTTAAAGTGAAAATTTAGGCTAAGAAATGTCTTGTATTTATACAAAGGAAGCCTTTTCAGTTACAGCTTTTTTATTTGGGAGCCAGGACCATCCATGACAGGATAAGAAACGACACTGGCTTTTTAAACAGAACAGGAAAAAGGGAAGGATTTCAAAAATCTTTCTTTAAGCTTTAGATGGATTGAAAAACAAAAGGCTGTTAATAGCATTGGATAAAAATCAATGTGAATTATCAAACATAAACAGTTTTCCCAATGCATTTCAACCCAAATGCTAAAATTCCAAAGAAATCCATGTATTTTAAAAGGTAGTGAAAAAAAAAAAAAAAAGGTGGTAAAAGATGGGGTAGGGAAGGAGAAGTACAACACATATTAATGGGCTATTAAACATTACTAAATACTACACTTTTCATTAAGTTTCTTGTCATACATGAGGCCTCCTGAATATTGTCAATATGGCATCCTCTATTTATTACCAGCTTCATAAACAATGCCTCTAAGCGATTTGTATCTCAACCTCTATGGTTCCATAAACCAAGAATTTTATTCCAGGAGCCAGGTGGAAAATGAATTTATCTTGTACAGATAAATATATGTAGTCAAAAATGGGTTACCATAAGGCCAGGAGAATCAAAGTATGAACAGGAAGATGCCTGTAAACTTTCTGAGTAAGGCATTTCTGTAAACTCTTTTATAGCTACAAGAGATGGAAAAGCACAGTGAGTTACAGTCAATTGTCTGGGGTTTTTTTACATGAAAACATCTGAATATTTACAGGTCTTGCAAACCTTACCCATCCAACAAATTGCACAGTTAGCACTTAACTGAATGAGAGCAAACAAACACAGACTTGGAGGTCACAATGTTGCTTTAAACAGTAAAAATTTTATAAGGGAGCCTACATAACACATCATTCTAAACTATTTCTAAATGTGAGGAGAAATGAGAGAAATCAAACACGCACAGACATACAGAATGCAGTTTGAAATAGAAGCTAACCTAACCTTCATCCTTCTCAAGGGGTTCAAGTGTCTCCTCAGTGTCTGTTTCACAAAACATGCTGGTATTTTCCTCCATCTTTTGCAAGCTCTCTAATGCTGTGCTATGCTGAGTCAAAGCTCTCAGAAGAGCGATATCATTCACCAAAGCAGGGAGTCCTGAGGAATTCTCAGCCACTGCTGTGCATTTCAGGCAATCCACCCCCACTGTTGGTCCTTGGCAAGCTTCAGGAGAAGCAGTTATGCTCTCTGCATTTTCCAACACAGTTCCTCCTACTGCTGTTTCCTCTGGAGATGAATAACCTGTTCCTAAAGGATCTGATTTCTGTGACAAAGCCAGCAGAGGGCTGCCTGGTTTCATGTCATCACTCTTAGAAGCCCAGAAGTGCTGTGGGCCAATATCTGGGGATTCCATGCATCCAAGCTGTGTAACTCCTTCCTCAGTCTTTTTGTCCAAGGCAGAAAATATTCTGCTGGGAGAAACAGCTGGAAGACTTCCAGTGGCCTCAAACAGCCTGGTTTCAGGGTGACATTCATGAGCACTGGTGTCACCAGGCAAGAGATCATCAGAGTGCTGTTTTTTTACCCAGTATGTGCCATTAATGGTGAGTGCTGCACAGCCATCCAGATCCTCCTCTTTGTTTGTGCCTTCAAAACTTGATTGACTCTCACTGATCTCTTTTATGTTGTGTCCATCACCTACAAGTTCCACTTCGGTTCTGGTCTGGTTTGTAGCATCTTCTGCAGTTCTCCTGGCATCACTATCATAAAGCTGGGGTGGTGTACTCCCCTCTCCATCAGATTTTGAACATTTGACTTCATTTTTGCTGTGTGTCTCTGCTTCACAGCAAGAATGAGGCTTCAAATGAGGGCTCAAGGCAGCACCTTGTGCTACATCTTCTCCCTGAAAGCTACCTGGGCTCCATGAAGGCGTGTCTCCCTCAGAGAATTCCTTCCCTTCTCTCTCACACACCTCTTCGTTGTCTATGTCATTAAAATCAAAAGTCTCCATTAGGTTAAAGTTAACTTCCATCAGTTCCCCATCAGGACTACATCCTGTGCCCTGCAAACTGAACTCCTCCTTCACAGTTCCAGCTTCAGTCAGTGTCACATCCCCAGAGAGCTCCAGGTCACTAGACACTCCCTCTGAATTTTGTCTTGGATGAAGCTCACTCTGCATTTTCATGGAGAAATCCTCCCTAAGACTGTCAGTCCCTGAATGCTCCCTGTATCCAAAGGGATTGTTTTCAAAGGTAGTTGGACTTGCTGAAGATGAAATGTCACCTGAGGATAGGATAAACTGACTGTCACTCATTCTACTTACAGTGGACTCAGGTAGGAAGCAACTATTTGTGTTGCACTGATCTTGTAAATCTTGACTTAAATTATTTACCTTTTTGTCTTGTCTCTGTTCTGTGACTTCTTCACCAGGAGGTTGTTCAGCTGAATTTGGAAGTGCTTGAGCATTCCAGTCCTTTGTATAATTTACAGTTCCCTGCACAAAAGGCAGATGCTGAGTATCTGGAACGAGTCCTTCGGCAGGGTCGCCTGAAAAACCAGGTAGGACAGTGCATTTTTTGTCACATAAACCTGCATTTTCTGCTGCCTGAAACCTGGAAAGGCAGCCTGTGACTCCAGATGTTTGCTCTCTGTGTCCTTGTGCTGGCTTAGACTTCAGAAGAGCAATTATCTGTGCTGTGCTCCTGATGTGGTGGGACACTGCCCCAGGACCTGTGTGCCCAGTGAAGAGAGGCGATTCCGGCTTCACAACCAACTGATGGGAGTTTTGCTTCTCTGTCCCCTCACAGCTGTCACTAAAGGGAGCTGAAAGCAGTGAGGACACAGACATTTGCTCTCTGTCATTGTCCCTACATCCCTCTTCCTGACTGCCTGCAGAGAGATTTGTTTCTGCATCCTTCTTGCGAATTGTAGAAAACAATGGAGAGCTGATATAAAATTTGGATGGAAAACTCCCTTGGCACTCCTTAGCTGAAGGTAACACTGTTGGTTTTCCTTCATCTTCCACAGCTGGTATTTTCTTCTCAACTTGGCGTGGTCCTTGGAACCCCTGGGAGAGAAATTTTCAATTAATCCACATTCTGTAATCAGATGATGAAAATGGGGCACACTCCATGGACTACATTCTGATCAAATGGCCTGAAAATATATTCTAATCAAATTCACATGAGGATTCCACAGGTGCATAGAAACAACCTCGAGTCCTTGTGATTTTTACTCTAGGCAACACCAATCCTGCTAAACCAAATTTCCTAAATGTGGCAAAAACAGAGTCTGGATTACAGGGAAAAAAAAAAAAGCAGGAAGAAATGATGCATATGTTTATATATTTACCATTCATGAAAATATGTTTCCCTTGTGTTTTACACTGCATGTAAACATGAGACATAAAAATTTAGAACAAAAACACACCGTAAACTTCCTTTTCAAGCCAACAGGGAGATGCCTTGGGGGTAGAAGACCAGGTTTTACACCATTTCTATCCACTGCTGGAGTTTCTGCTTTCTTTGGCTGCTCTTCAGAGGGCTTTTCACTCCCTTTGACTGCTTCAACTGTGATTAAATATCGCTCACTTTCGAAATCATCTCCAGGAGACACCTGGAAACCAGAGAGAAGCAGTGTGTACATAATAGTACTGTATAAGAAACAATATTATTTAGCTTTATTTAAAAAAATACAGTCTTTTAAGTACTTATATGTAAATAATTCAGGTACTTACACCTATTATACCACAGATGCCATATAATACTTTTATTTATACATCTATTGTAAAAAGCATCAGCACTTAGATTCAATGATTATTTCATATATCACTGTAATACACTGCTTTTACCACAGAGGAAGAAAAACTCCATGAAACCTTCTGGACAAACAGTAAGTTCTATTAATAAATAGAAGCTGTTTCCCTTTCCATTATTTGCATTGTAGCAGAGTTTCATATCAACAAGAAGAAAAATGACTCTTTGGCTACCAAACATTTGTTTTAAATGCTGCCTGAAAGATGAACTACAATCAGATATAAAAATAATAACTCTGAACAAAAGATACCTGAGATCTTATAAAGATACTCTCTAGACATTGTCCTTTATCATCAAACAAGGTAGCCTGCAAAAAAAAAATTAAAATAACCATTTATTTCACTAATCAGCTAGACTGCCACTGGCAGCAGTAGATGATATTAAATCCAACAGTCTTAAATCTGAATGTTCACCTGATTTCTTCCAGTTCTAACCCTCAGAATTCCGTCTTGCCATGTTTTTGATTTTTTCATCTTTTGGTGAGTGTATAACACCTGTTTTAAATACGTAAAATATTGAAAAAACAAAAAGTAAGAAAATGTTCAAATAGTTCAGTAGCTACAGTCTCTAAACTAGTTAAAAGTCATTGGGATAAATCACTCACAGTAAATTCTTGTGAGGCCATCGCTTTGGCAACACAGTCATCCAAAAGCTTATTTCACAAATATCCACATCTTCCCACAGCAAGACAGGGAAACAGTCAGGATGCACCAGGGCTGTGAAGGAAAAGTGTGAACAAAAAAGTACTTACTTTTTTCCCCCTCAAAAGAAAATAATTAGATGCAAAGTGGTATCAAATCAGTGTGGTAGAGCTGCTGTGGGCATTTTAGAAAGAAACCTCAAAAACAATCTAACACACTGCTGATAAAAAAAAAAAATCTGTCTTTTTAATAGATGTCAAGATGTTTTCCAGCTTTTAGATGAATTAATTCATTTAAATGAATAGCTGGCAACTCTGAATACTCTTATTCAGAATTACTTGAATGAAAAAGCCAAAAGTTTACTTGCAGCAAAAGAAAAAAAAATAAAAAAAAGAGAAGCCGTTACCAGAATGATTTTGTCCCAGGTGTGGAGTTGGTCATGCATGTTTAGCTCATGCAAAAAATAACTGACTCCCCGTGAAGCCAAACCTCTTTGCGTATTTGAAGAGAGACTGAAAGATATTTCAAAATAAATTTTATATTTATTTTTAATAGATAAATATTTAAAATTATTATTTAAATATATTTCATGTTTACGCATAATTTTGATTTAATATATGTTACGTAAATGTATTATGTTTAATATTGATATATATCACGCTTGAGATTGGTGAGAAACAGTGTATACGACGGAAAGGGGAAAGATTCGCGCTGTTTCTTATGGCTGCCACCTGCCTGGGTGCTTCATAAGGTGAAAATCCTAGGACACGCTTTTGAGGACGGAGATATTCCTTGGCTAATTAGAGCAGCTGGCTCAGTGCGAGCCCTTGGGGAGCTGCCGAGCGAACGAACGAACGCCGCGGGCAGTGAGACCCGCCGCCTCCACACAGCCCTTTGCCAACCCTCCCGCCAGGGGGATGCCGCGAGCGGATCCCGCCGCACTCCCGAGGGGCCGGGCGGCCACCCCGATCCTACCCAGGGCTCCGGGAGCGGCTCCGGGAGCGGCAGCGGGAACCGGGATAGAGGCGGGGGCGCGGCCGCCCGCCCGAACTTCCCGCCGCAGCGCAGCGCAGCGCAGCGCCCCGCCTGACGTCACGACGCCCGCGACGCCCCGCCAGGAGGAAGTCACGTGCGCCCAGAGCCCGGCGCGCCCCCGACGCCGCCGCGCACGCGCGGGCGCCGCCGCGGGGCTTTTTTTTTTTTTTTTTTTTTTTCTTTTCTCTCTCTCTCCTCCTCTCCTTCTTCTTCTTCTTGGAAAGCCGGGGAGCGGGCAGCGCGTAACGCCAGGACCGGCGGGCACGGAGGCGGAGGCGCGGCCGGGCGGAGCCGAAGCGGTGTCGCGGCGGCGGCCGCAGCAGGTCAGCGGCCGGGGAGGGGGTGTGGGTTTGCCGGTGCAGCGGCGGCGGCGCGGACAGGGGGCGCTGTCGTCCCCTCAGCGGCTTTCCCGCCGCCCGCGCGCGGAGTTCCCCCGCCCCGCCCCCGCGCGCTCCCCTCACGGCCGGGGCCGGGGTGGGGGGTCCCGTGGGTCCCCTCAGGTCATCGCTGTGTAACCCTGACCCGTCCTTTGCCCGCCCCCGGGGCATCCTCCTCACCCGCTGCCCGCTCCCCACCGCGCCCGCGGCGCCTTCCTGAGGGCTCGTCGCTGCCCCGGGGCGCTGAGGTGGCTTTGCCCACAAGTGATGCGCAGGTGACTCTTGACGCCTGGTGTTGGGCCCAAGGGACTCGTGCTGAGGGGTCTTTGGGCCCCTCAGGCTCAGTCGGGCTTGTTTTTTTGTGTTCTGCTGGTAAAATCTGTGAATCGCTTCAGCAGTAGCACCTGCAGTGGTCAGTAACTGTGCAGTGGTGAGTGTGTGGGGCTCAGGCTTCTCAGGATAAGTCAGGGCTAGAAAAATCTATTTCGCATTGTGGTCTGACCCTTATTTGAAGAGTAGAGAAGGTGAGGTTTTCCTATAGATTTTTCAGTGGTTTTGGTCTAGTGCAGCAGCTATCAAGGCCACAGAATGCTTGGTTTTGGTAACCATCCATTCTGCTTCCAACTACATCATCTTCTGTTTCCCTCCAGCAGCTCTGCTGTTTGTTCAGTTCCTTAATCACCTAGTTGTCTCCACAGAGAAGAGCCAAAAATAAGTTCTCAGGTCTTAAAAATTCAGTTGTGTTTCTTGAGGGTCAGATATTGTGAGGTGAAGGAGTTGGGCTGCCTTTTTGGTGTCATACAGGTGAACCCACCTAACTGGAGTCCGGTGCTGGCATATATTTTCATTATAACCACAGAATTGCTTATGCTGGAAACGACCTCTGAGATGGAGTCCAACCTTTTGACCAGTCATCACCTTGTCACCCAGACCATGGCACTAAGTCCCACGTCCGGTCTTGAGCACAAATAAATCCACCTTGCGCCTCCTGAGGTGACAGAGGGAAGGGCACAACTAACACACAGGTGTGGGAACAGCTTTAACACTCGTCGCAGTCAAGTGGAAGCAAAGCCTTTCATGTTTTAGGGCACACCGGTTTCATGAAGTCCATCAAACGTCTTAAAACTGCAGTTTAAGATACTTCATTGCATAAAATGCGAGGGGAAAAGCAGAACTTTTTCTGGTTTTAGGTTAAGAAATTTGTGCTGGCCCCTATGTATTATCTCCTGTCCTTTGTTACCTCATTTTACATGGAGTGAAGTTTCAGGGCAGGACAGTAACTTCAGCCTGCAGCTCTACCTGTGTCTGTATTGGTGTAAAACTGTTTCAGGATATGTCTTTTTAAATAGTTTCAGGTTTGCTGAATACTTACATTTATTCTGCAGTACATACCTAGGGCTGCCCCTAACGCTACAAAAACATTTTCATGGTGCATAAAGTATTTTAAATTCTTTTTTCTCCCTCATTCCTTATTGCCCCATTTTAATTTTTAAAATATCCCAAGTAAACAAACATTTGCATCGGTGCTTAAAAGAATAAAGTATATTTTATATCTGCACCCTGTTTCCTCCAGGCCGTGTATTACAATTGAATTTTATTATGTTTTCCAGATGTTGATAATAATAGAAACTGGGGTTGTATATGACTTAGCACTGAAATCTTTAATTTTTATCGAGCCTAGAGAAGTTTTTGTAGATGAGTGTGGAGCTGTGTTATTTTTATTTATTTATTTATTTATTTATTATACATTATCTTTGCTTTTCTGAAGTTCCTTCCCCTGTTTAATTGTCTCTCCTTTTCTGGTTTCACTCTGGCATAGAGAGGCACTGAGATTTTATTTCTTTTGAGGAGACCTTTGCTTTATCAGTGTAAGTTTTGATCCTGCCTTTGCTTTGCTGTGATTTTAATTTGTTTATCAGAGTAGTGCTGGTAGTGTGAGAGTTGGCATGTGAGAATTACAGACTGCCTTACACCCGGGCACGTGGAGATTGCTGAATTCATTACTTGGATTGTTATGGACATATTAATAGTTGGTATTTGCTCTGACTCGGGAGGAGCTCACAGTACAAAGTAATTTCCTCAAAGCTTAATTTCTAAAGGACAAAGTGAGAGGGAAGGCTGGAGTGCAGCTTGCAGCTGCTTTTCTTCTAGCTCAAATGAAAACCCCTCTTCTGGGAAGGAAGTCCCGGAGCTGAGTGACTCCAAATGCTTCTCAAAACAAAGCTGTGCTGTCCCTGGGCCACACTAATGTGTCGGTGTGGTCCCTTCATGCTGCTCAGCTGCTACAGGTAGCCCATAATGACATTTTACCTTTGTGAAGCACCTCAGTGCAGCCCTCAGCTGAGCAGCCTGTTGCCTGCTGGTTATTAATATAAAAAGCTTGCTGGAGGGCTTGAGCGGAGCTTGAACTTGCTGAGCAGTTTTACCTGGCTTATCTTTCCAAGGTGACTGCTGACCTTTCGCTATCTCCAGTCCTCAGCTCACAGCGGGGGAGAGGCTGATCTCCGGCTGAGGAAACCTGATTTGCACAAGAATTTGGGGACCATTTCCATTTCGCCATCCTGTTGTCGAGGTGGGCTTCCTCTCTGATGGCTGTGCTCTCATTTCACTCTCTGCTGCCTTGGCAGAGAGCTGAGAAGTCTTTCATATGGTGATTGCGACATTAATTACTTTAATTTTTGTGTTAATTTAATTTTCCAAAAGCTGTCTGCTTCTGGCAGCGTTCTTTGTTTTGTTTGTGTGAAATGAGGTACTGAAGTGGTGACTGGCAGGTCTCAGCTACAGCGAATTGAAACGTGAACAAAAGAGATGAATTGGTGCTAAAACGGTTTTATATTTTTCAAGATGAATCTGTGTACTAAATCACTTGGTTCTAGTTAGTGTTTATTTTCCAGGGGCCTGTTCTGGAGCTCTGACAGACCTAGGTTTGCCATTAGAGACACTTTATTGACTTGCTGCTCTTGGGCAGAGCCTTGGTAGCTGCTGGAGTGAGTGGTTTGCATTTTTGACATAATAAAGACAATTTTTTATAAACAAACCTTACTGTTAGCAGATCTGCCATGATCAAGGCTAATACAGGGTTAGTTTCTGAAGTGTGTAGTGCTCGTGGTTTTTGTGTGTGATCTTTATGATGGTTTGTACCGTGAGTTTGGGGGAGTGGAGAAAAAAATAATGTATCTTTTTCCAATTCTTAGATAAACGTGTTTATGAGGAGGGAAGTTACCTGCTTTTCAGCTTTAGTTGTTGCAGACTCTTTTTAGCAAGTAACTTGCTTTTCTGGTAACAAGGCAGAAGATTAAACAAGAACATTTGCTCCTTGAAATAACTCCTTTTATGTCTCATTTGACAGAATGACAGGAATGGAGACTGAAACAGCAAGAGACAAAGCCATGGAAGAAGAAAGCACGGAGCAGAAAAAGGAAAGAGAGAAGAAGAAGAGGTCAAGAGTTAAACAAGTGCTGGCAGATATAGCCAAGCAAGTGGATTTCTGGTTTGGTGATGTTAATCTCCACAAAGACAGATTTCTTCGAGAACAAATAGAGAAGTCCAGAGATGGGTGTAAGTTTATTTTCAGTATATTTCAGAAAACACTTAAGTTTCGCTTCGTTCTTGCCTGTATTGCTGGCACCAGTGACAGGTTATTTTGAGGAGAGTGTCTTCTCGTGGGAAAGACAGGAATTCCAGGCTGCAAATCAGCATCAGCAGCTCAGGAGGTAGAACTAGTACTAGATTTTAAAAATTTTATTTGCTCTTGCTCTTCTCCTGTCCTGTCAGCTCTAGGGTAAAGACATCTGCCAGGGTAGAAATGACTGTCTGGGAGACATGATTTTCTTTTTCAGTTTTGTATAATTTTAAAAACAAGCCATGAAACAAGACTAATTTGGCCCTCAGAGGTACTGTACTTGTTTTCCAGAGTTGATAGATGCAGAAGTTAAAACGTCTCTCAAATATGTTGTTCAGCATAGGTATTTTGGTAATTTTCTCTCTACAAGTTTGATAAGAAATTGTGTATTTGCTTGTAGGGTCACTGTGAGTCTCTTCAGACAATTTTATATGTGGTTGTGTGAACTTTTCTAAGGGCCCCCTTAAATAATTACTGAAGTAATAAATAAGTAAAAATTACCCTACATTTTCTAGAGATACTAGACTTGTCTGAATTTTTATTAAGACTAATGCTACATAATTTTCTGCAAGGTTTTAGCAGCATGTCTGGTTGAAACTGAGGTGCAAGCAGGGCCTCTGTGTTGGCAGCACCAGGTTGAATACTCAATGAGTATTTGAAGGAGAGGCATATTTTCAATGCAAATGGTTTTTTGTGCTGTAAAACTACATCAGAAAAGGGTTTTTTCTTCCTTTCTTTTCAAAGACAACAGTTATCAGTGGAGAAGTAAAAGAACAAAATTCCTTTGATAAAGGTTAGCACAGAAGAAAATTAAATGTAGGTGTACTTATTAAATTTTGACGGTAAAAATTTTCTGTGAATCCTTGGTTAAATACTGCACTTAGAACTTGCAGGTTGTTTCACAAGAAAATAAATGGAGTAGAACACATCACCTGATTTCATAATTACCCTTTTTTCTCCCCCAGATGTTGACATATCACTTCTTGTTTCTTTCAACAAAATGAAAAAATTGACTACTGATGGGAAGCTGATCGCTCGGGCAGTTAAAAGTTCATCTGTTGTAGAGGTATTGAGCATCTCACCCTTCTGTATTTGCTGATGCTGGAAAAGTTCTGAGGGGGTGCTGAAGGAAGCAATAATCTCATGGAAAATGCTTATTTCTCCCTGCTTTCAGTTGGACTTGGAAGGAACCAGGATCAGGAGACGGCAGCCTCTGGGCGAGTGTCCAAAGGACGTGGACAGTCGGACTGTCTATGTGGTAAGGCTGGACTTGTGTGTGTCCCTGCCTGTTTGTTCTTAACTATGGAAACTCCATTTGTGCATCGGGATTTTGCTTGGCTGCTGCTGATTGTGCAGCAAAGGTAAAAGAAATTAATTAAGCACAGGCAGGTGAGCAAGAGCTGAGAGTGGCTGTGGCAAGAAAGGGCTTCGTTTGGTGCAGGGATTTGTTGTGCCAGCTTAAGTCGGTTTAAATGCCGAGCAAAGTGCTGCTTCCCAGGCTGAAAAGGTGCAGTTTCATTGCACTGAGCTAGTGCTGTGAGCACCAGTAGTATTAAGAAATATTTACTAATGTAATTAAAGCTTTCTATTAGCAACCAAATTAGCTTCATCAAACAGGATCTAGCTGCATTCCCAAGTTTATCAGGGTACTTTAAACAGCATTATCTGTGTATAAGATCTGTTACTGTAAGTGCCTCTGGTTTTGTACACACCAACACCATTTTTTTCAAGGCAGACTATACCTGAAAAATTTTAACTATGCTTGTAATAGCACACTGTCCCTTGGCTGCCTTGATACTGGAATGACTGCTTAATTTAAATGAAAATAGCTTGTGCTGATGGGATAAGTCTGCATCTCACTATGGTATTTCAGCCCTGTTTGAGTGAAAAAGCTGTTACATTGTGGAGCCAACTAAGTGGTAGATTATCAAGAAATTTGGTGGTTGAGTTTTTGCTTATTTAAACCCTAGGCAAATTTTATGTACTAGATTTGAAGCCACTGTGGAATTTACTTTGTCTCTCTTTGCTTTTTATGACAAGTACAATTTTTGCTGTGTGCCTGTAGCTGTTAGCAGCTAAATTAGTGTTTTCCAGACAGCACTGAGTTTTCTGTGATAAAGATACACAATAATCATGGCCGGAATGCCAGCCCATTCAGATAAGGAGGAACTCATCTGCTCTGATGATTGCTTATTCAACAAAAGTCTGGAAAAAAAGGTGGTTGGCTTTTGGTTTTTTTAAATACAATGTCCCAGACAGAATATTTTCCTAACATGGTTACAGGGACTGCTTAGAACTGTGAAATACTTTGTCTGTATCATTTTTGGATAAGATATTCTAAGTCATGAGCTACATTGTCCATACAGAGCTTAAGCCTGTGGCTAAATGTTTTGTAAATAGCTGGTATGTGGCAATGGGAGAGTAGAAGTAGTCCAGGTATTGGTAAGTTAAATTTCTCTGAAATTTTCTGACTTTTTTGTATGCTTTACCATAGACTTCACTATTATACTATTAAAACTTGAAAAAAACCTTGAAGTAACTGGCTTTTCAACCTAAATCATAACAGAACAAAATGTTTTTCTGAGGATGGCAAAGTTTATGAAAAAAGAAAATCTGAATGTGATAAGTGTTTCCCTACAAGAAGAACCTTTTAGTGCAGTAACTTGTCATGAAAAAAAAATGAAATAGTGCGGACACTTCTGTTGTTTAAGCATGAATTTGAGAGTGGGAATTTAAAGTGTTCTCTTGGGTCTAGTGAGAAATTGGTGTGACACGATTTCTGTGTGATTGGGGAGGGGAAATGCTGAACTCAGACACGGTGTCTGCAAGCTGCTAAAACCTGTTGCTATATTAAGGACTTTTTAGAAGTAAAATTCAGACAACTTTGTCATCCAAGAAGCTACCTAAAAGGTTCTGCTCATACTGGCTACTGGTAAAGATTTTATCAGTAGTGACTCTCTACTGGACTGCAGGAATTCTTTCTGTGATACCTTCCTGCATTACCACCAATTAAAAAAAAAACTTAGCTTGTGCTTTGCAGAGGGTAGTTGGGGACAAGCCAGTCTGGTATTTGCTCCAAGGTTTTAAATTTATCAAGAGATTTTGTGTTGCAGAGATCCAGCTGCGGGTGAGGTCTTGGTATCTGTCATCTAAGCATCTAAATGAAATACTTAATATATTTATTATAGGTATATAAATAATTAGAGATCTGTTCTCAGGTCACATTTTGTTACCTGGATACTTTGCCTCTCAACGTTTTGATAACAAACTTCCAATTTTTTCTCCTTTAGGAGCTGCTTCCCAAAAACGTCAATCACAGTTGGATTGAGCGGGTGTTTGGGAAGTGTGGCAATGTAGTTTACGTCAGTATCCCTCGGTATAGAAGTACTGGGGATCCAAAGGGCTTTGCTTTTGTTGAATTTGAAACTAAAGAACAAGCAGAGAAAGCCATTGAGGTGAGTGCAGCTGCCTCTGTTGCTGACATTGTTCCTGGTGTCACATTGTGATATGGATGGTGTGCTCTTTACTAGGTCACCCACTGAATCTTAGAGAAATTCCAGAAATATCACCACTTAAAAGCTTCATTTAGCAGGAGTTAGCTCCTCTTTCCTGCTTCCAGACCTATAATCAGTGTCACAATTCTTTAAAGATTTAATTTTATTAATAACCTGAAGACTTAGCAATATAATAGTTTGGGTTTTTTTTTTTGTGAGTAATTTAGTTGGCCACTCCTGGCATCTTTTACAGAAAAAGATCTCTGTGTAACAAAAAATGGTGTTTAAATTTCATCAAGCAAGCATAGTCATACCTATGTCACACCAGTTTTCTGTACTGAAATGTGATTGGAAAGTATTATGTATTGAAGTGTGATAAAGATTCTTGGTTTTAACTTGATGCAGGCTCTCTTTAAAGTGTGGTATGGGTGGTGTTATGTGGTTCTCAATTTCCTTGTTTTAGTTTTTGAATAATCCACCAGAAGAAGCACCCCGGAAACCTGGGATTTTCCCCAAAACAGTAAAGAATAAACCAGTTCCTACACTGAATTCAAGTGACAACCCTGTAGTAGGTGAGTGGTACTAAGTTATTGGGATTAAGGAAGTGTTATTAAGTTTCTTGGATCAGTTTTGTGCCTCAGCTTCTGAAAAGTCTCATCTTCTGTGTTACTGCAGTTTAATTTCATGTCTTAAAAGCTTTTCAGAAAAACAATTCACCTTGCTGCGTTTGGCCAGCATGGGCTGAGGTATGAAAAATCTACTGTAATTTACAACCAGTATCCGAGATTTATGTTGCAACCTCATCACTCAAACATTTTCCCTCATTTCTGGTGGTGTAATACAATTTTCCCAGACACCCTCTCTCTTTCTTGTAAGGGTAATGATAAGTCACATTAATATTCCTCACAATTATCACCAGTTCTTTGTTATACCAGCAACTGTTAAGTGGAAACTAAAAAATGAAATTGAACCAGTGGTTTCCAAACTGTGCTTTAGACTCAGCTTATTTCTCTTAAAAAACAGCCAGGAGAAACTTTGTGTTCACATCTTGCATCTCTTCCATAGATTGGCAACCCAGTTTATCATATGTGCTGCTTTCATTATGCAGTTAAAGTAAACAATCTAATCTAATGTTTAATCATGGGCAGTTTTAAATGTTGTGGTTTTAATCCAGAAGAGAAGAAAAAGAAAAAAAAGAAGAAATCCAAAATCAAGAAAGAGAGCAATGCACAGGCAGCTGCAGAGCCAAAGGAATCAAACACTCACGCTACAACAGAGCCAGTACCCAAATCTAAAAGACACAGGACTCCATCAGAGTGTTCTGAGATGGAAGGAACTGAGACTCCCAAGCAACTCTCCAAAAGGGAGAAGAGGAAATGGGACAGAGCAGAGAGCTCAGAGGTAACCGGGGAAAGCAGGCCAGGAAAGAGAAAAATAACCACCTCAGGAGATGGTGAGACATCAGCTCCAAAAGTTAGGAAAACTGCTGAAAAAGATGAAGTTGAAACAGTAAAAGAAGAAACAACAGAAGCTCCAAAAGATTCCAATGGTAAGAATTCTTACCTCTTTTTATTATCATTTCTTTGCATAAATGAAATGGAATGGTAGATATTCCTTATGGATGAGGAGTGATGGGATGGATATAATGATATAATTAGATCAGCTAACTTATAGTCACTCTAAGGAGAGAACCTGCACAGGGAATGAGGAAGAACTTGCAAGAAGTAGGGAAATCTAATCAGAAGTCAAAATAGTTCAAAGAAGTTCATATCGATAGAGCTTGAGTGAAGTAAAGTATGGGTTAAACAGACAGGCTGGGCAAATGGAGACAGCATGGGAAGACAGCTAAATAAATTATAATACAAAAGGGGGAAGCTAATGATCCGTTTGTTAAGTGAGATAAGAAAAGCTTCATTGAAATGAGATTTAGTGTAAGAAGCTAAGTAAACTCAATGAAGATGGACCAGAAGTACCCAATGTTTGAATTAAATGTTTTTATTTGATCTGTTTTAATATAGAAGTTTCTGCAGAAGAAGACAAAGACAAAAAAGATACATCCCTTTCCAAATCGAAAAGGAAACACAAGAAAAAACACAAAGAGAGGCACAAAATGGGTGAAGAAGTCATCCCCCTCAGGGTACTCTCCAAGTAGGTGACATAAATGACCTGTTTTCAGTGATACCATAGATTTATTTTCTTTAATAGTAGTACTAGGGAAGTGGTTGGCTGGCTTTGTAAAGGGGCCTGCTAAATGAGAACAAAATCCCCCAATTTTTCTATGTCACACCTAATGTAATTATGAAGTTAATCCATAGATTTTAATCTTGTTGCATGTTGGGCCACTTTAAATATAAACCTCGGGGATATTGTAAATTTTGTTGCTTTGTGGTATCACATTTTTAATGTTTGTGCAGTGTGTGGATGTTCAGGTTTTCCTGCAGAATGCAGTTTTTTATCACTTGTAGGAAAATTTAAGTCACATGTTTTGTATAGTTTATTGAAGTTTTATTGCTTAAAACTTTTAATTCACATATTTCAAACCACTGAAAATTATTTCTGAAGTCTTGATATGTCTGACAGTCCATCACCATTGCTAAAGTGCAATTCCAATTTTTATACAACAGAGTTGCATATTAGCAACAGTATTAGCCTGTAGCAAGATTGAAGAGTCCCATTGCTTCATGTGTAAAGTTCTGCAAACCTTATAATCCAAATGTTGGGCTTTTAGGAGTCACCACAACTAAAACATGGAAGCACTTACTTTTTAGGTATCCAGCAAGTACCTCCATGTTAAAGTAGAGGGGGTCCTTGCCGCCGTGTGCTTCAAAATTATGCTTTATGTAGAAACACATTTTTATAATTTGATACATTCCCAGAGGAAAGAGTTGAGGTTAAAAGGATTCACCACCACTAAAACATGGAAGCACTTACTATTGTGAGCCAAAGCAAGCACGTCCACATTTAAGTTGTGGGGGTCCTTCAGGAGAAAAACGACATAAAATTAAAAGAAAAATGCAGTAATAAAAAACATCTAGGCACATTTCCTGTAGGAAGCCTTCGAACATTAGGATCCACCGCCACTGAAACATGGAAGCACTTACTTTTTTAGGCAGCAGGTACCTCCATGTTAAAGCAAAGGGAGACCTTCAAAATTAAAAATCGCTTCAAATGAACTTTAGGCACTTTATCTGCTCAGAGCTAAACTTCTTTTTTCCGGATGTAAAAATCTTCAGGATCTAAAAATCTTCAACTGAAGTGCAGGCCAAAAAAAAAAATATAATCCCGGATTGCGATCAGGATTCACCTCTACTAAAACATGGAAGCACTTACTTTTTCTATATCACAGAAAGCACCTCCATGTTAAAGTAAAAGGGGTCCACAAAAAAAAAAAAATGTAGTTTATCGGCGGAGTTTGTCCTCTGCCATCGGCATTCTGAGCAAACTGCAACAAACACAAGAGTTTTGGTTAAAAGTTATTCAATTCTAGCAAAAGGGTAAAATGTTTAAAGAGTATAAGCATTGCAAATACTTACCTCCATGATCTCCTCTTCCTTTGGCAAGTCACAAAGTTTCTCCTTGAGCTCCTATTTATACCAAACCTTGCTATGGGATGGTGTTGCCTTTTTATCTCCAAGAATCATTACGTGGGTCTTTTGTTATTTTAATGTCTTTGCTCTGCTGAGAATGTATGATCCTGGGCGAGTCTAGATGCTTTTTTGAAGTATACAGTTGTCACTGTTAACAGCTAAAACCATTACCACAAGATATCCTCCTCTTTAAAAATCCTCTATCAGCTTGTTTGATAGCACAGATTAGGGTAACAATGAGTCGTTCTCACAGTGGCACTGCGGGCATTGTGTTGCTGTGGAGCAAAGCTCTCGCTGTTTGCAGAAACATCTCCATGTTAAATGTATGTAAATATATAAATTGCTTCCATGGGGGGGTATTTTTTAACCAAAATCCATTTGAATAGGGAGGAATGTTCTTATCTAGGTAGATTTTTGGTGAGTTTAACCAGTAGTAGATTTTCCATCAATGATTTTTTTTCTAGAAAATGAATGACTGATTCTTAATATAGTGACACCAGAGCGGGTTCACTGAACTAATTCAGTGAATTGGGAGTTCACTGTCTCTGAATTTGGTGCTTGTGCTCTGTGTAGTTCTGATGGAAAACACAGTTCACCAAACTCTTCTCTATGCTGTTTGAATATTTAAAGCAAATTAGAAAGCCTCTCTGTTAGAATGATAGGTTGGGGTTGTTGGATTTTGCTAGGTCTTGGGAAATTGAGTTAGGGACAAAATTGAATATTACTGAAGTGCAGGGAGATTTCCAGTAACAGAATGGTCTGCACTGTTCACCAAATCCACCTAAAGCTGTTTGTAACCTGTTAAAGTACCATTAAGTCTTGAAACATCATTTTCTTGTTTGCAACTGACATCCTGTGTCTGTTTTGCTGCTTTTAGGACTGAATGGATGGATTTGAAGCAGGAATATTTGGCTCTGCAGAAAGCCAGTATGGCCTCCTTAAAGAAAATGATGTCTCAAATCAAACCTGAGCCCGTGGGAGAAATGGAGACAGAATCTGGTGTGCAGAAATCTGAAAATGGCAAAAGTAATCCTGGGTTTTGTCTTGTTTCCTAGTGTTTCTCCTATGCCAACACAAGTGGTGCAAGACCCTGGTCTTGCACAAACACTGCCACAAGGTTTTATTTCGTAAAATGCTGCTGTTTTCTCAAAATGTCATGTAGTAAAAGTTACTCCCTCCCTGTATTCAGATGGATTTGGTACTAGGGGAGTTATGTAAGTAAATACTAAAGTGATTTCAGCATATTTCAGTAGTACTTGCCAGGCTTACAGATATATTTAGGTAATTGTAATTATTAGGCCTCAGAGAGGTAAATGAACAATCAGTTTTCCTAGTGCTGCAGCTTGGGCCAGACCTGCTAGGATTTAACTGTACCACAGGTATTAAAAAAAACAGGTTGGAATTGGACTTTATCAGCTCTAGGGAGAAGAGGAGCTTTGAAATTATATCTTTGTAGTTAAATTTCTACATTTATTTCTGGTTTAGAATTCTTTATTTTATTTTCTCTGAATACTCTGTGCTTCTCTTCACTAACCTCAACACTGATGTTCCAGTGGGCCCTCTGCATGTTTTTAATCCCTCTATAACTGCGGGGTTACTATTGGTACAATATAGCATGTCTTTATAGGAAGGACTCTATGGACTATAAAAATGTCTCAAAGAGTTTTTCTTGAAACTGTTTCATTTTTTAGTAAAATTAACATGAACCTGTGGAGAATCTTGATCCTTCTTTTAACAAACCTCAAACCGCAGTAATTATATTTGTTGCTTGTTTACATTATTACTTTTGTGCTTTCATAATGTCTTAGTTTTTTCAACCTGATAAATGTAAAAACTTTTTTCTATTCCCCCCCACCCCGTTTTTAACTTGACCAGCCGCCAGTGAAGATTGTGCCCCTCCCGCCAAGGCCAACACAATGGGGCCTCAGTTTGTCAGCGGAGTAATTGTGAAGATCATTAGCACGGAGCCCCTGCCGGGCAGGAAGCAGATCAAGGTAATGCCTTTGTAACCTCAGGGTAGCTGTTAGCCTTTCCTCTTACCCTGCCCCCCAAATGTTTGAATATGGAATACCATTTCACCCAGTCTCACTGATTTTTTTTTCTTTTTTTTTATGTATTTGGCCAGTAGCCGAGTAAAAAATTTTTAGTGTCTGTTTTTCAGATTTTTCAGTGGCAAAATAGTGTGAAGGAGGATGTTTCACAGTAAAACCAAGCCTTTAGTGTGTTTGGAGCAATGTCAAGTTTATAATGAAAACATTGAGGAGAATAATCAGTGTTCTGGTGCTTTTCAGTTTAAAAAAAAGGAGCTGGAGAGTTCTTCAGTCTTCTGCATTTGTCACTGTGCCAGTCATCCTGACAAGAGAGCTATAAAAGTATACCTGTGGGGACTTGTAAAAGTTTATGGTGTTTTTGTCATTAACGGGAATTTGGGGGCAGGAAAATGATCTCTGCATGAGAAGCCGATTTTCTTTATTTCAGAAATAATTTTACAATGACAAAAACTCCATTTCAGGGAGAGTTACAGCAGTGGAACTTGTTGATTGAGTCTCTTTTTTCCTAATGCAAGTTCTTATTTTTCTCGATTTAAAAAGTGGTTAGATACCTTCAGGTTTGTGTGATGACACAAACCAAGTTCAAACATAAATTCTTTCGAAGGAAAATAGCAGTTTTAAGCTGCATCCTTTTGAAATGGAAATATTAAGAGTTTTCCAAAGGAAATAAGAGTATTTTTCCAGATCCTAAATTTTCTGTTAATGTTATGCAGGGTATTTTCTTTCCCCAATTGCACTTTAGGACGAGTACCAGCTGCAAAGAATTTGAACAACTTCAACTCAGGTTGGTGCACACACATATCCAGCCCACTCAGGACAGTGAGGGAATGGATTAAAATGCAAGTTCTGCTACTGTTTATCAACCATTTGTAACCACAGAGGCCATTTCGAGTCACCGGCTGCTTGCCAAGTGTGTGGGCTTGGTGTGTACATGAACCTAAGGCACATGAGAGACTGTCTCACTGGAAGCCCTCATCTCACTGTGCTGGGGTTTCAGCTTTATCAGCCTGGTCTTTCTCGCTGTGTTTGAAGGCAGCTCTCTGAGTGCTGGGGACACCGAGACAATGTGCTGCAAGTTGTTCCTGTAACCTTTGAGGGCCTCTTGGGCTGCAGGATATACCTCACTGGGTTAAGGGTGTGTCACACCCTGATAGGCTGTGGGCAACAGGACAGCTTAGTATTTAAAAAGCAGAAAAATTAAAATTCTTTTGATACTACTTTCTTTTTTTTTTTTTTTTTTTTTTTGCCCCCCCAGTTTCTTAAATTTTTGGAAGGCGGAAGTGCAACCAGACCTGGTGTTGCTGTGTTACTGGGCTGTCAGCTGCAGCAAACTGCCACTAAGCAGTGCTTCAGGCCTTTTTTCCTCTCAGATTTCCAGAACTGAGCTGCATTTTTCATTGTGTGGAAGCAATGATGCATTCCACACAACTTGGAAAGGTCTTTCCAGTGTAGTTTAAATATTATTTTGATGTTTTCATTTTACACTTTTCTGCTTCCCTATTTTGCCGTTAAGAGCTACTAACTTTTGCCAGCTCTAACAAACTATTTGGTTAGTTTTAGTTTTCCGTGAAATGATCACTTGGGGATAAAGAATAAGGATGGAAAGTAGTTTTTGTTGGCTCTCAAATTATCTTAATGGTGTTGTCACTTAATTTTTGTTTTGTTTTAAGGTTGCCCTAGGTAGGGGAGGGTTAAAAGCAGTGTGTGATTCCTGAATAGAAGCATCTTACTTGAGAGGCCTGCTGTGAACAAAATTGACTAGGAATGTGTGGTCCTACTTAATTTCCCTAACAGCAGGAATTACAAGTGAAGTGCTTCATCTGCAAGAGCATTTGTGACTCTTCTCTCTTTAGCTGTCAGTGAAAATTTTCAGGCAGAGGTCACTTCATAAAGATAGAGTTGTTTTACTACTGCTCCTTTCTCAAATCATCTGCCATGCATGAGCTTGCTTTTATACATTTAATGTGTAGAATCAAGTTTGATATTCTTCTCTTAGGCTGAGACCTATCGATGTTATAGTGTACAGTTTTTACTTTTGAAAAAAATCAGATACAGTGTTGAAATAAATGGGTAATGATCCATTAGTAAAATGATACCATAACATTTCCAGGAATTACTGCTTTAAATTGTTAATGGGAGGGCAGGATGAGAGATAGATGGGTAGATGTTGCAGGCTCATAAATCAGAATTCAGTTATAACCTTCTTAGGAAAAACATGTTAATTCAAAACTCTTTGACAAGGGATTGACTGATTAAATAACAAAGTTCAGTTACTGCCTCCTACTTCATGACCTTTTTGAAAATGGTAACGACCTCCAAATGGAATGGTCAAAAGTCACTCTCTTTAGTTCTCTTTTTGAGGGCTTATTTATGGTGTGTGTTGTCTCATGCTCTGACAGGATGCTCTGGCTGTGCTGGCTGAGGTGGCTTATGTTGACATGCTGGAGGGGGACACCGAATGTCACGTCCGTTTTAAGACTCCTGAGGATGCACAGACTGTCATGAAATCATACAAAGAAATACAAATCAAAAACAACTGGAAATTCGAAGTTCTCACTGGTAAGACTTATTTTTTTCATGGAAGTACAGGAGAAGCCTTAATTACTGTGAAAGGGATCATTCCTGGTGAATTGATGGATACATTTAGATATCTCATGAGAAAAAGATTGCGTGTTTAGTTGTTTTATTTTCTGGGAGTCTTCTCATTTTGCAATTACTGTGAAACTGATAAAACAAAAAGGGATTTTATGTCACCATTCAGAGCAAAATGATGGTTTTTGCTTCCTGTTGCAAACTTAATTCTGTTATTTTTAGATGGTTTTGCTTCACTTTCAGTGGCAAAGGACTGTAGAACCTAATTCACTTTGCAGCTTTTTGAATAGAACATTCTGATAATGCAAAAGAATTTTAAAGGAAGACTTTCTTGAAAATACTGAGCATATGTGTGAAATGGCATGGCAAGGATCTAACAGCATGGATACACTCAAAGTGGGTGTTAGCACTTACCCACTAATTGATCTTCACTTTTCAGGAAGTTGAATAATTTAGGGCAAAATAAGAAGGGCTTGACTTTTCAACTTCATTTTAATGTGTTTTGCTTCTTTTTGAAATGACTGTGCTGTTCTCAGTTTGTATCTTGTATTAGACTGGATTCGTTTGCCAAGTGTGGAGAAGCCTCTTTGTGGGACTTAGGGATAGCAAAAAGAGGAAGTCTGTCAAACTTAGTGTATTCATAAAGCTTTTGTATTTGAGAGATGCCCCAAAAATTGTGAATATGGAAAAAGAACCCAAACACGTTAAACAGTCAATATGAGACTGCCTCATCTGTATTTAAGTATTTTACCCCACACCTGCCTAAATCCTCATTTAGGACCCAGTCTTGTGAGTGCAGGGATGTAGTCGCCAGTTAAGGATTGCAGGAGGAGAAGCTTTGATGGAAGCATTAACCTTCATGATCATATCAAAGTTAATTGAAGTCTGAGACTCTGAGTGCTGCTAATGTCATTTGGAGATAGATTTGTCTCCTGTGTGCTCTGTGTTTCAGAGATCCAGAAATAACCTCAAATTTTGTGTTCTACAGCTGTGTGCTCTGTGTCTGTTTGTTTGTCTCTGATTTTGTATCCTTACATCACAGTGTAGTAGGAGATTTGGAATAAGTACTACATTGTAGGAGCATTCCATTCATGGTTTTAAGATTTATTTCTTTTCTAACTGGCTCATTTAAATGAGAATGGAAAAGCTTTCCAGGAATGTACAAAGGACTTACTGTAAGGATTTTTGTTTTTCTTGGTGGCAGAAGGTGAAAGATGAAAAGGAAAGAATCTTTAATGCTCTCTACAGCAGGGACTAAAGATTTCCCAGTAGTATTTTACTCTTCAGGATTTGACTTTAAGTATCTTCAGCTTGGCATCTGGCAAGATGTTGAGCATCTGTGATCACGCTGAGATGTTAACTTTTGCAGGAATCTTTTCTGAGATCATTCAGAAACTTCCCTGTGGCTGAAGATGAACCCTGAGATGGTGCAAAATGATATCACAAAATTCTCATTGTGATAATTACTTCACAAACCAGAAGGAGCAGTGGCAAACTGCTTCTTCCCTGCAAAGTACCTGCTGAGGAAAGTTGCAGAATTTTTTGCTGTTGTATTAATGCCCATGTTCAAATGTTCCTGACAACTCATTAAGTCCCCAGGCAATGGTTTTGATGAAACAAAATAGTCCCAATTGTTCTATCAGTAATTACTTTTTATTTTTTTGTTCTCTTGTTTGGTAGCTGTTTAAAATGTGTCAGAGGTTGAGTACATCAGTAAATCAAAGGGGCCTATGTGTGCTGTGATGAAACTTCAGCTGAAACTCAGCTCTTTTTGCTGATGACAGGTAGAGAGCAACTCTATGTGGCTTCTGTGGATAGGAAATTTAAGACTACTGGGGAAGTACTTGTTGGGTTTCCCTAACAAGTATTTTCATGAGTGTTTACCTTATAAAAGATTTCATCCACTTCTCATGGTTATGTTTATTGACACTCCTCAATGTCAATTTTCCCCCAAGGTGACCATGAACAGCGTTACTGGCAGAAGATTTTGGTGGACAGACAAGCTAAGCTGAACCAGCCTCGTGAAAAGAAGAGGGGCACTGAGAAGGTAACCAACATATCTCAGCTTTTTCCTCTACAGCCATGGCTGAAAACATGACACTGTTCCTGCATTGCTCCACGTGGTTTGATACTCTGTTTATTTAATTCTGTTAAATCAATTCCTACTGACCTGGCAGCAAGGGTTTTACAGCCACAAAGTAGAGAGTGTGGCTGTCCTGCTCCAGTTGACAAGTCCAAGGCTTGTCATTACAGGGACAACTGGAGAAAGTTAAGTCCATGACTAAAGGCCTGAATTTAATTTGTAAGCTGGATTTCTTTTGAAACCCCATCTGGATGAGCTCATTAATAAGCTAAGTAGTCTTGATGTGCTCTAGTGAAATCAAGTCTAGTGCTACACTCTTAAATCTCTGTTATGATCCAGAAAATAATTTTCTTGAGAGTGAATCTCATTTCCCTCACAATTAACACAGTTTTATTTGTGCTGTGGCAAATGCTGGTGTGTTCCCAGAGTTCCAGCCAAATCTGGGTGCTGCTGCCAGCATCCATGGCTGTACAGCTTCCAGTTCCAAACTGGGACATTGCAGCCTCCTCCTGGCTATGCCTGTGGGGCTGCAGTGTTGAGGGAGTGTTGCAATGAACTTGCAGGCTGCAGCCTCTACTCCAGCCCCAGCAGATCCTTCCAGGCCTGAAGGGTTCCTTGATTAAGCCAGTCAGATCCCTGACTTGACAGAGAGGAGCCAGAGAGTATTTCACAGACCTTTTATTGCCAGGTTTGCTTCACACACGCCCCAGATAAGGTTTCTGAGTTGGCTTTAGCCTGAGTTTTTTTTTTTTGCTGTGGCTTGCAAAACTTCGGAATCATCTGACCTTATTTGTTGTTGACTTTGGAGACTCTTTGTTTCCTGGACTCTAGGGAAAAAATATTGTCCCATACAAAATGGAATATAAATATTTCATTGACCTAAAGGAACAGCAGTCATATGGGTCAAAACCTTATCTTGTACAAGGTGTATTTTTTGTGTCTTATCCTGTTTGTGTGAATGTTCTTTCAGAGGTCCTGCAGATAAATGAGTTGAGCTTTTTAAACAAAGATGTGCATAAAGAAATTGTCCAAAGGTCTAATTTAATTTTCTTGTAAGCCTAAAAATGGCATTGATTCGAGCCATTTTTCTTTAATATAAGCAGAAAGGGAATTTGGTATTTGAAAACCACAGCTTTAGAACATTTTTCTGATTGCTGCCAGGATTTTTTTTTATGTACTTTTACTTTTTTAAACCAAAGATGCCAGTGAGACCTTTGACTTGAATTTTGACTGTAGGAGCCCTTGCTATCAAGTTTTTCTTCTTCATCTTTTGAAGATTGGTATTTGTTGACCAAACTGGTGTAAATTGGGCACTAATGTACCTCATCTAGGCTTGCAAATACAAACTGTCTCGCTTCTGCCTAACAATTGGCAGCACAAGGATGCAAACTCCTGCTCCTTCCCCCTGCCCATCACCTTGCCACACTGGGAGGTGTGAACTTCAAAGCCAGGGAATTCTATTTAAATGCTAACGCTGTTAAGCAAAACATCAAGACAAGAATGCCTCGCTGCAGTCAGTAAGTCTTAACCCCTTCCTTGCTTTTTTACAGGCTGTATCCCTAAAATACAGACGGCTAGTAAAAAAATATTTTTCTGTTCACTAATAATTTCCCATTTGAAAATTTTTCCTTAGTACTTTCAAGGTGATTTATTTTCAAGGTCTCAGAGGTAGAAAGAAGTAATAGCATAATTCATAATTTAACCTATTCAGTAAAACATGCCATTAGTGTGCCTTTCTTGTCAAGGTCTATTCTGTTAATGACGTTTGAAATCGCTTACAACATGTTCAGTTGGAACTTGTTGCCTGTTAGCTGCATTATGACTGGAATTAAGGCATCTTATATTTTCTTGGAATCGGTGTTGAAATGCATGGACTGCATCCCATCACAGGCAGCACACAGTGTTTGAGTTTAGGCAGTCTGATTCTAATTTTTCATGTTTTTTAAAAAGTCCAGGCCTCTTTGGCTTTCCTCAGGATAATGATAAAGGATCACTGCAGCAGAGAGCTGGTGCAGTGCCCAAAACCAAAGCAAGTGGTAGAGATTTCACTTCCTCTGGCATAGTTCCTATAAACCAGATGTCCAAAAGGGATAGGCTATCCCTCAGAAAAGACCCGGCCATCCCTTGGAGTGAAAAAGGTGTCCAGTGTCTTTCCCCCAGGCCTGGTAGATTGTCACCTCTGCTGCCCCTTCCCAATCCATCTTCCCTTTTGTCTGTTTAACTGCCTGATGAAACCACCTCCATGATTTACTGATACAGATGGAAAACTTCCAGCCAGAGCTGCTTTTTAGGGCAGTGCCACTTTATTCAGACCTAAAGCAATTCATCAGTCTGTAGCCTTAAACTCCAGACTGGTCGGAGTCTCCCGTTGCCAAAGCCAAGGCGTGAGTGCCTGCAAGCTTCCCTCTTGGATCCTCATCTCCTGCGGGGAGGTGCTGCTGAGCCTCCTTTGCACCTTGGACCCCTTCCACCGGGGGAAGGAGGAAGTTTAGGAGGGTGGAGGGCTGGTAGAAATGAAAGGCATTTGGTGAGGGGGTGAGAATTTGGGAGTGCCTATTTGGGAAGGGTGGAATAATTTGCAGTGGCAAAGGAGGATGTTGGGAATGTCTGGGCACAGCAACTCTCCTGATGATGATGCCTGTGGCTTGGGGGGCTGTGTCCTTGCAAGACTGGGCAGCTTCCTGTCTCTGGGGCTGTGGGACAGCTGCCACCCCAGAACACCTTTCCCTGCTGTCTGTGGAAGGGCTGGATCCCTGTTTGGATTCAGGAGTAGCTGTGTGCTTACACATAGGTGCTGGTACTAGTTTGATGAGTTAAAAATGGAAATCTTAGAGGCCTCCTGCAGATTCTGGAATAGAAACACTCAGCAACATGAACTAGACAGGTCATATCTTAGAACTTCCCATGTTTGTCATTCTCCATCCCATATGCTGAAGTAATAAACCACTGTCCTCTGCTTCCTCTTAGGGCTGAACTATTTTAGACTGCTTTTTTTTTAGGCACCAGAGAATAAAAGCCAACTTGAGGCCATTTTTATTGCTGGAAATTGGTTGGGAAGCCTCAGATCTTGCCTGCCACAGTGAGTGCAGCAGCACAACGTGAACCTCCATGCTGTGTGCAGGACTCAGTCATATGCAAAAATAGTAAATAATTTGATTTGTATGTGAACTCTTTCAAATCTGGCACACTGGATTGCCTGGGGTGCAAGTGACCCCAAAACACCAGCTACTATGGTTGAGTAGTCCCCAGCAGAGAAGTTGCTGTGGGCTTTTATTTGGGTTTTTTGTTGTTGTTTAGGTTTTGTTTTGTTTTGTTTTTTGAGGGGGTGGTGATTTTGGTTTTTGGGTTTTTTTGGGGTTATGGGGTTTTTTAACTTAGTCTTTAATTTTTGATGATATTTTTGTGTTTTGTGTAAGTGCATTTTCATGTGGTTTCTTGTGTTGGTTTGTGGTTCCTGTATATGTGTGGTTTTGTGTATATTGTGATGGGATTTGTGGGTTCTGTACATGCCTTTGACTGTTGGTTTTTGTGGGATTTGGGGATTTTATATGTACTTCCAGTTCTCTTCATGTGCTGGGACTTTGGAATTGTTTTGAGAGGCTTGGATGAGTTTTGGTAATTTTTTTCATTTGGGTATTTTTTTGGCAGATTGCATATTTTCAGGAATTGGTTTTGGTGTTTCTTAGTGGGTTTGGGATTTTTCTGTTATTTTTCAGGAGGCTGGTGGGGCTTTGGGGCAGAGGGGAGTTGGAGGTTCTGTATGTGCCTTCGAGTGTGTTCATGTGTTGGATTCTGTGGGGGTTTTTTGTGCCTTCAGGTTGTGGTGTTGTGTTGGTTTGTGGTGTTTCTCCACAAGCCTTTGTGTGTGTATTCTTGTGTTGATTTGTGGGTTTCGTGTGTGTTTTTGTGTGTATTCTTGTGCTGTTACAGAGAGTTCGTGTTTACTTCATGTTCTTGTGTGGGTTTTAGGGGTTTTGTGGTTTCTGTGCATGCTCTTATGTGAGTTTGTCATTTCAGTGTGAATGTTTTTTTTTGCCTGGGTTTGGGTTTTTTTGAGGCACATGGGTTTTGTGTGTATTTTCAGTGTGTTTGTGTATTTTTTCATATGTGGGGTTTATGAGGGTTTTTTATTTAGTGTTTATTTGTTGTGGTTTCTGTGCTTCTGTGGTTTTTCTTCAGTGGGTTCATGTGGACTTTCTGTGGTATGCTGGGGGTTTTTCCTATTCAAAATTCCACAATATTCATAAAGCACTCTTTTTGGTTTTTTTTTTTTTTTTTTTTTTTTTTTTGTGGTTTAACCTTGTTTTTCCTACATCAATAGCAAAATGAATCTAATAAAAGGATAGAGTTTTTTAACTTCCTGTATGAGGTTGTATTTTAGGATTTTGAAATTGCAGTTTCCATGTCTTCAACCATGTTGGGAAGAGGGAGGGATAGAATATATCCATGATTGTAAGGTCAAATCCTAACAAAATCTGATTTTCCACATCATTTTTCCTGCTTGCAGTTGATTGCCAAAGCTGAAAGGATGCGACTGGAGAAGACTCAACAGACAAGCAAACACATTCGCTTCACTGATGACAACTAACCATGGTTGATGGTGAGCTTGGAAGTGAACTGTAGGTATTCCAGACAAAACAACCAAAACCAGCCCTTACAACCGCTGCTGCTTACAGCAACTAAACCCGGGCCCTTGGATCCATAACTGCAGACTGCAAGTGTGAAGATTGGTTCTGAATCCCATTCTTAATATGCTGAATGTTTACTGCTTCTGAGCCCTTAGGTAAAGCTTTTTGGAACATGTGTATGATGAGATCTTCCTTTAGTTCACTTCCAGTTTGTTGGGATTTTTTTTTTTCTGGTTTTTTTTTTGGGTGGGGTTTTTTTTTTGTTTGTTTTGTTTTTGTATGTTTTATACACTAGGTTATAAAATAAAATGCTTGAGAATTTCAGTTGTGTATCTCTAATTCTTCCATTTGCTTTTTATGAGTCTATAAATAATAAAAGTGGTACATGCTACATAAACCTCTCTAGGCCTCTTTTTAGTCCATCAAGCTGTTTGAAAATAGAGGAAAATAATCTTCTGTTACTTTCAGGTGGGTAGGGCTGGCAGAAAATTTGCCATTGAGGAGTTTGGAAGGAAATTTCCTTGTATAAATACACACTAAACTGAATGTAGACTTTTTTATTTTTTAGAAGAATCTTCAGAAGAAGAAATAAGAGTATGTTTGGTACATCTCCTTACTCACTTGCAGATAAGTGTTCAAGTTGTATAATTCACAAGTTAAAATGGTGATTTTAATGGCTTTAAGGTGTTTTATGGAGGACGAGCAATCTGAAAAAAAAAAATTAAACATGAGACTGGAATTCTCCACAAGGTTTCACTTCTGTTTGACTGAGTCTGCTGGTGGGGCAGGATTGAAGGGAGAGGGAATAGCAATGATCAGACTGAAGATAGCAAGAGTACAGAGTGGGAAAAGTGCAAGATAAGGGACCAGCTTTCCGGGCTGGAGGGGAAGAGCTTGCTGATGGTTCTTGGAAATGGTGTATGGAGGATTCCTCCCAGTGGGCTGTAGGGGAAAGGCAGGAACTAACCTGTATGCCTGGCACTCCTGCAGTATTCCTGTTTAGTCCAATTGCAACATTTTAAATTTATTATTATCAAATCTTTAACTCCTCTCTTTTCCTACGTGGGTGAGAGATGGGGTGACATGGCAGAGAGGAGTTTTCATACCCAGCTTTCATACCCAGTGAAAAGAACTGATAAATTAAAATCTTCTAGGCATCCAGCCTGAAAGACAGGAGGGTTTTTTTCTCTTTCCCTTTGTGATGTGAAGGGAAAAAATAAACCCACAGCATGCCCTGGGTAAAATGCTTGGGATTTTGCTGCTGAAATTAATTTAAGTCAAAAATATACCTGTGTTATAAATAATTTAGGTCATAAATGATTCAGACTTTTTATGTTTGGTGGAGAGTGGAACAGAAATGCAAAAGCGTGAGGTTGGGAGTTTTGTTATTAATAATTCCTAACTTAAGCACATAGAAGTCATCCTTCTGTTTCTTTCCATATTTATGCAGGTTAATTCCTTACATTTAAACATCAATTTTCTTTTTCTCCTTTTCCAAACTAGTGCACCAATCTGCTCCATCAGAGAATGCCAGTTGGTGTTTAATACTTCCTCAAGGAGTTAATAACAGAAGTTTTGCCACTTAATTCAGAAGTCAGGAATGGAGAGGATGGCCTAGATGTTTTTACAAAAGAAGCTTGGATTCTCAAGTGTGCCAGAATAGTTTGTGTATTTTTCCTTTAAGTAAAAATGACAACTAATTGCTGCTTCTGTCTCTCCCCATCTGGCTGAGTTTTACCAGCTCAAGACTTGCATCCCTAGAGCAACTACTATTTGACCTCTAGGAGCTACCCACACTGACATTTTCCTTTCTTTTTCCCAAAAAAAATGCATTTTATTTAGAAATTCACAGTGATACTGTAACACTGTAGGAATTGTTAACCTTGGAGTGCTCCTTTGTTGTTGCTGATTTTTCTGTCTCCCCGGACTGAGTGTTTTGAAATAACATCATTACATTGCCATCCATCTGCCTGGAGGACAACCCAGCATTGATTCTGCTCTTTGTGACCCAGCATAGGGGCTGAATCTGAAATTATTTTTAGCACTCATATTTTTACCTCTCTTCCACGAGTTGCAGACTGTGCATGACAGCAGCAGGACTGGTTTTAGTGGAACACACGCCTGATTCTCCAGGATTATGGACCTGCTGTTTTCCAGAGGCCAGAGGCCCCCACTCAGCACAGCATCCTACTCACACATGATGCTGCTACCACAATGTCCCTTCTACCTGTCCCTGCAATGTGGAAAAGCCTTTTTACACTTGGTTTTGCACCTTTGGTTAATGTTTGTTTAACTGTCCTCATCCTACCATCACCTGGAGCAACCCTGTTCTGCCTGGTTTATTTTACACAGCTAATACCTGTGTTTTGGGGGTTTTTTCCCCCTAAGATACTCACTGTACCCTAGTTTAAGTCAGACTTCAAGGCATCCTTGAAAGCCAGCAGGTAAGTACATCATCTTCTTCTAGAGAGTCTCTAAATCACATTAGAAAATTACCTTCTGATACATGACAAAGGCACTTGCCTGCTCAGGTCCCTGAAAACATGGGTCAGTGTCATAATTGCTTTCTTAATGGTACCACGGTGTCTAATGATCCTGGGCAGGATTAAATCATGGGAATAATGCTGCACAGTGCTGGAAAAATAATTAGATCAGCTGTGCTTGGGTGACTTTGAGATTGCCTGAGTGAGGCAGTAAATAATGCAGTTACCTACAAGGCATGGCTCTTCTGTGGATGGTGTTAGGAAGCTGCCAGTTCCCAGGGGGCTTGGCAGCACACAAGTGTCCCTTGGTTTACAGCAGAGCCAGGCCAGCTCTTGTATTCATCCCTGCCTTTGCTGGGATGGTGCTGACGGCATACTTGGCACTCGTAGCTGTCACCCAAGGCACACCAATGCCGGCAAAAGCCAGGAGAAAACCGAGCAGGAGAAGCTGGGAAAGCTTTGTTGGCTGTTGCCAAGGTGACTGGGTTTGTGCTGGACAAACACTGCTGTGCTTTTCTCGCCTTGTGGCATTTTGAGTGGAACCAAACAAACTCTTCAAGAGGCAGAACAAGTGGGAGAGGGGTGAAGGGAAGGGACAAACCAGCTCTGGCACTTGGGAGTGAGTGGTGTCTCTGTGGGCAGAGGGACTACCTGGGATCTCTCTCTCCTGGCCCTGTGCATTTACCATTCTGGGCTGGAGCAGGGACTTCAGCTCTATCATATTTCATTTTTTGGGTTTTTTTTTTGTTTGGTTTTTTTGTTTGTTTTTGGGGTTTTTTTTGTTTGTTTTTTTTTTTTTTCCCTCTGTGGTGTTACTACTACCCTGATTAAGCTAACAATTCCTCAAGTCCTGTGCTGTATCTAATCCTGGCTCTGACGGGAGGGTGACAACCCCAGGAGGTGTCCATGGGACGGGGAGGCTCCTTCCTAGGCTGGGCTGAGGCCCGCCCGGGACCAGCAGAGGGCAAAGCTGCTCCAGCTGTCCTGGGCTGGAGGCACAAACAGTGCCGGGAACAGCTGGACTGTCCCGTAGATGAAGCTGTGTACTTTTATTTTGGGTGAGAAGAATGGTCCATTTCCTCCTCAATGATGTACGTGGCAGATATGGTTGTATGCTTTTTTTTTACCTCCATGCCTTACGCAATTTTTTAATTTGTTTTGGTTTATTCTCCCCCACAGTGGCTGGTGCTTCTCTTTCTCCTTCTTGTTACACACTCAAACATGCTGTTACAAAAAGTAGCTTTTTGTTACCTGGTGTTTGGTGTAGTATTGAGTATTTCAGGGATGGAGCCACACTCTCTCCGATCTGGTGCCTCAATAGGTAAATTCTTGCAAGGTTTAGCCTAGAAAGTTTTTTCCACAAATAAAAATTACTTATGCATGTGGATAAGGCAAAATAGAAATACATGTTGGTTCAGGTCTGTGTATGCACCAAACTAATTTTTGATGTAAAAGTAGAACTGTGGAAAAAACACAGTCAGTATGTAGAAAAAATACAGTAAAATTGAATTCATTTCACTTTTCTTACTGGTTCACACAGTCTTCCTTTTCCTTTACTTTCTTCCTTTTATGCCTATCCCTTCTCTCTTTGCCACTGGCTGCCAGGATTAAAGTTGAACCTTTTTCCCTCCAATTCCCCTCTGACCATCTCCTTACCCACCAGCATGTCTGAAACTCTCCAGCTCTGATCCGTGTCCTTTAGCCATGCTCTTACACTGATGGAAGAACCAGAACTACATGATTACAATCAAGGCAAAATATTGAAAATTGTTTGGGTGTCAAAACATTCAACTGTGTAGCCTAATTGGGTTTAAGCTGCAGCTACAGATGTATTTCTATAGCTACCTCTTTGCCTCAGTATGACTAAATATAGGTACAGCTGCAGTGGAGAGCCGGTCACCCACAGCTTCAAGCAGGGAGACACAGGCAGAGCCACTTTGCAGCTTTTAAACCTGAATTTAGCATAACATCCCCTGTTATCAGATGCCCTGATTACCACTCCTGTGCTGTATTTTATAGCCCATTTGTTGTCCAAGTGTTTTACCACGTGCATGTATCTTGTTGCTGGGTTGGAATCTTGCCTTTAGGGAGACATGACAGTGTGTCCCACTCTTTTAAACACCTACTGTCTTGCTTTGTTGGTTGGGAGCTTCACATCTATTTTGTCCTAAATTATGTGTATATAATTATGTATGATTCCTTTTGTTGTACAAAAGGAACAATTTTAAGGGAAATTGAAATGGGTTAAAGCAACAGGTAGCTGAGTGGTGCGTGCAGAAGAGAGCCCTTCCTTGGGGAGCTTCCTGAGGAGTTCTTATTGCAAAGGGGTGACTGGAACTTTCACAATGTGGAGGTATGGCTGTGAGGGCTAATGCTAAGTGAGGTCACATGGTATATGGAGAGGATAACTTGTCCTTTGGATGTGAGGTGGCACTTTATATGGGAAAATGGAGCTATTCCTGTTGAAGCTGGTGGTGGGCAAGGTAGGGACAAGGGGAGCTGGCATCCTGCACTGGCAAGAGACACCTTGCCCAGAAAATATTCTCTCTCCACTCTCCAAGTGGGAAGGCTGCTGGATGGCAGACCTGCTGTGTGGGCAGATGTTGATCAACCTGTCTCACCACAGTGATTCTGATTTTGGCCTTTCCAAATTTCCGTGGCTGCTTCTTCCAGAGAGGTCCTGACCCACGTTCAAAGGGTTAATTTTAAAACCATTTTTTCCCCTCATGTCTCAGCACTGCCTGGCTTTGACTGTGATGAGGATGAGAAGTGACAAGGTGCCACAGGGGAGCTGTTCTCTTGGGGTTTACATTGTGCCTAAAGCCCGACCGGAAACCTCCTAAGAGGAGCTGACCCACCAGACCCTTCCAAGAGCACCAGCTTGACCAAGCAACTGTAATTCCCAATTAAATGGGCTTCTCAGTTTTTTGGCCTCCCCTCTCCTAGCATGCCACAGTGTTTGCTGAGAAGGACATGATGGTGGCTCTATGCAGAGGTAGGACACACCCTTCTGCAGGGGGCTGCACTTGTGGCTGTGGATCACTGAGAATCTGACTGATATTCTTGGTCTCAGCATGCTGACTCCATGGTGTGACTGCAGTGTCTCTTGGGAACATGCCATGTCTGCTGTGGAAAAGGCAAGGAGCAATTATGTCACAGAGAAGGGATGTTTTTCAGTGACATGGCTCTGCTGTAGATACTCACAGAACAGCTTGCAGGGATGTCTCAGGCTGTGTGGACACATCACATTAGTTGATGTGGCCAAATACAGATATTTCCAAATATTACATGAAATAATAGCAATCTGAGAAGCATGCAGGACAAAAATCTAGTGAGATCAAATACTTACTTAGAGTTTTTTTGGTCTGATTTTTAAAATGCAGCAATTCAAGAAGCCTTTTCACGCAGCACAAGAGCCTCTTCTGCTATTTCAAAGGTTAGCACAGAAAGTCGATGCACAGAAGTATAGATGCAGCTTCTAAAGTCTGTCTTGTGCATAATATCAAAATCAAAACAAGGATCTCGACATTTGGACAGGACAAGACAAAAGGCCAAAGCCATTCTGTGGCTTTCAGTATCAAAGTACAAAGCCCAGCATAATGTGACACTAATCTATGCGATAGCATGGGCAGCTTGAAGCCCATCAGGTCCATCTGATGAGGTTCTGCCACCATCCCATCTGTTTTGTATTCATCTGTCACTGAGACTCGGAGCCACTGGAGAGGAAAAAGAACTGGCAATGTCATGCTGTGGTTTTTCAACATCATTACAAGCAGTGTGGGAATTGCTAGGGGTTGTTTCCTGGCGCTTGTCAGGGGCCCGCGAATGTTATGTGAGGGAAAACCCACTAGATCTACAAATACCACTCCATCCTAGGAGTAAACACTGGTTATTATCCATCAGGATTTCTAGACTAAAAGCTGCAGTTACATCGTGTTTCAGCTCTTCCTGAGCTCGAGGAAGATGGATGGATGTTGATGTGTCAGCTTCCCCCTGCTACAGTCTGAATCCTGCTGTACAGTACAACTACGAGAGGAAAAGTGTACAGTGGGGATTCCCTTAGCTGCAGTGTGCTGCTATCACTCCATGCACTTGTCTTAAAGGAAATTACATGAAGATTTGGCTAGCAGCAGATGTTCAAAAGAAGAACAAATCAGAGCAGCCATACACCCAGTGGGACTGAGGTTTCCTTGAACTCAGCACACATCTCCAGCAGTTGGCACTTGGAAGATGTGAAAAAAAAAAAAACAGGGAAAAAACAGATGCTGAAAGTTCCCTGAAATAGCCCCTGAGCCTCTGGAGGGCAAAGTATATCTTTTAACTCCTGCTTATTATTCCTTCTAGTAGGCTCTTTTCCAGTCCTTACTGAAGAGTAAATGCTTTTTCTGTGTATTCCCTGCAGGCTGCCCTACTTTACATCATCACCTTGGTGATGGAAAACACAGTCCTCTGCGGAATCTGCTTGTCACGATTCCTAATTTTCTTTCAGAGGTGAGGAAGCGAAGCCCAGAGCCCGCTGCAATCCCTGGGCAGCCCCAGTTCAGCGCTGCGTGGTAGGGGCTGCAGCTCTGGGAGGTGAACGCAGCAGGCACAGAGCAGTATTTCGGACATTCCTCGCAGGTCGTGGCACGGCTCGCCGCTCCGAGCCTCTCTGTGGCGCCTTTGTTCTCCGGCAGTTTCCATGGTGCCCCCGCTTTGTGTCAGACCTGTCTGCAGGCTGCACTCTTCTCTCCATCGCGCCGCGCCCGCTCATTTCCCGAGGCGGCGCATCGCACTGCGTGCCCGTGCTGCAGAGCTGCCAGGCGTCAGCCACACAGACATCCTGCAGCCTGGCTCGCTGGCAAACCTTTGGGAAGCATGGATCGATGGTCTTGAACAGAATTGGGTGATTATAGATGCGAATTCAGCTCAGCTTTTTGCCTGTCACGTTTATCAAAATCAGAGGAGGGCCCTTACCCAAAGGGGTTGTTGCTGTAAGGTGAAAAAGCAATAGAGGCATGACAAGAAGGAGCAGCCATGCTGCTTGCTGCAGCACTCAAATTTTATCTTCATCAGGCACGGGCGAGACGGCTGATGATCTGTAGATGTACCACACAGCGTCCTTCCCCTCACACAGCCATTGGCGAGGTCGAGCTCCTTTATCTGTTATCTCGCTGTTGATTCCCTGCTAATTGTTCTGATACCCACCCTGAACGGCACCAGCAGGGAGGAACTCCTGGTCTTTATGTCAGGTAGAGAGTCAGGAGGCTGAGTAACCTGGCCCCCGGTATCTATGCCCAGGGATAGTATCCTCCGGGAAACCCCGAGCTTTGAGCCTGCTCACGGGATCACAGTAGAGTGCTTAGAGCCGGATACTAGAAATATTTCAGCGAGAAAAGCAGTTCCCTGAATCTTACAGGCTGTTCATCCAAAATTAAGTGGAGTGTAAAATCACTGCCCAAGTGGAAAAGTAGGTGAAAGGGTAAAGCTGTGCCCAAGGGGGGATTCTAACTCCAGGCACAGGGTAGAGTACTTTAAGTGGTGGGAACAAGGCTGGAGGTCTGTTAGCAGGCTGTGTACAGGAATGAAATTTAACCCAGGACCTGCAGATATCAATGAGAACTGGAACAATATTAGAGTTAATATCGCAATATAGAAACAATCTCCTCAATGACACAAAGGTGGCTTGGAAAGGGACGTCCTCATCACAGAAACTCAATTCTTGGAATAGAAAAGTGGTTTTCTTCATTAAGGTGAAGCTTGTACTCTGTATTGGGATAGAATGGGCCACTCCCCAAAGCTGAACATGGAAATGAATGGTTCCTAAGTCTTGGCAGAGGTTTTCAAAGATGCCTAGGAAATTATAATGCCCAATTAAGTATGAATAGGTCATCCAAGTCCTTAGGCGGTCATGAAAATCACAGCAACTCTGTGCTGCAACTAATTTTCAGTCAGATTTTTTCCTTCTGCTTCCCTTTGCACTCCTCTCCCTGTGCCACTGACAGCTCCTGCTGGCACAGAGCTGTGGCTGAAACCAAAGCTATGGAGCCTGGCTTGGAAATATGGCATTCAAGCAGTCAGAAGACAGGATCTTCTGTCCCTGCTGAGGCCATTCACAACTGGAGCTGTTTTTTTTTTCCTACCTGGTATTTCCCTCTCACTTTTGGCCCATTTTTGTACCTCTGATGTGAGAACACTAAGCTAGATCAGAAAGGAGGTTTTGTTGGGAAGGGTGGGAATGACAGGGAGCCTGTCTTGACTAGATTAACTTCCCAGGAACCCCTGGGAATTTTATTATATCCTTGATTTCTTCCCCAGCAGCTCCGTTCTTAGAATGGGTTATAAGGAAAGGTAAGGAAAGCCCTTCACCTGGCAGAGGTTTGGGAAATAAGAAAGGAGCAAGAAAGCCTGATTATTTTGGAACTAAGTGGTAAAATTATCCAGAAGAAGTCAGAAGGGAAACACAGTTCTGAGTGTGAGCAGGAACAGTATTCCAATCTTCCCTGGGAGGCATCCTCCAACAAAATCTTGAAATATAGGACATGTAGTCATGGCCAGAAATTGCTTTCCTCTCACCAGGGGCTTGGTTTTCCACTAACTCTCTCTACTCCACCCTTCTTGATAACCAAGTCTTCAATTCCCATCACCTATTAGCAGTTGTTATGGCTTCCCAGCCTTCCTTGTCATCCAGATCCATGCAGTCTATCTGTGGTCCTGGAGCTCCTGAGCTACCTTGCCTGAAACACGCTGGAGATGTGCTGGTACTTCCCCGGAATAAACCTGTTGCTTGTGCACAAGGCATTGTGGCGGGATCTGAGGAGGAGATGTGCCCCTTGTGTGACAGAGGTGACTTGGACACACACACATTTCTCCTGGACACACCAGGAGATGGAGGGTGCTAACAGAAGTAAGGCAAGCATTTTGGAGAAATGTCCTCTACAGCTGCGGTGTTCCACAAGTGAGGAATAACGGTGCTTTCCCTTCACACAGCCGGTGGCTCTTGTTCAGCCAAAGACATGCCAGGTGTTACAAAAGGCTGCCAAGGCAGCAGGGAATGGATGTAGGGACACAGAGCTGGAGGTGGGACTTAAAGGTATTGGCTAAATCCTGACGCAAACGCGACTAACAGCGACTAAGTCGTTGGTAAATTAATTAGCAGGTTGGAGTAAATTTAGCATCTCCCTAATGCGCTGGAAGTCATGGTGACTTTGGAGCCTGTGCTTCCCAGGGCTGGTTTGAGCTGATGGCACTGGGATGTGCAAAGGCTGTTGGGGTGACAGGCTGGGACAGGGCATCCATACCACTTTTGCAGAGGAATAAATGTTGATTAGCAGCTTTCCAGCACCTCGTGCTAAAGAACAAGCTATTTTTGGAAAGGAACTTGAGTGAAGCAGCAAATTCATTCTCTGCTGAATAAGGGGATCATTTGTTTTAATAGCAGATTGCTCTGTTAAGGAGACAGGGATTTTGGTGAGGATTTGTGACACGGTGCCACATTTAAATGTGAGTGAGTGAAGGTTTCCTTGGGCAGAAAGGGAGGCAGGGGTGTAGTGAGCTTCTGTGGTTGAAATTTGTGGATAAATTTGTGTCATTAATCATTAGAACCACTTGCCTGGGGATGGAATGAGTTTATCTTAACTTTGTTATTTTAAATAGCTGTCCTGATGTGTATATTGTAGCTTCACCAGCTGTTTGGGGTTTGTTTTCGAGGAAAATTGTATTCCCAGAAATTCTTGTAATTTGTGGAAGATCAGGTTCTCTGATTATAGGGTTTCCCTGGCCTTAAAAGATTTGAATGTAGGCAGCAGGGAAGAATTCCCCCTCATTCATTATCCTCCCAGATAATGTCAAAAGGGCACTCGGGGATTTAAAACCCTGCGAGCAGAGGGTGGGATATGAGGACAATCACAGCTGAGGATACCCGCGTTTCCCTACAACCGGGTTTATCCCTGCCTTTTAACACTTGGAGCCGAAGGGGGAAGGTGCGACACTCCTCTGTCATTTAAAACAAAAAACCCCCGCGGGTTCAGCACGCGTGGGGCGTGTGTGGAGGGGTGGCGGGCAGACGTGCAGGAGCCGTGTGTGTGTGTGTGGGTGTGATCGCGGGTGGGGTGTACCGGGGGTGTGTGTGTATGTCGGGGGGGGGGGCGGACGAGGCGGGTCCTCCACCCGCGCCGCCCGCCGGCAGCCGCCGATGTGTCCGTGAGCTCATCCATCGGGAGCGCGGCCGCTGCCTCCCGCACCCCCCGCACCCCCTCCCACCCACCGGCCCGCGCTGCAGCGGCCGCGAAGGTCACCCGCGGGTCCCCGGCATGGTGGCGGCCGCGGGGGGCTGAGAGGAGGCGGGCGGCGGCGGGAAGGAGCCGAAGATGGCTTCGCCCGCGCCCCCCGCGCCGGGAGGCGGCCCCTCGCCCCCCGCCGGCCCGCCTCGCCTTCGCCAGGTGGGTGCTTTCAGGCGCGGGCAGGGGCGGGGGGCGGCCCGCGGCAACCCCGAGCGGAGCGGGGAGGGGGGGACGGAGCCCGCGGGATGCGGAGGGGCGCGGGAGGCAGGCGTGCGAGCGGCCCGCAAGTGCATCGGCAGTTTAGAGGTGGGCAGGTGGATGGTGGAGCCGGGGATGGTTTCCGTTCTATTCAATAAAAAACCCACTTCCATAACAAACCCGCAAATTGCATCCCTATCCCGAAACCATCGCAGGCAGCACCTGCGCAGGTGTGCCCGCATCGTCACACGCAGAGGGGAGCGCAGGCACGCGTGTGTAACTTCACGGTGGTGCAGCGCGTTGTGTGTCGTGCTGCATCACCGCCGTGGCAGCGCGGGTCCGAAGGCATGAATAAAATCTTAATTAACGTAATGCAGCAGTTTCCGAGAGGCTGCTCCCGCTCCCGCTGCATGCAACGCTTTTCCGCTCGTATCTCTCCCCGCGCAAGGCGGGAGCTCCGTTCTGTTCTTCGCGGCGGCTGCTGCATTAATTTACATTTGGAATGGGGAAGTTGGTCGCAGGAGTTGTTTGACGTTCTCGACCCGGCTGAGTCGGTGGGGCCGAGCCGCTGCTGGGTGTCTGCGGGGTTCGTTCTGTGAGCCCTTGGTGCCTCCTGGAAGTAGGCAGCAGGGAAGAATTCCCCCTCCATTAGGAATGGAGGGACGTGGTGCCAGTGTGTTCAGTTTGTGTGTTCCTGCTAAGGCTGTGATGTTATGGTGGTTATTAATAAAGAAAAGGTTAATAAAGGAGAAGCTGTTGTAAAGGCGGATTTCCAGTTCATAATCAGATTAGTGTAGTATGTATGTACTCAAACATAAATCTAAAAAGAAATCCTATCCTACTCTTTTTTTTTTTTTCCCTCCCGTTTTCACTGGTGGTAGCGTTGATGAGGAGATCTCAGGAGTCTGGAATTGGGACAGACATCTGAGAGTTTGGGGAATATTTAAACTTGTCAGTCCCCTTACACGCCGGAAGTTTGGGCTGGGCAGCTCCAGCAAAAAGGCCTTTGTGTGGGTGTGCTGATGACTCTGGCTGCAAATGCCATAAGAACAGCTGCCCCCTCGACCCAAGTATTTTGGCACTTCCTGTTCTGCTCCCGTTGCAAACTAAAAGAAAAAGTGATTTTAGTCCTGGAATTTGGTTTTAGGAGGGTGAGTAACCGGTGAGGATCTCTCAATTTTTGATTGCAATCTGTAGTGGGTGTGATCAGCAGGATAGGTGAGAAGTGTTGAGGATGGAAAAGAAGCTCCAGGTAGGGGAGGAAAGAGGTGGGGATGAGGACCCCAAGCACTGGGGATCCTCATTGAAACTGGCATCTCTTTGCCTCTAACTTAGTCTGTGTGTTCACTGAGACCAGGTAAGCAGTATTCTTCCAAGCAGTGACCAAGTCCTTTGGAGACAGCTCCTTTTCTATGATCTTCCTTGTTTCAGACCGTTGGTTTGCTCCTCAGCAGCTGGGAAACTCAAGGTTACCCATTATTTATTGCTGCACATCCAGTAGCAAACCCAGACTGCTGCGTTCTCCAGAGCCTTCTGATTTGGCCTCTCATGGGGTTATTCATTTTGCATGAGGAAGAAACGAGTATCCTGAACTAGTAGGCAGAAATTACTCATTAAAAAATTGGCTACTGTGGTTGTTTTACTGTCTTCCTCTGCATTTTGTCCACTCTATGTTTACAATTACTTTTAATTGCATTTTAAAAGGAATGACTCATCGCTCATGTTTCTCTGAACTACAGCTGGGGTACAGTCTGGTGTTTATTTATTTATTTCTTTGTTTAAATTTTTGCTGCCCTTCAATAAGGCATCATACACACCGCTTATTGGGTGACCTTCACAGGAGTGGGGAACTCCGTGAATAAGTTTCCAAACCCTCTTCAGATCAAAGTAAGGAACACAGCGCTGGCAGAAGTCAATCTGTTTTCCTATAAATCACTACCACCTCCCACTTTACCAAGCATTTCTTGCATCCTTAGGAGGGGAGAAGAGTACAAACAAAAGGGAAGTGAATGTGTCTGTCTGAAACTGTCTCGTACTGACTTTTGTTATCACATAACACTTGTTGTGATAATGCTGAATGGAAATTGATGTTGGCAACATGCTGAATTCCCGTTACATGGATACCTTTGGGAGATCCTTGAGGTTAGTCCTGGCTTGCAGCCTGGGAACAAGACTCACTGAAGAAGCTGTTTGAAACAAATTGGTATTTGTGGGGATTTTACCATGTCTTTCAGTTCATCTAAGACATCTTCAAATGTGTCCTTTATTGACATATGTATTGAGGGCACATGCAGAACCAGGGATAATGTTTACCTCTGAGAACCTGTTTTAGCAAAAACTGCATATTGCCTGAAATACCTGTGTTGTTACATTTAAATTGAGCTTAAGGTACTGCAGCCAAGATACCAGTGACATTTGTTATATAAACCTTGATCAAGAATGTACCATATAAAAGACCAAGCTGCTGTAAATTACATGATGGAGATCCTTGTATTTGGAATAGGATGGAGGTTGTTTCTCTTAGAAGTAGTCAAGTGAATTATTTCCACTGTTTTTCCTTTTAGTTCTCAGTGCTGCACTTGTCAAAAAGAAATTTAAACACTTCTCACAATAAAAAATACATTCACTTGAATCAAATTTGCAAACCAAATACTGTCTTGCTTGGGAACATGGTAACATTTGGGTACTGCTCTCCCACTGGACTTCTGAGCATGCAGGAATAAATCAATGATCCTAATCCATTATCTGATATGGAAAGAAAGTGTGCAGGAGTTTCTTTCAGAGACATTTAACTGATCTCTGGTAAAGTTCCTTATCATCGAGCAATGTACACCACTCACATTGTAGTTGTCCTGCTGTCATGCTTTATTGATCCCCCTTAAATCCCTTTGTTCTGTCTAATTTTCTTTTCAAGGCATCTCTCTGCCTTGGATGGCCTTCTTTTTCCTCTTCCAGCTTTTTTTTTTTTTTTAATTTTTATTTGTGCTTTTTTTCCCCCCTCTGTGAAATAGGGTTCGATGCACTTGTAAATCCAAAAGGAGGTGGATATTTTGGGGATTCCAAACTTGGGGTATGGACTAAGAACTAAAACTGGAGAGAGAACATCTTGGTCATCATGGTGTCCAGATGACGAGTGCTGGAATGGACGTGGGAAGATGCAGAGCAGAGCATTCTGCTTCTCCAGGGATGTTCATGTGGCTAAAGGGCCCTGTATTGCAAATCCATCCAATTCATCTCAAATCCTACAGTTTTCCAGCCTGTCAGCTTATATGAACTCTTAATAGATGTGTGTTAGTCAGTATGAAGTCTGCTCCTGGAGCTTGACAAAATTCTCTTCCTCAGTTGGTGTGGGACTGCAGAAACCAGTTTTCTTATTTTTCTTTTCTTTCCTCAGGGTGTTTCTCTGTAACTCTGCTGAAATTTGCTTCTTTTATACTGTCTTTGATTCTTTTTTCTTCCCTGAAAGCTTGTATCCTACTGCAGTCTTAGGAGTTGTTCATACCACGATGACTGTTCATCTGCTATGGCTGTGGTTTGCCCCTGCCTTTTCTAATCCACTGCCCAGTTTTTTCCCTGCTGCGGGATGTACTTTGTCCCCTACTAACACTTGGCAAGACTTGAGGATATTTTAAGCTTCTCTTTCATGGTTGATTTAGGCCAATGCCTCTCCCAGCCTCTTTGCTTTGGACAGCATGTTGTTCACCTCCACATCTTTGCTGGTGCTGATTCTAGTTCCGTAATTTCAAAAATGTGCTTTGTTTGAAATCCACAGTTTCAAGGTTTCTTTGAACTTGAATTTGATTTAAGCTTATTTTTTTTTATTTTACCTTCTGCCACCATAAAGAATTAGAATTAATTGCTGGGAACTAGAACAGCTTGAAAAGTCAGCCTAGTGAAGCACTCGCTTAGGTGGCATGGCACAGGGTAATGCCAATATCCATCAAACTGAACATTTCTATTCCACTGATCCCTGCCTGCCGTATCCAAGGGAAAAGGCTGCTAGAAAATGTCTTCCCTCTGAACTGAAATGATGAAAGATAAAACATAATGAACCTGCTGCATAATAGATGTGGCCTAATGTTGGAAAAAATAATTACAGTTAGGGTGTAAATGACTATGTGTGTTGAGATAGCATATAAAAATTAGTGTGCTACAGTGTTATTTGGGTTGCAAAACAAAGCACCAAGCAGATGTAAACTAATAGAACTAAAGACATGTGAAGATTTACCACTTCCATGAAAGCCCTGCTGGTGTTAGCTACCAGCAGTGGAAGGGAAGAATTAAGAGTTTTCAATTCATATTCCAATTAGGTCTTCTGTGGGTTCTCTGAAAAAGTATGGAGAGAGAAAAGCAGGTTCCAGGTGGGTTTGCAGACTTGAGTTAATTTAGCAAACAGCCTCAGCTGCTCTGATGCTTGTGCAACATCAGCCCAGGTGGGAAGGGAAGCAGCCAAGGTCCTGCAATGAGTGAGCCTCACTCGGGAGTTTGGAAGAGGAGCAGTGGATGGCTTGGGGAGTTTCAAAGGGCTTCTGGCAGCTGCTGCTCCTCGGGCAGCTCCTGGCGCCGGAAGGTTCCAGAAGCCAGCGCCGCCTCCCTCGGGCTGCAGGGCTCCTCCTGTGATGCTCAGGTAGGGGCTTGCTCTGGCTTTTCCTGTTTTATTTTGAATAATTATTTTTGTTAGAAATGCTGAGGGAACAGGTTGAAGTGAGGATTGTAATTTGGTGCTGATTTGTGTGTCGCTTCTGCTTTATTTCTGCTTGAGGGATGTGGAGTTTGTTGGCAGGTATTGTGTTTTATCTGGATGATACCCTCAGGGAAGCATGGAGGGTTTGATTGTTGGGTTGTTTGGGTTTTTTACTTTTTATTATTTTGTGTGTGTGGTTTTCTATTTTCAGAGTGTTTTTAACTTCTTTGGGGTTTTTGTTTTCAATTTTTTCTTATTTTGTTGTTCCTCTATTTTTTCCCCATTTTTCTTTTTTCCGCTTTTCCTTTTTTTCGCATTTCCTTTTTCCCGCTTTTTCTTTTTCTTGCCTTTCCTTTTTCCCGCTTTTTCTTTTTCTTGCCTTTCCTTTTTTCGCCTTTTCTTTTTTTTTGCCTTTTCTTTTTTCCACTTTTTTCCTCCCCCTGTATTTCTTTCCTTTTTTCCCCACCTATTTTTCTTTTTTTCCCCGGTGTTTTTTCTCCTCTCTCACAAGATTTATACTCGATCAACTTATTGAAGACTTAATTTTAGCTGTTGATATTCAGATTTTGTATTTTATAGACTAAAACTTTATGGGTTTTTTTAAGAAATAGTTCCATTTGGGGATGCCCCTTGCCTCAAAGCCTTCCTGCCTTTTTTTGTGTGTGGGCAGGAGGGGCTGTTGGCCATTTGTTGTGTGGGGAGGGGGATTCCTGTCATTTTTTTGTGTGGGGTGGGGCTGTCTGCCATCAGATTGCCATGCCACCCACCATGGCACATAGGGTGAGAAGTGTCCACCCTGTCGTGTGGGGAGGGAGCTGTGTGCCACGTTGTGGGAACTGTAGTGAGGCTGCAGCCACTGCTTCTGACTGGGGGGCACTGGGCTGGGACAGGGAACAAGCAGCACAGGTTGCTTGGATAAAAAGCAGTGACTTGCTCACCTCCTGCCCTAGAGGATTTGCTCGTTAAGCTGTTAAATATTGAGGGAATTGTTCTTCTTCTGAGTAAATAAAAAGCCTGAAAACATACAAAAACGCTCACGCTCTCCACAGCCCTCAAAACACTTTGTGAGCTTTTCCATCACTGCACGTGTCTGCTGGAAACACAGCTTGTTGCTCCTCATGTCTGTAGCTTTGTTGCCTGTTGAGGTGAGACCTTTGTGAAGTTCCAGTAGGGTTTTTTGCAGTCCTACTGTACAATGAACATGTACTGTGTTTGTATGTGAGTCTTACTATGAAGTATTTATTGTGAAGCTGTCTTTGCAGAGGATTTCAGGCTTTATTTTGGGGTGACCTGCTTGTGTGAGGCCCCTCAGAAACTACAAGGGGTTTTTCTCTGTCTATAAACACTGCCTGGGAAATGGGTTCTAGGATCCTCCTGGCTGAGTGTTAATAAAGAATTGACTAACAGAGTGAGGAAAACACAATATGTTCTGTTCTGATGGCTGTCTATCCTTTCTCTTTTATCCTTATTTCTGAAGTGCCTGATTGTCCTTACTGGGGTGGTGAGTCAGCTGGGAACACAGAAACAACTGTGGTGTCCAGCAGGATGCAGACTTCAAGATGTAACTGTAGTCAAAATATAAAAGTATTTAGGGAAAGGGGAAGGGACTGTGAGCTAGAAATGGTTGTTTGTTATCCACTGGACATTTATGAACTTGGGTGGGAGAAGCAGGTTGTATCCCACATCCTTTGTTGATGCTAACAATAGCTAGAGCTTTGCTAGTGTGCATCTGACTGAAACAATCTCATAAAATTTCTGCTTAAGAGCTTCAGAGCCAAAAGCTGCACCTTGCTCACTACAAGTGTCAAAAGTAATCCTGGACAGAAAATGGGTTACTACAGGGGTATTTGTTGTCTCTGCTTAGGAAGTTTGTTTATTTACTTTGTCTTTTTTTGTTTGGTTTGGGCATCTGGTCTGGAAGCATTTTGATTTATCTGCAGAACTTGATTGATCGTAAAGAGGAGCACAGTATATCATGGGACAGTTCAGACTTCCCATATTAAAGGAATCTTTATGCAACAAGGATTCATTCAGCAACATCCCCCTGCACAGCATGTTGGGTGTTTGCCAAGTTAACTCTTTGAGTTTAGTTCTGCTGGTGCAAATGAAGGTAGAGCTGCAGGAGATGAAACTGCTGAGCTGTCTCTCCCAGGGGTTCTCTTTGAGTGCTGCTTTGACCACTAAGAGCCATGGCGAGTTCCCACAACTTATGTGTTGCCTTCAGCATTAAAATTGTGCTTGCTGAAAACTGGTGAGAAGCTTTGTGAAATGCATGCCTTGCTTCATTTGAGCTTTATTTATTAAGATGATCTGAGTGTTTGGAGGTGTGTTTCTGGGGTGGAAAATAGACTTTGCCACCAGCAGCATGTGGGATGTGTGTGAGGCACAGATTCAGGTGAGGAAATGGTGTACAACCTGAAGTTCTGTCAATCTTCCAAAATTTGTGGGAGGTCTTCACATTAGCTATAGGCCCTGCTAGAGAACTTGAAGCTCATGGGATGCTTACAGGCATCTGATGGATGGGAATGTATTCCAAGCATTCAGACTGGCTGGGTTCGAGCAGGTGACACGATGCTGTAAATACCCTTGTCATTTATGTTAGGTCAGAGGGTGAAGTGTTGTTTTATGAGCTTACCTCTGGAAGGATGGAGGGTGTCCAGACCTCATTCATCTTCTGAACTGTTTCTAAGTGTTGTGCCTCCTGTTTTTCTTAAGGAAAAAAAAAATAGTTCTAGATTATTTATGTATCTATAGATGTATATTCAGAAAATAGCAAACTGAGGGCAGTTAGCATTTTACAGCTCCTCCATACCATCACAAATAGCTTGTACCTAAAATCTTAGGGTTAAAAACAGCACAACCACCCCCTCTCCCTGAATGCACTCCCACACATGCAACTCCAAGGGGAAAAAATAAACTTTGCAACTGATTGTGGAGTGCTTGGTATGTGATCTGAGCCAGTAACCGGCTCTCAGATCCCACGAGCAGAACCCTGCTGAAGTATCCTTTGCAGCCTCTGCCAGTGTACTCAGAGACCGTTTTGTTTGTAGTTTTGTCTTCCTAAAATCTGGCTTTCCCCCTCCTCTGAGTGTGGGATGGCTGCCAGCAGTCAGTGACCCGTGGCCCCCAGCTGCTGCTGGGCCCAGGAATGCGCGCCGGGCTCCGGAGGCATTGGGTGACGGAGGCTGCCCTTCCCTCTGATGTGTGCCCGGCGTGGGTGGCGGGAGCTGGCAGGGCTTGGGCAGCTGTAGAACTCTCGTGGCAGCACAGGAGCTTTCTGGGAGCTGGAAAACTCCAGTTTGCTGGGGCTGGATGTGAATAGCCTGGCCTCGGTTCAGGACAGTTTTAGTTCCTGCTGGGAGCAGCAGCTGGTCGGTGCACAGGAGCCAAAGCCCGTGGGTTCGCCCAGCGTAGCACTTGGGGATGTCACGTGCTGCATGTACGGCTCCTGTAGCACTCTAAACTCTGGGAATTTTTAGATCCAGAGTGTGTCACTAATAATTTAGTCTTAGATTGCCTATGAATAGCTCCTTGTATCTGAACTTGCCCTTTAATGAGGCTATTTCTGTCACAGTTGGAGGCTTGCACTGGAAATGCTCTACCTGGCATCCCTGCTGGGTTCTTTGTTGTCTTGGCCTGTGCATTTTCTGCTCTCTCCTGGCTGGCATTTGACAAGGAGGATGTTCCAAACAATTTTAAGCTTTCTTTGTTGTGATACACCTGAAAACCAGAATGTAGAGCTGACTCTCCTGAATCTGGTTTGAATTATTCTAACTGCGGCTCTTTATCAGGGACCAAGAGCACACATGGTTTGTCAGATGACAATAATTGATGAAAAGATGCCATTGCAGTCCTATTTTTACCCCCCATGCCGAGTGAGTGTCAGCACAACCTTCTTCAGACTCCACTGAGAGCAAGAACAGGCTGTTCCCAAGGGTCACGGAGTACTGAAAGCAGTGGATAATAGACTTTCTACCTGCTGGGTGCAAGCCTTGCATAAGCAATGTGCAAATTTGAGGCTGAAAGTTTCACAATGGCCTGTTTTGAGTTGACAGATTTCTTGTGTATTTGTTTGCAAACAGTCAGCATAGTTTTGGAAGGTCTTTGGAGCAGGAGCCCAGATTCCTGCTATTTGAGCACTCCTATTACAGGAATAGTAAGCTTTTATGTGTGTCACTTCACTGTTAGAGGGGGAATTTCATATTCAGCAAACCTTTGCTTTATATTAATCATCCCAATGGATCACTTGCTGAAGGAAGCAAAAGGCCCAAACAAGAAACTTGATTTTTAAGTTTTTTATTGTAAGGATGCAATTGGAGAAAATTATTTATTTTAGGTAAGAGGGTAAGAAGAACAGATCATCTTAAGTTTCTGTGACACTAAAATGACAAAGGGGCAAGCCTTATGATTGTCAGAATGACAGGTGGCTAAGTCAGAGCAAATAGGGAGCCAGAAGAGTTGGATATAAACATTTAGAAGTAAAATTACCTCTGCAAAACTCCTTTTGGCTCCAGTTGCTGCCAGTTCCCCTTCTGTTTGTTCAGCTCAAAGAAGGGAGTCTATATTTAGTAAAGCAAATGTGTATGAAATCTGTATCAAAGCATTTTGTGTGACAGGTTTTGGAGGTGGTGGTTGTGAGATTTGGTACAAGGTGCAGGCATTACAGAAAATCAATTGGTGCTCTATTTTTATAACCTGGAATGACTTAATCAATTACATACTTAGCATGGGCTAATGAGTGATACCCTCTTATCCCCCAGACTAACACTGCTCCTGCCAGGTAGATTAGTTGCTTCTGCTCTTGGCACTCATGTTTGAAGTAAGCTGTTGCTGCTCCCTTGATGCAACTCTTCATTGCATGACAAACTTGGGGTGTCCTTTGCCATGGTATTTTTAAAACCACCTGACTGCTGATGATTCAGTGCAGAGGTGAGGGGCAAACCTTGGCATCTCCAAGAGTGGTGCTGGGGGTGGAAGAAAGCTCTGGTTATCCGTGATGTGACCTGACACAGCCTTTGCTGCAACTAAACATAGTTTGGTATTCTGTGCAGCTGTCAGCCTGCTTCTTGCTGTGCTGCTTTTGGAGGGGTGCACACAGACCTAGACCTTTACCTGGAGCTGCCTCCCACATGTCTGAAGGACAGTTACCTCTTCATGTTCTGCAAAGGGAAGTTATTTAAACCTCTCAGGAAGTTATTTAAACCTTTGAGGAATTGAGAAGATGAGCAAAGCCAGTCTCTACTGCTGCTGTCCCATGGAGTTTTAATTTAAGTGGTGTCAGTGGGAGCCTTGGCACTGAACTTTATGGGGTGTATACGTGCAGCGTGCTTCTCTCTTCCCTGCAACAGTTTCCCCTCAGAGTATGGCTGTATTGCATCCGTGGTTTCTGTCTTCCTTTTCATCAAGGTTTTGCAGGTTAGAGATTCATTTCAGAGAAAATTGCTGAGCAACATCATAGTGTGGGTTTTTTTTTTTTTTTTGTTTAAATGAGTAATAGAATGTCATGATGACCATGATCCTAGTTACGATCTATCAATCTGAAATCCTGGAAATGCTATGTTTTGTAAAAACAAGCTCCTAGTGAACCCTCCAGCTTCCTCCAGTACTGTTGCTATGACAAACCAACCCCAGAGCATAAAGCAATTTTCTGCCCAGTCCTGCTGCTATTCAACAAAGGTTTGAGGGAGCTGGTCACCTTGGCTTCAGCTACAGCTTGAAATTGCTTATTTAGACTTTGCTTCTCCTGCAGAAGTAACAAAATCCATTAAGGGCACCCAGCTTCAGGTCTGCTTCAAGAACACGTTTTTAATGCTTTTTACATAAGCTCCACTTCTGGAATGCACTGCCAAGGATTATTTAGAATAAGTGAGCTGATGTTGTGATACACATCTTGATGTAATCTGAATGTGTGTAAGGGTTTGTAGAGATAATACTGTATCAATATCCATTTTGGCTTGATTTTTAGTTCAGATGGATTTTAAATGGGGTTTCTAAGGCTTGTATATGCAACCTGAGGAATTAATCTATAAGAGCCCAGTAGCTCATTGTTGCAGAATATATACTATCTTTGTTAAGCAATTCCCAAGAGAAATTATTTTGTACTTGACACAGCTGCTCACCTGTAGAATGTCCAGTGTTGTAAAAAAAAGGCTATCTCAAGTTTTATACCAAAGAGAACACTTCTTTTTGTTGCAAGATAATTGAAGGTTTCTGGGATGTTCTTTTGCTGTGGCAATATGTGTTTTTAAAGATCTACTAGGCAGCATCTCTATCATAGACTTTGTAAAGAAATTGCAATGACCCCTCCTGACTTATTTTTCCAGTGAGATAGCTAGAACAGCACATTATGACACACTTACCTGGAAGCAAAAAATAGAAAAATACTGGCTTAAGGTACATTCAAAAGAAACATTTTCATATTGTAGGAAGCTGAAAGGGTTAGAGCAGGAAAAATAAGTATTGAGAAATCCAAGGCAGTAAAATTTCCTTACTAGAAATGGGTGGTTTCTAGAATGTTTCTTAAACTCTTGATATCTGTAATTGGCATATTGACTGTAGTTGTCATAAAATAACCCTGACCTAAATGCAGTTACCAATATAAATGTGTTTTCTGTGATATAGGAGTGAAAAATAAAATCTTCTCCTTTAGAGATGACACAAATATGTATTTTTGGTCCCTGTTTGTAGGCAGATGGAATTATGTATGGCAGATCACTTACCATGGTAACATAGATTATGACAGCTGAGCCATTGACTTTTTTATACTTAAGATCCAGCAGAAGCCACGGAAAAATTATAAAAGGTAACACTTCTCTTGCATTTTAATTATGTTAATGATGATGTATTTCACTCAGAGCCCATTTGATGTATAATTTATGCACTATGAGTATCAAATTTAGATGAACATAAACCTGAACATATAGAAATCAGTACACATTTGGAGAAATCCTTCTTTTCTAACATGAACATACTGGACAAGGATTTGCACTTGGCATTTTGTGTTGGTTTTCTATCCCTCCTGTGGATGGAAAACCTGTGCAAGTATAGTTGTATCTCTTGCTTGTAACTAAGTATCTCTGTTAAGGATTCTGGCAAAAGTGAATGCACTGTTGTATCTAGATGTATTGGTGACATTACACTAGTCATTAGTCTGATCAGTTATTCTGCTCTGAAGCTGGAAAACTCATGAAAATTTTACACTGGTGGCCAAAACAGTTGGCACCAAGGTATCAGGAAAGATGGACATCTCCTTTTTTCTAAGTCTACATGACAAGCTGCAGGTAAAGTTACTTGTGTCTTGATTTAGGCAGCTTTTTATTTGTCTGTGTCACTCACAGGAGATACAATAAAAGTCAGTTATTAAAGGGCAGATCAGCATCTATGTCAGTTTAAAATAATAATAATAAAAAAATATTAAGAGGCCTGTCTTAGGTTTTTGAGATGAGTTTTCATCAATCATGATTCCCTGCCATGAGCACTCAAGTCTTGCCTTCTTGAGGAAGGAACATCCAGTAATCCTGTTCTATCTGACAAGAGCTCTGCTCAGCTGGCATCGAGCTCCTGTTCCAAAGAAAACAGCCTCAAACCAGGTCTGAAAGGTGGTCTGGACCCACAGCTACACCATCTGTGACCCCAAAGGTAAGCTCCACACAGTTGCCTTGTTTGGGTTTACTTGAGTTTCAGAGTGCAGGGATTAAAGACTAGTTGGTATTACCCTGAATATGAGGGGGGAAAAAACCCTGCAACTATTAAAACAAACAAGTGGACCACCAGCCCTGGTGTTGCCATCAGGGCCCACTGTTCAGCTGTGTCGCCAGACACAAACACTATTGCTGGTGTGTGCTAGTAGACACGACAAATATTTCACTTCTGACTCCAAATTTACATTGTTGGGATTGCTCATGAGGAATCTGGACACTAGTAGACATGGGAAATGCTCGTGTTTACCCAGATGCATGAACTTTAGAAGAAAAGTCATATAACAAGCTAAATATTTGAACAGTGTACGCATTTCAGATATCCTGTGTACAAATGTTTGTCTATCATGCTGTCCTCTCTGCCTCCCTCAGGTTTTTAAATGCCCTTGCCAAGGAAGGGCTGTAGTTAAACATCTGCACTGGGTGAAGAGCCCTATTCAAGATTGCCTGGTTTGTGTAGCTGGGCACTCTCTGAAGAGACAACCCAGTAGGAAAAACCTAACCGTGTTCAGCCGCTGAGCTGCAGAATTATTATATTTGGCTCTAAGTGCTTTCTAATTCAATTTGGTTTGTATTTCCTAAGCTTTTTCATATGTTGGGCATTGGAAGTCTTTGTTTACTGTAGGTTTGCCAGAGCCAGCAAAGGTTGGACCTGTTAATAAACCTGTATGGCAAGAACTCTCAGATAATGAGATCTTGAAATTAGCAACATGTTCTTCACTGTTGGTAATTTTTTCACCTTGTGAGAGGATGAATTTGTACCTATTGGAGATCAGATCTCGATTGCACATGTCTCTGCAAAAGCTTATCAGGCAGCCTGCTGTTTGCCCACGTGGAGGAAAGTTGCTAGAGCTGAGGTAAGGATAAAATATTGTTTTCAAACACGTGCACCCAAGCATGACAGTTTGTATCCTCATCTCTGGAACTGCCCTGCTGGATTATCAACCGCTTGCAGGCACAGTTGTATCAGAAGCGTGGTGAACTTCAAGGTGCTGCTGGTGAGATGGAGTGGTAAGATTAAAAAAATAAGCTTTTCATCCTGGTTTCATGTGTATTAATGCATAAATAACTGAGACACTGGAGCAGCTTTAAGCTAGCTATTTATAGCTTTTTAAGAAAAATAAATATACAGCTTCCAAAATGTCAGTAGCACCATTTTCATACTGATTGTGCTGTTGGGGGTATTGCTGATTCTACTGCTTTTGTGTGTTTTCCAGACATAACTGTGCTGTTTGCTTGATTATTGCACAACCTCAGCATTCAAGTACTCTAAAAAGCCAAATCAGACAAAGATTGAAAATTTGGGCAGCAAGTCCTGAGCAATATTATTGTGAATGACTGGTCTCCCCCACGGAGGGAGAAATAAACAGGATGCTTGGCTGAGAGGGCCTTAAACCCAAATCTGACTATGTCAGCTCTTCAGCCTCATGTTTTGGGTGACTGTGGTTGCCTGTTTGTTCTATTTCCTACATATGTTGGGCCAGTGTTAGTGGTTATGTAAATGTGTCCAGAGGGTAAGTTCTATTTAACCAAAGATATTTCCAGTAATGGTGTTGTTTTCTTGGAAGCTCCTGCTTGGCTGTTTTTTTCTAGTATTATCTACCAGATAAATCAAAATCGTTTTTGAAAAATGCACTTGAGCTGTAGGCCAGGCCTCCATACATGTGTCCCTTCTTTCAGCCAAAATGTCAGCAGAGAGCCTGATCAAAGCATTTTCCTCTGGACACGTTCAAAATTGTGAAAGATAAGACATAAAACTTCTGATAGTGAATTATTCTCAACTAGCAAGAACTGTTGAGAGAATGGAGCATATTTGGAACTGCTGACCTCTGTCTAAGGGGAATCTCTGGGAATGAGAGCATCTTGACACAACTTGTTATGGGAAGCAGTTTACTCAGAGCTTTCTCTTTATTAGTCACCTAAGAATTCATTTCAGACAGACACTTCCCTTACACTTTTTCCTGAGATGCAACTCATGTTGCATCTTTAATGTTCAAATAATTCAGGCATCTCCTAGAGCAATTCTGATGGCTCCAAAACTGCATTTCTCCCTCCTATTTCCTTCTAATGCTTTAGCAGTGTGGTTTGAAAGGTGTTTTTGTCGGGACACAACCTTGAGTCATGCCAGGCCAAGATGCTGACAGATTCCAACAGTCTGGTTTGCCAAAATGGCTGTTCTTTACAACTGGTACTAAAACAAACGTGGCTTTTGCGGGTATCAGCACTGGAAACTCAGATTGAAAGGTTAAGGTTTTTAAAAAATGACATCTTTGATGTGACAGCCAGTTAACTTGTTCACCAGCATAAGGCAGAAATCTGGGACTTGAAGGGCTCAGAACACTGTTTTGGTGACATTTGTTTTGTATCTTCTTTCAAGTCCAAAACCTATGAAATTCTTCTTTAAAAAGTAACTGGTAAATGTTTCTCTAAAATAAATGTTTTCTGGTTGCTTTTTGAGATAAATTACAAGCATTGAGGAAGGCAATTCTCTTCACAGAGGGGGCCCTCTGTAAAAACTGTATTTAACTTACAGCAATAGCAAAAGGGGATAATTTTTGTATAGGGAAATTGGGGAAGGCCCCTTTTTGTGGGAATTGAAAGATAAATGGGAGAAAGAAGAGGTAAACAAAACTGACAGTGGGAAAGGCACAAAGAAAAAACAATGGAAGGCTTCAAAGCAATTGGAAATGAAAGCAGAACAATTTCAGCTTTGTCCGACTGTCAACAAATTACAGCCCAAAATATCTTCCTCATACGATGAAAGTGCAAACATTTAAAGTATGCTCTTCTTTTATTAAATAACTATGTGAAGGAGGTACTTTTTAAAATGAGCACATATCTGAGAACCAGCGTGGCTGATTTCAGTCACAAAACCCAATTCCTTTAATTATTTTTCTTGGTTGAGTGAAAATGAAATTGGGCTTTTATGGGTGTTGCAAGCTGGTTTTTTTGAGATTTTGGGATGAGGTGCAGAATTAAAATGTCAGAGAGAAAAAGGAATCAGCTGCAATTGGCTGGGGATCACCTCACTGCTGTGGGTATTTTAGAAGCAGCAGAGCATGGGCTGTTTGGGCTGAGATTGCCAGGGTAGCACCTCTGCAGTGTATCTGATTCCCAGGGAGGGCTTTTGGTTTCAAATGACACAGCAGATAGGAATTCCACAGTCTTGTTTCTTCTTGGGTATTATTTCAGACTAGAACTACATAAGATCTGATTGTCTCAGTCTAAAACCTGTATTCTCAATAAATACTTACAGCATGAACCTTGCAAACTTTGGGGGGAAAAAAAGAAACATAGGTATTGATTTTAGTGGGAAATCTTGTCCTAGGACTGTCCTACTGCACCTTTGTAGGCCAAATGGAGATTGTTCAGGAGCAAGTGGGAACGGTGAGGAAGTCACGGATTGCCAGGCCATTTTTTCCTCAGTGTAAATAGCACGTGATTTCCATCTTTGCTGTTGCCCAATATAGATTCTCTGTTTGGGAATACAGAAATTAAAAAGTCAGATGTGTGAAGTGTTTGCTGATTTTCCCAGGGACATGCAAAGTTGGCTCTGGGTGACTGCTTGCCCTTCCTGCCAGACTCCTCCATCCGTGGGCTTTGAACTCATCCCTGTTTTCAGCCTGTAAATGCTCGTTCTCAGTGCTGTATTTGGCACTGGGCCTTTAGCAACCACTTGAGCCACACATTCTGTGTGCTTCTTCTGCCTCACTCTGCGCCCTTGAACAATTAGAGCCCAATAGCCAGTGCAGTGGAGAGGGGAAATACTCGAGATTTATTGTGGAGGCTGAGTTTCTGTCTTCCCGAAACAGGAGCTTTCTTCTAGTGGTATTCAGCAAGTGGCCTTTCTCACAGGAACTGTGCCAGAAGATGGCATTGCTGTACGCAGAGCACTCATCTCCATTGCAACAAGTCATTAGGAGGAGTGGAAAAACTGCAGCCTCCAAGTCCATTAGACTGAGTCAGGCTGTCAGGAAATGAATTTGCCTTCATATTGTACGTCAAGGATGGTTCCATTAAAATATATAGTGTGCAAGGTTGTTTTTGTTTTTGATTGTTGCTGTTTAACAAAAAGCTTTTGTTTAGAAGTCCGGATTGATCTGTAGGCAGAGGAAGCCTATCTCAATACCCAGAACTCTTTATTTTCAAGTGGAAGAAGGAGACACTATAAAAAATCCTCCCTGTTCACCCTGCCTCTTGCCAGCAACATACTCTTTGACTTCAGGCTCTGCTCATTTTCTTCCACACACTGTCTCCCAGATACCCCTCAGGTGCAGTGGGAAAAGTATTTTCAATGAATTTGCCTTGACAATGGCATATGTGCAAGAGTAAGAAACTCTTGCATGCTCCAGAGGCTTCTGCAGTGAGTTTAATCCCAGAAGATAGTAAGCATTCCTTGGGGGGAGGTGAAAGCCTGAGGAAAAGTTGTCCTCAATTAAGAAAAATGTGATTTTTCCAAGTTTGTTCTTCATAGCAAATTTTGTTATCTCAGTGAGTGAACACTGTAGCTCTGATTTCCACAGGGTGTAGGATGGATTGATGTGATAAGATGACAGTTTCTCTTGGGGGAAAAATCAGAATCTAAGTTTTGCTGGCTACTGTAGAGTAGATCCAGTCTGTGGATCTGTGCTTGTGTAAGGATTGCAGTGTGGTCATCTCTGGCAATGCTGACAGAAGCTGCCTGTTGTGGTTCCAGCTCCCCAGAGAATTGTTAGGTTTGTTGGAAAGCTGCTTGCTCCCATCTTGAGCTTTGGAAAAAGCCTTAGGTTGGCTCATGCTGGTGGCTGAACTGCAGGAGACATCTTCTTCACTTGTGGTCCTAACACTGAACAGAGATGCACAGAAATTTAATTAGGAAGATGTAATGCTGGAAATGAATCAATACCAGAGAGCTTCCTTTTGCCTGCTCTCTAAATGAAGTTAGATTCCTTTACCAGTAAGGATTTGAGGGGAAGGAAAGGGGAAGCAAACAACAGTGGAAAAAAAATTTGATAGAGTGTAGAACAATTCTTTGAAGTAATCCTTTGAAGCAAAAAATGACTCCCCAGCATCCTTCACTTGCTAATTTGGCCATGTGAGGTTTCCTGGCGGGTTTCCATTCAAAACTCCTAGGTTTTGGAAGCAGAAGTCAAGGACATAGGCACCTTAATTTTTCTTTGCTTTTCCCATTCCTTGGTCAAAGTGGTTCTGTGGGATTTGATTTGGGGTTAGTGGCAATAGCTTATGTGGAGGCCCAAATCTGTGGGTAGATATTGTCTAGCCCTCTCTGCAGGTAGAGCATCCCCTGGGAGGAATATGGATCTACTTCTATAAATTTTCTGGTCCATCCCTTCAGAAGCAGTTCCTTTTGGGAAGGATCTCCAGGCTCACGGCTGCCATTACCTTTGTGAAGTAACTGTCATGGAGAATACAACTCAAAAATCCCCAAATTAGCCATACTGCCTTTGAAGCACACAAGGCTCTGGTCTCTGGTACTCCAAAGCTGTTCTGTAGCCCAGGGCTAATTGCCTTTGGCAGCTGCTGCTCCGTGGCCTGCTCTGCCTGGAAGGTGACAATTGTCCTTCAGCGGTTTAGGAGACAGCCCATGTAGGGCTTTTCTCACAGCTGGCCTTTGTGAACTTAGTTCTGAAGGGGTTGCTACTGGACAGAATATTTTTCTTCAGTAGCTTGTTGCTGTGCAGTGAACTTACTTAATGATGAAACCCTTGAAACATTCCTAGCAGGAGAAAACTCCTTGTTATGCTGGTTGAGGACAGGTTGTTTTGGCCACTCCTTTTTGTTAGCTATGTAAGAAAGATAGTTTAACTCCATATTGGACAAGGCATTCTGAAGCTCAGTGGATACGGATGCATCTTTGGGTAGTAACATGTCACTTTAGCTTTTTAGTTGTGTATTTTTAATTTGAGCTGAGTCACAAGTAATCAGCCTCTGGCTTGAGCTCAGTTCCATTCTGCCTGTAGCAAGGCAACTGGACTGCTCAAATGTCAGAAAATGAGACATGGAAGAACAGCTTTAATTAGTGAAATGACCTGCTCCCCCTAAGAGCTGCTTTGACACCCAATTCACTAAGCAGTATTGAAATATTGCTGCTTTCCTCATCCTTCCCAAAGCTCCAATGCATGTGTATTTATGGGGATTTACTTATTAAAAAACCCTCCTCTGTGGCTGTGCTGGGCCTGCTCCATAGTTGCTTTTGCACTTAGGATTTGCTTCCATGTAATTCCGGAAGATTTGAGGTGGGTGCAGTATTATGCTGAACTCTTTATGCTGTTGGAGCTAAAAGCACTATTGATTGCATTTGCTATGAATGAAAAAACTTGGATGTATCTGGAAAATGAGAGGAGAAATGGGGAACAACAAATGAATGTTTCATGCCACATATTTCAATGCAGGAATTTCCCAGCTTTCATCATTCCCAGGTTCTTTCGTGTTGTGCTTGGTGTGAGTTTTGTGCTGCAGGATTCAGAAAGCCCAGCCCCATCAGGCTGTGCACACAGTACCACTGCTTGCTTTGGTCTCAGAATGATGCTGTAGGTCACATTAGTCATTTTATGTCAATGATGTGGAAGCATAATGTAATTAATTTGAAGGCAGGAGGGAATGTACAGAAAGATCTGTTAAGGTGGTTATGCTGGATTTTATTTTTTTAAATTTCATTTGCAGTTTTAGTAGGAGTATTGAGAACTGTTGAATCTTTCTCAGTGTTGGTTCCAGACAGCACTGACAAGAGATAATGTGTACGGCTTCACAGAATAGCTTCTTTCTGTTTCTGCATTTCTCCGTATTTCCTGTTCCCTTTAACCCTGATCTGCTGATTTTTGCAGCACATCAAAGACTATCTTGTGTTTCTTCTTGATGTGTGGGTTAATATTTTCTTACTAAAGTTATCAAACCTTATGTGACTGAAACAATTCAGGCTTCAATATCCATGTGTTTGCACTACAAGATTTTTGTATGCTTAATTGTTGAACTTTTTTTTGGCTTAGTGCACAGCTATGGAAAATACCTGGTGCCCTTCATTGTAAATTCCCCTTATTGCACTGAGGAAGCCCTAATATTGTAAAAGCGTCAAACTTTGTCCATTCTATGCTGAAGTGATGACAGAATAGAGGGAGAATGAGGTGTTACCTGGGATCTTTGAACCAGATGGTGTTTTCTGAGTCCCACTGTGTCCTGTGCTTTGCTCAGCCCGTGCAGTTGAATGTGTCAGACCACATGAGTCAGCATGTGGAGCTGTTGAAGCCGGGGTCTGCGTTGTGCTGCATCTCGCTGGAGGTGCTGACATGCTGCTTGCTCTATGCCATGACATGCCTTTCCTTCTGTCCCTACTTCTCTCAGCCTCTCCTTTTCCAGGGTTTTGCCTTTGGATGTTCCTTGGAGTACTGGCTTAGACTTAATGTCTCACTCCAGCTTTGTACTTCAAACAGGTTGTTCAGCCTGGAGAAGAGAATGCTCTGCAGAGACCTTCCAGTACCTAAAGGAGTTCCAAGGGAGCTGGAGAGAGACTTGTCACAAGGGCAGTGATAGGCCAGAGATAGGCCAGAGTTATACTGGACATTAGGAAGAAATTCTTGGCTGTGAGGGTGGTGAGGCCCTGGTTGGGGCCAGAGGCAGGACCAGGTTGCCCAGAGAAGCTGTGGCTGCCCCATCCCTGGAAGAGTGTCCAAGGCAAGGTTGGTCTGCTCAGGGCTTGGGGAAGCCTGGTCTAGTGGCAGGTGTCCTTGCCCATGGCGAGGGTGCTGGAAGGAGATTATCTGTAAGATCACTTCCAAACCAAGTCATTTGGTGATTCCATGATTATTTTAGTATACTTGTAGTCCCAGAAGTTTATGATAATGCAGCAGTAAAGCAAAAATTAGCACTGTTTGCTAGCCTCACTGTGGCTTAGCAAAGCTGTCTGGAAGCAGCTGCTTTGCTTAGTTTCCCCTTTATTCTGCTCCCGGCACAGCTGCTGTGCTTGGCTTATCCATAAGCTGCCAGCCCCCGTCCCAGATGTACCCTCTGTCCATTCCTGGGGGAAGAGGGGAGCGGGGAAACGAGCAAAGCGGTGTGTGCGCCCAGTCTGTCAGAGGCTGCGGCTGCCCAGTCCGCCCCTGGCGAGAGCCGAGCCCGGAGGGTGCCCGCGCCGGTTCCTCCCGCGCTGCGGGCGCGGGTGACGGCGGGGAAGCGGCGGAGGGGCGGCGCGGGGCCGGGGCCGCCTCCGCGGGAGTCACGGCGGGCCCGGAGCCCTCCGCCCCGCCGCTGTCCGCGAGTGGGCGGCTGGTCCCGCCTGTGGCCGCCGCCCGGCGGGGGCAGCAGCGGGCTCCGTCCGGCGGGCTCGTGTGCCGGAGCTGGCGGGAGCGAGCTGGGGAGAGGCAGGAGGGAGGGGAGAGGCAGGAGGGAGGGGAGAGGCAGGAGGGAGGGGAGGGGAGAGGAGAGGCAGGGCTCTCCACTCGGCGCTGGCACAGGCGGGGGGCGGCCGGCAGCGCCCGCGGCTTGCGGCAGCACCGCCGCTGTGACGGGCGGCTCGCAGGAACGCGGCGCTGAGGGAGGAACACGCCCGTAAGTCACCCGGGGGTCCCTGCCCATCCAGGAGCCCGTGCGAGGGCGTCGTGTGTCGTGGCTGTGGTTTGGGTGGTGGGGTTTTGTGGTTTTTCCTCTCTCCCACCGGTGTTTGTCAGTGGAAACCGCAGGGCTCGTCCTGTGTATGCAACTACTAAAATGGAAATATCAGACAGGGATAATTGAAATTTATTTTTTTTCCAGCAGAAGCAGGAAGTCTGCCTTCTGCCAAAGTAACGTGTCAGGCAGACGAGGGGATGGGGTGGGAAGCCCCCATTCGTATTGCTGGATGCAGAGAGAATTCTCTGTGCCATCCCACAGCCGCGTAGCGCTGGTAGGCACAGGTGCTGTTGCTGCATCTGTGGAAGAGCTGCATGGAAGGGGGGCTTGCCTCAGCTGTGTAAACTCTGCCTTTCTGCAGTCCTCAGGTGAGAAACAGCAGAGGGAGATTGGTCAATTGCTTCTTTATCCTCTGTAAAGAGCTGTCCAGAAAATTTTTTGCCTTCGATGTTATGGAAGGGGGTTGCTAGAAGAGATTGTCAGGGTTTCTGATTCTTGTCTTTGAATGAATGAGGGCTTAGGGGAAGGAAAATGTCCTCAGTTCCTGGGGTTTTCTCCCTTCCCTTTCTCCTCCAGAAGCCTGGCATGTATATGAAATCCTTGTTTCCTATTTAATTTTCCCTCATGATATAATCAAACAACACTAGTTAGCATTTCTGATACTAAACAGCTGAATGTAGAGACTGTTCATGTCTGCTGCTCCACCAAACGATTTCCAGGCTCCATTGGCAGCAATGCACAGATTGTGACTGTGCAGGAGCCAAGGATGGAGCCTTGACTAAGGCCCTTGGGTGTGTCACCTCCTTAAAAGACAGATTGATTTAACCTTTGCTTTTGTTCCCAGCTTCCTATCTTTTTGTACAGGTGAGGAACAAAGGCAATACCAGAGATGCTAATTTTTTTTTCCCATTTTAGTCTTAGTTTTTTTATTCTATTTTTGTTTCTGTTGTGGTCTTGAGGAGGGAAAATCCATTCTAAGAACATGCTTCAGCAGCCATGAGTCACTGTACATGGATGGGGTCGTGTCTCTAAAATTCCTCTGTTGCTGTTTGCTTCCCTCATTTTTCTGCAAAGCGGGCTTGAGCTTTGTGGAGGTGTTACTGGAGAGTAGGATGTTGTAGCTGCTGGAAAATGTGTTTGTGAATCTGTTGCACTTTTCACTCTGAAACCTTTCCTTTTTTTTTTTGGTAGCACAAGATGGAAGAGTGGGCTGGTGTGGAAGAGCAAGGAAACACTTTTAATAAGTTCTTTTGCCATTCTGTTTGACTCTGGTGCCTTGTGTATCGATGTTATTTCCAGGATCTGTGCTTACAAACGGGCAGAGCCGTGCAGAGGTTGGCACTGGATGGTGGTTATTGCTTGAGTTAAAGGCAAAGCTATTACTAGTACTAGTCAGGTTAGCATTGGTATTCCAGGGTTTCACCTGGTGGCCACTGTGATGAATATAAAGCACTCTGCCTACCTGGATAGATTTTTGGATCAAGTCCCCGACGGCCCGTCTGGATAATTAGGGACTCTGGATTTCAGCAGGTTGTGTAGCTACCCATTCCCAAACTTGTTTGTAAATGTTTAAAAATAAAATTCAAGTCTTACCTTTCTCTTATTTTGCTAAAACCCAGTAAAAAGCCGAGCATGGTTCTATTATAAATCTGGTTTAGGGTTTTGCCAGATTACGTGGTTGGCTTGTATCAGTCTGCCTGCCCTGGCAAACTGCGGGCATTTCACTGGTCTGGATACAATCCTTGACTTGTGTTTTCATTCTGTGCACTAAGCTACACTGATATGGTCAATAAATTATCACTTCGAGTGCTTCTTGGGTGTTCTGAGAGTAATTAGACCCCTCCTGGCCCTGCTACATTTCTACCTCTGAGGAAATAAGAAAAGCCTCTTGTTACTGGGTGATGTCCTCTCCCACTGAGTGATTTACTCTCGTACCTATGTGGCCCTGTGGACTCTGTAATGAATGGATTTAAAGAGCTGAAAGAGCAGAATTTTTGGTGATTTTCCTGTTGTTTTCTCTGACAGCTTAAATCAAGGGTGGCTTCACTGTAATTTGTAGTCTTGCGGATCCAAGGCTGGAGTCATGTTAATCCATTTCGGAAGCAGTGGGAGGGGAGCCAGTTCCCAACGCTTTCTGAATCGCTTTTTGGGGAAGGTTCTGAATGTAAATCATGACAAGTTCATGACTGGAAAAGAAAAGTGTGGCTGTCAGACCATAGTGCTTTGGAGGAATAAATACCATTTAAAGTTTAGTAAATTTCCTGTTCATGGCTAGCTCTAATCTTGTACTTCTCTGTGAGATCTGTATTTGGGTCTCTTTAATTGGTATCTTTTGGGCATGGAGCATGAACAGATATCTCGTATAGTAAACAAAGCAGCAGATTTAAGTTAATGCTAATGTGTTTGCAGGCTGAGCCAAAAGCTTTTCAGGGTTATTATAACATGCTGGGCATACAGCCCATCGATCTAAGTGTCTGGAGGAGACAAAAGTTATGGATTGACTCATTGTACAAATCAGCTCATCTGAATGTCAGATTCTGCTGTTTGTTGCCATCAGTAATTTAGTCGTATTAAGTACAGCTGAGGATGGGTGGCAGTGTGGCCGGAATATTGAGATGGGATTTCAGAGATCCCAGGAGGGCCATTCCCTGCTTTGCCTTCACAGATTTCTTGTGTGACCTCGGGCAAGTCATTAAATGTTTCGGTAGGGTAGGGTGGGCGGTACCTCCTTCTTTTTCACAGGGTGGGTGAGGGTTATTGGGTTAGATCCATTTGTGAGGAGTTGATATAAATCTAAATGCAATACCAAGTAGTGCATCTGAACAGCACATGCCTCGTACATAACTAGACAATACCTGGATCTGTAAGCCAGCCTGTGTACGTGCTTCATACTATAATATGCTTACACACCTATGTTTTAATTTTGGCAATAAATCCTGACAATTGATGTAGGCCAGCTATGAGAAAAACCTTTGTTCCTTGTCAATTCTGACGTAGTGTTCTGAGACTGTTCCAGTTGTTAAACGCAACATTGCAGTTTGCTGTGTACTAACAATCACAAGATAATGCAGGCTCTGATGAGGACTTAAATATGTAATTCCCATGTGCTGGGGATAATGGCATGGAAACCTCTCCTCCGGCAACTGCTGCTGATTGTAATCCAAAATTATTTGTGTATTTAGCTTTAGAAGATTTAATTCCTGAAAGTGGTTCAGTCCCATTAGTTGGGAATGCTTGGCCAAATGTAAAGTCTGGGTATCTTAAATTATGTAAATTCTGATACTTGAAATTAACACTTATATACAAAGTTAGAATTTTAGCTTTTCAACCTCAGTTCTTCCTTAGAATAAACCAACAAGATTGTGGGGATCTTTGGGACACCTGACTTATTGGAAGCCAAATATTTGTGTTCCATGAACAACTTCACCAAGGCTGGTTAACTACACAGAACAGAAAGCTCTTAAACTCTGGTCCAGCAGCTTTAATTGCATTAGGCATCCTAAATGGATTATGTATGGCAACTGTGGGCTGCTGCAGAAGGAAACCTTCCACTTGGAGTGGGCATTTTGAGCAGGAGGTGGGATGGATGTGTGTCTGTCTGACTGCCAGGCCCCCAAAAGGGCAATCCTGGCACAGGGAGTGTGCAGTGTTGAGGCTCCCCCAGCTTCCTCAGCAGCTCCAGCTCTTTGGTGACTTCCCCTTGTGACAGGCATGAGCTGTGTCTCCCTTGAGATGAGTCTGGTGTAACCATTGTCCAGAATTAGTTAATTTTTTCATAGGTCCTATTTGAAAGAGTGTCAGAAATGTATATTTGGTGCTCCATGTTTTTCCTTGGCGAATTAAGCTTCCAGCAGAACACCTGTTCCACCTCCAGACACATCCTTTTGCCTTCCCACCCCCCAGCACCTCTTCTGCATCCCCTCTTCAACCTTTGCAGTGAAAGTGGATGCTGAAACTTGTCACTTGACCACCTTCCTGTGCTGCTCCATTGGCTTTCATCTGAGCCCATGAGTTAAATTCCAAAGACACTTGTATCATTTTCTTTGATTTAGGCTGAGGAAGTCTTTTGTTATTAAACAATTGACCTGAAAATTATTTCCAAGTACTAAAACTTAATTTCAACTTCTTTTGGAATCTCTTCATCTTCCCCCACTCTTTTGTTTTTTTGTGACAGAGGCTTTCATTTTACATTTTTCCCCAACTTTGTAACAAGGTTTGAAGAGGAGAAGCAAATAAGTTATAAAAATGGCAATTTATATTTAAGAAATTTATGCATACACATGTACATACACCAGTAAAATAGAAAATTTGACTCACCACCTCTTAGCTCACTCCAAAAATTCTTTTTGGAAAGTAAGGGAGGGAGAACTTCTTAAAACAAGCAACATTCATAATTATTTTTAAAAAAGGTAGTTAATCTAAAATGTTTTCTACAATGTTCCAGAGTCTTGAAAACCATTTATCAAGATGACTATTCTGAATGTAAAGCCTTTTTTCACGTGCTAAGCAAAAGATAATGATCCTTTGGGTTTATTTTGACTTACAGTGCCCTGATTCACCACTCACTGTTAATAATAGTTGAACTCTATTGGGATTTTTTTTTTTTTGTGGCTCAGCACAGTTTTGAGGTGGTAGCAGTCCTACAGCTGTGTTCCAGTTCCTGAGCTCACAGATGGCAGCATATGTTTCTCACTTGTGTAAAAAACTAGCTATTTTCCTATCTGATATTTGAAGCTGTGGAGAGAAAACCTAATGCTGTTTCTTTGTTTTCTCTGGGCAAAGATGTAGGGCAGTGGTGAGATTTTAGTACATGCAGATGACTTAAATCAGTTGTGCCTTTACAGTTATAATCTACCTAGAGGGAAATGACAAAATTAGCTGCAAAGGAATTTTACATATTGCACCTTGTGCAGAAAGTGCAGTTATTAGCATGGTTTTGATGTTAAATAGGAAGAACCTATTTATAAGAGCTTCAGTTTATATTTCTTGAACACAAAGTTGATGACTACTAGAAATGAGTTACTGATTATTTATCAATTTTTAAGAAGATTAATTGATACAGGAGTTATTTGTAAGCAGAGAAATCAATGTTATGCTTTGAGCTGAAGCAAACATGTTATTATGGGCTCTTTATTTCTCAGTAATTTTAAATAGCGACAGTGACTTAAAATCTTAATTGTGGGCATACTTGGAGAGAGCCCTGACTAGCAGAGCTCATCTGGGCTCATTTCACACCACATTTTACTTGGTGGATCTGATGTTCAGAGGGACAAAACCATACAGCCAGCCTCTTGCCTGCCTGTGTGGAATTCTCCAGCCGTGCTGGGTGCTCCACGTGCTTCCTCACTGTTGCCTGTGGGAGTGAAGCGTGCGGGGTGAACGGGAAGGATGCATACCTGGAAAGGAAGGTGGCGCTTAGGATGTGTTCCAGGGTGCTCCTCAGATTTCATCACCATGCTGCTATTATTCAGAGTGACAGCAGGAAGCTTGATAAATATGATTACAGCCATTAATCCACGTACTTCTCGGTGAGATTTGTTTCAGTGAGGCACCTTCACTGGCTCCTTCCTTGCCCCTTCCCCTGCTGTGGGTGCTCGCCACTCCCAGGTGTCACACACTTATTGGCACATTGGGTTCTTGACTATATATTATTTAGGAAGATAAAGCATTTCAGGTCTGTCTTTTCTTACTAAAATATGTTTTGAACGATTGATTGAAAGGCAATAGGTGGAGTGCACACACAGATGAAAAATAAAAAGGATGTATTATAGAAGAAATTATTTGTTTAATTTTGAAAAAAGAGGATTTTTTTCCTGGAAGATGAGCAGTGTTCAGCTGTCAGTGCTCACTAATAATGTTGGGTAATTGTGTATAAGCACTTAAAAGGTTTCTATTTCTGATCTTAGAAGAGTCTCACTAACAGTGTAGAGCTGCAGATACTGGAATTCCTATAACACAGTGTATGCCACTGCAGGAGATGGCTCCGTTTGTCCCAAGGGATATGAAAACATCCATTCTTTTCTGCTGTGATTTCTATACAGTGCTGTAACTGCAAGGGAGAGTATCCTAAGTGATCCCCTCTTAAATTACCTTCAAGCCTCATGTGGTCAGCCCAGCACAAAGCATATTGAGTATGGGGGGCTGAGGGGTGTCCACCAGAGAAGTGCGTGCAAGCCAGGAATGGCTTTCAGAGCCTTCCTGCTGTTCCTTGCTTCTTTTTGCTATCCCAAGAGAATGGTCATTGAATAGAGTAGCAAATAAAAATATTTTTTAACCCATTGAATTTCACAGACCTTATCTGTTATTTTTGGGGAGGTTTTGCACTGCCAATTAACAGAAGCAATTATATTGGCTGTGAAAGTGTTATTGGAGGATAAAGCAGTGAAGAGGTGATGTGCACTTGTGGCCCCTCTGTGTGATGGAAGAGGAAGATGTGCAAAAAAGGGTGGTCAATCTTCCTGTGTCAGATTAGTGACTGCACCAACCATCTGCTCTAATGGTGGTCACAGGCACTGTCCACTGAATGCAGTTGGTTGAAAATTGGCCATTTTCAATAGCTGCCTGGATTTAAACAGAAGTTTTTGAAGTCCAGGATAAAAAGTGAGGAAAAACATCTTAGCCATGATTTCCTTGACCTCCATCTATTTTATGGAAGCAAAACTTGATTATGTCTGTGCACAGTTGCTGTCTAAAGGGTTGTAGTATCTGGCCAGTCCCGTTTGTTGTCCTGAGGTTTGAAGCCTCTCCTCTTGCTGTCCTGTACCTTGAGCCTTGGTTGCTGCAGCATCAATAGGAGGAAGGATGGCTGCAAGTTTTTACCTGACATGTATCCATCAGATCAGGTTGTTTTTCTCATAATCATGTAGATAGGTAGTTTAACTGATTGTCTAAAGCCAGAATTATTAATTTTGCTTTGTTTTTTTCATATTCATGTAGTTAGGTAGTTTGACTGGTTATCTAAAGCCAGAGTGTAATTTTGCTTTGTTTTTATTTAAAGGTGAAAATACATTTGGACAGTTTGATTACAAAATCCTCTGGAAAAAAAAGATGGTGTAAAAACATCTTAAGACTGACTTCAAGAATTACTGAATTGTAAAACAGCTGGATCATAGGTGACATGAGTTTTTTGACTACTTGTAGGGTGGTCAGCAGGGAGAGGGAAGGGATAGTAAACCTGTGCTGAGAGACTTTTCAAGGTTTCAAAATTTGGGTTTATTTTGTTCTAATTTCTTGCTGGTAACTCAGCACTGAGGTGTGGGCTTGGGAGTGTATTTGCTCTTACCCCTTAAGGAGCATAAATACAGTCTCTCTACTTATTTATCAAGATTGAGAGAGATATATTTTTATATATATGTATATATATATGTGTATGTGTGTATATGAATATATATATATTCATATGTATATATATATGTATATGTGTATATATATAATATATGTATATATATGTATATGTGTGTATATGAATATAAAAGACATAGCAATACAAAAAATTATATGGGAAAACAAACCTTATCAAATGATTCTGGAATCACCTCTCTCACTCAAACAGAAGAGTTCATGCCCACTACTCTCACATGACCTACTTTTTGGAAATCACAGCATTATTCTGTGTGCAGCCTGTGAGATATAGGCAAACATTAGTTTGTATTGTGCATACAATGAATATTTATAAAAAATTCACTTGTATTAAAAAATCTAATGGTGTTGTGGTGACCTTCCCTTTTGAGGAAATGAAGGAGAGAAAAGCTGAACAGAATAGGGAATGATACAGTAGTATCAGTCCATCTTCTGAGATTGTCCCTGGTCTGAGTGACAGGCAGTAATTGATGTGCTCTCATTGCTTTGTCACCTCAGCTTATCTTCATTCTAATTATTGCCACCTGCCTGCTCTGACAGAGCATTTGGTGTGGGTGTTGGGATGGCTCCTGAAGGCTGTGCAAGGCTTCATGTCATGAAATACCCTGCCATGGATGAGAAGGATATGCAGGATTCTAAGTTATTATGGAATATCTGAGCTCTGCAGTGTAAGTCAATATATGGATGTGCTGCAAATTATTTAGGGGATAATTATTGAAAATGTGGTTTTGATCATAATACTGTGGTCACTTTGGCAGAGAATGCTAAAATGAAACTTTAAAGAACCTGGAAAAGATTATGGTTCAGGTCCTCAGGGAAAAGAGCAAAGATCTAATTGAAAGTAATTTAAAACTGTTTCTGCTAAAAATTAGAATGACTTCTGTAAAACTGAGCCTAGTATTGTGATTGAATTGCCTGGATTTGATCATTGATGTAATTATTGTCCAACAGAAGCAGTACCAAATAGAAGGTGAGTGTGAGACTGCAGCATTTTTTGTTTCTTTGTTTTTGTCAGTTGATCTTAGTTAAAAACCAAAACACTGTAACACAGTATTGGAGTTTACATGTGATAAACAGAATTGGCTTTTGTTAGTTGAATTACTGGCAAATAACAGTAATTTCTTACATTTTCCCAGCATCATCTGCTGTTAATTTACATCCTGATATTTCATGTCCATGTTAATTTAATGCTAATGAGCATGTTGGTAATGATGGCTGTGGCACAGCATATTCAAGTGCTTTATTCTAACCACAGTGTTCAGTTTCTGAAAAGAATCATAGCTGTCTGTGCTTACTTCTGCCCTTCTCTTTGGATGCTTGTCATTTGTCTTTTTACCCATTTTATGATGACAAAATATAAGAATATCCTTAAATACAGGAAAAATTTTAGCCTTTCTTGAGAGCAAAGAAAAGCAACCCATCAGTATTCTGCATTAGCTGAAAGATTTTAGTTCCTGTTTCCATATTTCTTCAGGTATAATTAGCATAGGAACCACTGAAGTCTGGAATCCCTCCCACCTGATGCAAAGATTTTGCTGCTCACTGACAAAGTTTTTTGAAGGGGCGATATATTTGCAAGGCATTTTGTAAATCAATACCTTGGTTTCTATATATGCTAAGCTGTTTTAACTGTTACAGTTTTAACTGTTACAGCTTTAAAAAGTTACAGATTTAACTGTTTTGGGTTTTTTGGTCAGGATGGTTTTTGTTACGTAACTTTTATTTTCAAGTGCCTGTTCTCTGGCCCTCTGTACACTTGGCTACTAAAATGATAAATATTTAAAACCTTCTGTGGCAATAGGAAAAGTTGTTTTGACTTAAGTATAAAAACAGGTGGATTTTTTCAATATTCAGGGCTGTTTGTGTGTAAACAACCAACACTGACTGCAGTGATTGTTTCAACATCAGGGAAAGCACTTGCACCTGCCTTGCCTTTACTGCCCCAGCTGTTGATGGCCTCAGCTTCCTTAAGTCACTCTGACCCACCACAGTGCTCCTACTTTTCATCTCCAGCAGCTTTAAAAGGCCTCTCAAAAACCCAAAAAGGCAGAAAAATGGTAAGTTGAAAGGGAAGACAGTAATTATGCAGAAATGAGGCAGCTAGTTTTAAATAGGTTGGTGGACCTATGTTTGTGGAGCTTTTGTGGTCAATTTTAGCATCTTAAAATATTCATGCTATGAGAGTTTTCTTCATTGTAGATCACAGGTAATGTGTTTTCAATTCATTACTCCCAACCTACTACTCTTAACTGGGAGAATCTTTCATAGACCAATGAAATATTCAAAATTACTCAAAAGATTCAGATATGCAGTTGCTACTCATGTAAATGGGAGGTGTGTAGGCTCCCTAATCACTTAAGTAGCTTTGAAAAAACTAGTCCTTGATGTTTTTATTTCTCTGCTGTAGCCAGTGTTTATAGTCTGCTTTGAACAAGATAAAAATTTCCTTTTCATTGTACTAAGAGCATATCTGAGAGGGTAGAATTGCCATTTTGTATTAACAGAAATGTTATGAAAATGTTCTCTCTTCTTTAAAATCAGCATGAAATATTCATCTAAACTGTCAATAAATATTTAAAGGTGATGTGAAATTTTCATGCATTTTAAAAAGTAAAATTAATTAAAACATTGTAAGGACTAAGACTGTAGTGAATAGAAGAGTTGTATTAACATCTGTTAATTTCAGATCAGGTACTTGGTTTAATTTAATGAAAAAAGCAGGAAAACAGGGGAACATCTTATTAACCCTTTGAGTTCTGTAACCTGGGATTGGGGCATTGGTTTAAGATGTGGAAGGCCCAGAATTACTGATCTCCTGGGATAGAATGGAAACTCTTCTTGGTCATTCTGTCAAGACTCTTCTCAAATTAAGGCCTCCTATTTTGGTACCTTGTGTCCTTAGAAGGACACACAAATATTTGTGATCTTTGCATGTATTGAGATTATCCTGTATATTGTGTGCTTTTATTGCTTGCTACAATCAATCACATTTTGGGGCTCAGGATGAGGGAGGTGCTCAGGACCTTGGCATGAAAATCCTATAAGATTTCTGAGTATCAGGAGTTATTAAACAAAGAGCAGTTGTTCATTTTAAATAAAAATTAATATTGTGTTTAAGAAAACAAGGAATTTAAAGAAAGAGATGTCTGATAAGACAGACATACAGTTATTCTTGGTTTTTTTTTAGATTGGAGAAAGATGAGAATTGATTATTTGGGTGGGATTTTGTGCTAATACAGATCAGGAATTAAATTTCTGAAACACTTTGGAAAACAGCTGTACTTTAATGTCCCAGTTGTTCCCACAGTTCTGAAAAAAATACATAAGGAGCACTGAAGAATAAATATTGGGAAACTGGGGAATGTGTTGTAGAGGAATATCCTCCATTCTCATTTGTTTAAAGTTGCTCTGCAATTGTGCGTTCTCAGTTGTTTTTTTGTCTGCAGTTCTAATGTTAGTTTAAGAGGAGATGCTTTTAGATTTATCCTGCATAGGTACTTGAAAGGTTTTGAAAGTGTGAAGTAAATGGTGTATTTTTGGGAGAAGGGGGGAGTGGAAAATAAAACATTTAATGCAGGTTTGGAGGTGTGCATGCCTAAGTCATGTTGGTTGGTGCAGCTTGACTTGGGTGGAACTGCTCCTGCTTTATGTGTTTTTCAAGGGAAACAAACCATTCCAGCAGCTTTATTCCTTCTTGGGTTTATTTGGCCTGGTCTACCTAGCCTCCTTTGCTCCTTGCTTGCCATCTATGCTTTCCATCTCCCCTCACATCACTTTCTGCTGAGATTCCCCAGGGTTTCACCCTGGGATTTTGGCTTCCACTCTGAAGAGGCTTCTGAAATTCTACAAAATTTGACCTGATTGCAAATATTTATACTAGGGACAAGAGGAAAATAAAATGCTTCCTATATGCAAAAGAGAGATGTGGTTGCAGTTGTAAGTGCCTTACTGAGGATAGTCCTGCTCTCATGGATTCTCCATATCCCAGTCCACATCTTGCCTGGAAGGTGTTGAGAGGGGGAACCTACTGCATTTTTGGGTATTTATGCCAATTTGCTGGTAGCCTCTGGAGGAAATTCAGCTTTCAGCTTCAGTCCTTCTCTCTACTAAGCTGGCTGCTATTGTCTTCTAGGAAAAAAAACCCCACATGTTCAGAGACTTGAAAATGATTAATAATTTAAGATATTTATAAAATTTTATCAAGTTGAAAGAAATGAGTATTGTTTAGTACAGTAGCAGAAGTGAAGTCTACTGTTCAAATACCAGTTCAGGCAACCAAGCCATGAAAACTGATCTCAGTTAAAATGGTTTATGTTAATATGTAAAATATGTAAAAATTGCGGTGCTGATTTTATTGACTAGTTATTGGTTCTAGGTCTTAAGATAAAACATAACAATTAAGTCAGAGAAACAGCAGTGCAAGCCAACAGAGAAACTATGTTTAAATCTTTGTTGTAATGTATATTATTATTGTTGTTGCAAGGGTAAAAATGAATGGGAAAGTTGGCTGGTTTTCAGTCTGAAAGCATTGAAATACATCAGTATTATGATTATCATACTTTGGTGAGTATCCTAAATGCATGTTGTGGTTGATATGCTCTGCTCATTACTGTAGAATGCTGCTCAGTGCAAACTGCACAGCCAGGAGCCGTGGGGCAGGAGGGGCTGCCTCTGCTGACAGAACAGTGTTTGCTGAGTAGTGGTAAGAGGCAGGAGATATTTCAGTGGCAGCAGGATCACACCCTCAGGCCTGTGCTGCTGGTCTTCTGACTCACCTGCTGCACAGCTGAAATCAGAGAGATGTGCCACTGCATAGCCTGAAGTACAGCAGGTGTTTTCCTTAGATGCAAGTAAAGCATGGATGTAGTGTCACATGAGAACGGCATCAGTTTTCAACATTTTTGAGGTTAGTTTGAATTTTTCAGCTCTTCAGTGATTTTCTGTCTATCCAGGATACAGTAGATGACAAGGCATTTCTGAGGCAGTTCTGAGATCTCTTAAAATTCAGTATCTCCAATTGGAAATCAAGAATAAACATGTGAGAGTTGCTGAGCCTGTTGCATTATAAATGTGAGAACTGTTTTGATGGGCCCAGGGTTCAGAAGCTGGACAGTCTGCAGGTGCAGTAAGATTGCAGACACCTGAATGCTGTATCAAGGCTTTATAACAGATTTTTTGCATACAAGTTTTCTGCAAGTCACTTTTGAGGTGTTGTGCTCTGCTTTGAAGATGTGTACATAAAAAATGTGTGCTAGGCAAGGCAGATATCTATTGAAATTATTTAAGTCTAAAAATCTATACATTGACCAGTTCCTGTTGCTGCCTTATTTCCTGGATTAAGGACTAAATGGATATTGGTGCCTGTAGGTTGTCAATCTTAGCTAACATTTATAGCTGCTGTCCTGCTTGCAGCCTCATTTGGGTAGTTGAAAGTTGTCTTCCAAATGGATCAAAATATCCCTCCCCTCTCCTGACTCAGCAGAACTTGAGGGCCTGCCGCACTCTCAAAAGGCCCTGTTGTGTCCCAGTGGCTCTCTAATTAGTGGAAAAAAGCAAGTGGGAAATTTCTTTAGCACAGTTGGGGTGAATGTTGGAACACTTCATGCAAGGCTGAGCTCCAGCTGATGAATGTGCTGCAGGCAGCTCTCAATATAGGAATGCCAAACCCTGGGCTGTGCCATGCTGGAGAGCTGGCTATAGCAGCACTCTCTGCATGAAATGCAGGCAACTCTTCCTCTGACCTTTGGCAGCTGCTTAATCAGACCTGGGGCAGATTAAACCTGCCCCTTGAAAATAATGCAAGGGAATATCAAGGCAACACGATCAGTGTTTGCTCTCCTGGTAACTCGGAGTATTTTGTTTCCTGCTCTCTCTCTCTGGTGCAGAGGGAAAGGATCAGTGTCCTCTTTGCAAGGCCTTGTGATGGGACCATACTAGGGTGATGTAAATTGGCAAAGCCCTTAAGGTGGGGCTGCTGTTTTTTCACTCACTGCTGGGGGGTTGGAAATGCTGCATGCCTCTGAGTTGATTTTTGCATATATGGATACATTAGTTTCCTTCTGAGCTTAATTTACCTGTGTAAATCATTTGGAAAGGCTTGATCACCCAAAAAGATACAAGGATAACATATTATCTTGGTGACTATGTAAAATGAGAAGACTTTCTTTCTTTTAATGGTTTGTTTTTTGTTGGTTTGTTTTTTTTTTTTTTAGTGTGACATTATCTAGGAGAGGTACGTGCTTTATTAGAACTTGTAAGGAATTTTAATCCCTAAGACTATTTTGGATGATTGTCACTGCTGTTTGGGAACAGTCATCTGTTGTAAAAAATACTTTGCAGGTTGATTGCTGAATATGAACAGATATTAAGTGATGCTTATTATTCTGGAAATAGAATTCTGTAGGGATAGAGCACAGAAGGCACCATGCTCTGTGTTAGTGACATTTGAAAGAGTTAAATGGAGATTCAGTTTATGTTGTCAAAATTCTCACAACAGTACTCTTGGCTGGCAGGAGCATCCTGCTGGTCACTTAAGGACAGTTATTTTTTGGCTTAAGTGCATGGAAAATATTCTCTTGGGTTCGTTTTCTTCTCCTCTTGAGATTGCCCCTTGTGCATTGACAAAGATGCACTGCCGCTCCCCACACAGACTCCCAGAGAGATAAATCCAGCTTTTGTCCTGTGGAATTCTTTCAGCCTGGCACTGACAACGCTAGTGGCCTCATCTGATTAAATCTACTTCACTGCCATGCAACATGACAAATGCTTTTGGTTCAAGTTGAACGGTGAAGCTTTTGCAAACAGGAAAAACAGTTGTCAGCTGTCACTGTTGTGGGACCAAACACACTTTGTGCTACAACAAGCAGACAAAAAAGCCTCTGAGCCGTACAGCAGATCAAATGGGAAACCCACTCAGGGTACATCCAGTTCTATTAAGACATGAGTGTGTTTTTATCAAGACTTGTTTAACAACACAGGGGAGAACATCTGTTAGCAATTGGTAATATGGGAAAATGCTGTCTTTTGCTCTCAAGACAGCCTAGACATTGCAAAATTACAGGATACTCTATCATTTGCAAGATGGGATATTTTGAATTTTAATGTTTTGCTTACAAATGTAAGCAAAACTTAATTTGCAAAAAATTTAAGTATCTTTAGAAAAAAACTGTTTGATGACTCTGCTTCAGAAATTAAGGTATGAGTGAACTGAGGCTGAAAATGACACCTAGGTGATTGGCATGGTTCTGACTATTGAGTTTCTTGTCCTCTCTGAGTTTTATTCTACCACTGAGAAATTGGGATATTTCTGAGTGTACGTTTCTAAAATTTTATTTTTTGTTTTCTTTGAATACATGAATAAAAGGAACGTAATATACTAGCTCTTGTTTTTTCTTAAATGACTGTGTAGGAATATGTGGCTTTTGAACTGGAGCTTGTTTGGGACTCTTTAATCTGAAATATTATAAGTCAGCCTCAAAACTATGCCCAATTTATGCTTTATCTCAAACCCAACGGTCATCTTAGACTTCCTGCAGCAAGTACTGTTGTAGATGCAGGCGAACCCAGTGGGAAGAAGTGGCGATGTCTGACTCAATTCAGAAGGCTGAATTATTTCTTTATTATAATTATGGTAAAATACATTAATATACTATATAAAAGGAGGATTCTAAAAACTACATACTACTTTCTCCTACTCTAATCTAACTAACTCGTGACCCTGCTTGCGAGAGTCCAGCCCCAGGTGGATTGGATTGGCCATCAGGCTCAAACAATCCTCACCAGAATCCAGTCAAGCACTCACTCCAGGTAAACAATTCTCCAAACACATTCCACATAGGAAAAACAAGGAGCAGAAACAGAAATTGTTTTCTCTTCCATTTCTCTCTGTGCACCTCTAGGAAAAATCCTGAGAGTGAGAGAAATGTGCTTGCCACAAGTACCATGCCCGGTGCAGCGCATTCTGGCATTTCCTTTTGGGGCTGTTCTTCTGTTATTCACTGAATCAGTTTTTCAAGCCTCTGTTTTAATACCAAGTCAAGCAGAAAATACTTCCTCTGCATATTTTCCATTGCATCCCCAATTCAGACGTTTCACATCTGGAAGGTGAAGGGGGAGCAGCACCCTTTTTGAATCGTGGCCATCAGTCTCAAGTTGGCTTCCAAGTCCAGGCGCGGGGTTGCCGTGCTGACCGCAGCGGGCACGGCTGCCTTGGCATTTCCAGGCAGGCCTGCCCTCTGCCTGCCTGGCACAGGCTGGCTGTGAGCCACTGCTGGCCCACGGGCAGAGCGTGCACGCTGCTGCAGCAAGAGCTGCTGGAAGCACGGGGGAACCCAATGACACCGGCCGGGCTTGCGGAGCACAGAGCTCGCTCCTGCGTGTGTCAGAGCCTGGGAGAGAGGCAGGGAGCTGGAACAGCACAGCCTGGCTGATGGGGAGTGATCCCTGCTTCTTCTGCAAGGCCAAAGCAATAGGAACTGCCATGGGTGCTTCTGCACTACGGTGCTTGCCATTTACACCTCCCCAGCCTGTAAGGGAGCTCTCCTTCTTAGGCTTTTCATAGTACAACATTCATCTAAATGTTGTAAGTGGCTTAATCCTCAAATCGTTGTGTGGAGCCATCCTCAGGGATATATTTTTATAAGAGGCCAATGGCTCAGTAACTGGTGAGAGGAGTGAAATGCTTAGGGCTGTCAGCTAAAGGGCACTGCAGGTCCTCTTTGGTCCTTAATATAGTAAGGACATCTTAATGGCTGGCATTCCTTCTCAGCTTCGTGACTTTCCATTCAGTTGGTTTTGTGTTGCAGCTGTTCAGGAATTGCTAGAACTACCAGTTTTGGGGAAATGGTGTAACTGAAGTAAAATAGTTGTTTCTGCTATCACACCCTTCACATTATGAGGTGCCATCTTTCCCTGCTCCCCCAAAATCCCTTGTCACAGGGCAGGAAGGAACTTGCAAGTCAAACAAGACTTGGTAATGAAGACAAATTTCTTTCCCCAGAGCCACATTTATAATCTACTTTCTTTAAAAAAAAATTAGTATCTTAATTTTAATTAAGTAAAAGACTGTTAGCTAAAGCCTCTTGAACACATAGCTTGAAAAATAGGAAGGATGCCAAGGAGTTATAGCTGCTGAGATAATTTCATCTTGCAAGTTGGGGTTCCAGCCATGCGTCCCTCAGCTTATTGACATCGGAAGCAGCTTGGCACCTGGTGAATGTCACGGTAAGCCGTGCTGTCACCCTGGGGCTCAGAGTCCCTTGTGATACTGGGAGCACGGTCAGCAGAGGTCACCTGTCCCGAGAGAGAGACAGTAACAAGATCTTCTTGGGTCGTGGAGCAAGGAAGCGCTGAGGTGTCTCAGAAAATGTGTCAAAATTCGTAAGTGCTATAAACTACTCTATCAATAACTGGGAATTGAGTTAGCAGTCATTCCTGTTAGGAATTGTTTCACATGCTCTCAGTGTGTGTATTTATGGAAGACAATTATCTAATTGCTGGCCATTAATGAGTATCTGTAGTCTCTAAACCTACCCAGGGAGGTGAGGGATGTCAGATTGATTGATTGTTCCCTCAGTTCTTTCTCTCCTTTCTCTCTTGTTCAACATTGCAGGCCAAACTCTGCACTCTGTATTATAAAACTGTGTTGCAGTACCTGTTGCTGAATCCTCTGTGTGGGATTTGTGTTCTGATCCCACAGCTTGGGTGCTGCAGCTGGCCTCGTGCCAGCTGCTGCTTCCCCCTCAGTCTGGAAGCCAGCATTTTAGGATCAGGACTGCAGCAGTGTAGGAAGGGCAATGCAGTTTTTTGGCACTACACATTTTTACTACCCCATCTTCTGAGACTGGGTAGCTTTGTGGAGATCTTGCTTTGGTTGTATTTCCATTGCTTATTAGCTGTCTCCCTTTCCCTAAAGGATTAAATAGATTACTTTGCTGCTAATGCCTAGATTGACTTCAGAGGTAGCTTGGATCCAGATATTAGTCTTGCACTTTAGTGCTTTTAAGAAGATTGCTGTAATGGCAGTGAATGAAGCCAAATAGAAAATACTGCATTATAGCTTTATGTAGGTAGCATGTATATGTAGAAAAATGTATATTGAGTTGCCACCCCACCCTTAAGATTTAACTGGAATTTGCAAGACCATGAATTTGCTGTTAACATAGAACAGCTGCAAGAGCACAGTGGATTTAAACTGTTCAAAACCTACTAAAATCCCTTTAGTGGTCTTCAAGCTTAGGAGGAAGAGAGAATAAATTACTGTTTTGACAGAGTTGCTAGGCTTACAAATAGCAGTGATGGCTTTAAAGAGTTTGCAGAAGTGGGTTCTAAAATGTTCAAGCTCCAGTTAGACATGAGCAATTCTTGGGAGGGTGTTTTAAACTGGTAATCTTGAGATGCACTTTGGACATAGAAAGCCTGCCACAGTAAAAGGGTCAGTGCTGTCAGTGCTTTAATGGTTGAGCACACTGGGATTGACACTGTCCCTGCTGGTATTGCATCTGTGACCGAGCTCTTGCTGCTGTCCAAAGAATGTGCACAAAGGCAGCTCTGTTCCCTTCTCCTTGACCCCAGGGGATTGGTGCATGGCCAGCATGCCCAGACCATTTGCTGCAGAAGATCACAAGCTCACTGTGGAGCTCATGAAGAGGACGATGCAGGGGCAGCTGGTTTGAAAGTGCTTGAGCAGAAAAATACATCAATTTTGTTTAACATTTTAGGCAATGTATAGTGGTCTCAGTATGCAAATGGAGATTTATGTTCAATGTTTACTGCTCTGCAGGGTTTAATATTTTACTTTTTATGTTAGAAGTGGTAGCCATGTGTGGATTTGAACCACTGCAAATGCTCTAAAAACTGAGCTGCACTCAGTTAAATCTCCCTGGCTATGGCTTCATTTGGAAATATGAAGCAAAGGTTCTGTAAGCTAATGCAACCCTACTTTTATGCCAATAAGAAAAGTCCCCCATACAGTTCCACCAAGGACCATCCATTCAGTCTCTAAATAAAATTATTCTGTCTTCTGCTAGGCTGTTGTTTTGGCTTTCAGCTTGCTCTGTGTTAATGGCTTTTTGAAGTGACTTTTAAAAAGCAAACCACAGTGTTGGCTTCTTGCAGGAGATGCTCTAAGCAGATGCAAGAACCTGGTATGGAAATGAAAGAATGCACTTATTTGGTGGATGTGAGATGAGCCAAAGCACTTATCAGGCATCAGTGGAAGACAGTAGAACTCGACCAGCCCCTGCTGACTCTTGGAATGAGCATTGTGAAGGCAAGGCAACTTCAGCTAATTTGGGGGATGCAGATCCTGAAGGAAGGAGATTTGTCAGCATTTTGCAGAGAAGATGGCTGTATATTGATTTGGATGGAACTCTTTTAATTTCAAGTCCTCTACAGCAGCAGGAAAAAATATGATTTCAGTCTCATAGCTATTTTTATGTCTGTAATTGGCAGTTAATACAATTTTGGTTACAGTTTGCAGGATCATTTCTTTTGTTAGGCAGACAGGAGACAGCTTCATCCATTAGGGCTAATCCTATTTCATGGGAAGCTTGATGTTTAAATGTTAGACAGACTTGCTCCCTGATTGGCAGTAACTATTGCATTTTTGTCTCCCTCTGAAACTGGAGGATAAGCATGGATAAAGGTGTTGGTATGGCACATGCTACTGGGTTTTTCTGGAAGGAATTTTTTGGGATGCCATATGAAGTCTGAATATCTTCTATTTCATGGTTCCTGACTGTACAGCCTGAGATGCCTTGGGTTGCAACGGTGCGAAATGAAGGCTGTTATGTGGAAGAAATGGAATGGGATTCATTATCTGCCAATGAGTCACCTCATTTGAGGTCTGTCTGGTCATTGTTTTCACTGATAAAAGAGAAATGTACACGTCAGTGGAGTGGAAGGCTGTGGTCCCATCTAGAGTGGCAAAGGACAGCAGAAGGAGGGGTGTTCCTGCTGCTTGATCTTAAGGAACACCAAAGGATGGTTGTCTTCATTTTGGCTTTTCTTGTATAAGCCCTGGGCAAATGGCTCAGTGAACCTATTGCCAAATAGCAAAACACAAAGGTATTTTTCCTCAGAAATAAGCTTGAACTGTAGTACTTGAAGTATAACGTGTACTTATTATGGAGAGGACCCTTCCAACTTTTTAATTCCGAAGCTGGCACTGAAAGTCAGTCAGGTTTTGATTATAACTCAGAATTCCCTGTGGAATGGGTATGTGAGTAATCATTACAACTACTGTAGGAAAACTAGCCATGGGAGTGCCTCTGATCAACAGAATCAGTTTGTTTTCTCTTTTGTCTGAAAATTATGCTTCCCCTTACAAGGGAAAGGGCGGGGGAAAACGAACCAAACCTGACGACTAACATGATTCATCAGATAATTCTAGTCAGATGGCAATTATACCTTGAGCTGTCATTTTAAGGACAAAAATCTATAGTAGCACATATTAAACACAGCTTAGTAACTCCTGTAGCTAAAGCATAATACTGTTATGCATTCTGAAATAGGCTCCTGTCCTGGAGAGGTCTGAACTGTAGCTGGCACTTAGCCTGCCCTTGAAAAAGGCTAAATATGCACGTACATGGGGACTAGAGGACCAAAATGTGCTGCTTTGAAGGAGGAGGATAATAAGAGATCTGCCAGGTTGGGAAAAAAAAAAAAAGGGTTCATTCAGAGGCATCACAGAGTAGGCTGACAGGAGGTGGAAGCAGCAGAACTTGTGCAGGAGATGTCTGAATTTGGCAGGGATTTAAAATTCAGTCTAAAATAAAGTCAGTTGCATGCAGGCAAAGTGAATGTTGAGCCTGTACACTCTGTTCAGTGTGAGCGCATTATGGGAATAAGTGATATTTCCATCTGAGGTTCATCAGAAAGCTTGGGCAAGCTTAATCTGGAAAATATGGAGTTTAAAGAAATTCAGACGAATTCTTTACTGAATATGAAAGGTATTTGGTTGTTAAGGGTTTCACCTGGGCTTTTTATAATTTTCAACTTGCATTGTTAAGAAAACATCTAAAAAACTGGTATGTGACAAAAGTGGTGCTATGGATGAAATGTGAAATGGTTTTCTTTTCTTTTAGGATCTAGTTTTGGTAATTGAGGACCATTTAAGTCTGTCATACCATTTATAGGACGTATTGTAAACTTTTGAAATCATCTGGAGTGTAGAACGGCAATCCTGCTAAGTGCAGTTCAGTTACAGAAGAGTGCTGGATGATGTGTGGGTGGGAGAAACAGGAGCTGAGATTCACTTGAGATTGGCAGATCCTGGCACGTGTGCTTGCAGCCCAGCCTCCTGCGTGGGTTATGGGGAAGGGCAGTGCCATCACCTAGATTTGGGTGTGGGTGCTCGAGGAGCCTGCGTGCTCCTGCTGGGCACCTGTGGGCTGCTGCCAGGCTGAGCCAGAGGTGTTTCCATCTCCTGGGCAAGAGCTTGGGAGTGAAAAGGAGGGGACACGTCCTCTAGCAAGTTCTGAACTCACACCTGCCTGTTTTTCAGGTTTGGAAAGATTTTACAGAAAGGATTTTTTGCAGTGTATAATGGTGTAAACCCCATGTTTATGTGGAAGTGAATGGTGAGCCTGCTGTGCTGTTCCCAACTTGGAAGATGCACTTCTGATATGATTTGGGGTATAGCATTGTCCAGGGTGTGCTATCCTGTGCTCCATCTGCCCAAAATATGTTTTGCCAGTAGCTGCTAGGAAGTTGCACAAACCTCTCTACTGAAGATCACATTTGGGTTCTTTTGCTGAATGTTTTATATTTCCATTAGTGTCTGCAATTATGAATTTTTCCAGAGTAAATACACAGAGTATGAAAATGAAGTTACTGAGGGCATCGAGTAGCTTTTATTTAGAAGTATGTATGATGGAGGAAAAAAGGTCTCAAATTCCATTACTGAATGCTTAGCTGAGGCAAAGAGGGAACATGCCATCTAAACTAATAAAACAAACAAAACCATTGTCCTAATTGTCTTACTGAAGTTAAAACCACTGAAAATTTACTGGGGAGCAGTGGAGAGTAAGGTATGTGTTCATGATACATCTGAGAATATGGAAAATAAATATATTTTTCCTGTTGCCTTTTTTTTTTTAGGTAAGTAACTGAAGGGGACATGAAGAATTGACATTTAAATGGCCAGCATGTTGCAAAAGGTATTTCAATTTAGATTCAGTAAGAAATGTGCAAATGATTAGAGTATATATTTTGTGAGTATTTTCCTCCTTTTTTTTGTTTTTGTTTTGCTCTGTTGAAACTATGTTGGCAGAGAAATTAATGAACTTGGGTCCAGCTGATTGGCTGAAATTATTTTACTTGCTATAAAAGTAGTAATAATAATAATAATATGATGGTGATGAAGAAGGAAATATTGAAGTGTCATTCTTAAATCTCTTTTTGCACTTGTGACCACTGCAAAGTCTGCTTTACATGTTGATTCTAAAGTGATAGATGCATTGCATTTGGTTTCTAAGACATGATACTACTAAGTAACTGTGAGGAAGCTAAACCCAGATTTGATCCCTAAACAGCTCCTTCCTTGGCAGCCAGATGGATCTGGAGGTATGTGAGGCCTTACCTTGCATTAGGAAATAATGTCTGTAAATATGCTGTGAACAAAATGCTGGAGCTTCTGCTGGTGACACCCACACAGAAGCATCACAGAAGACCCAGCTATATTTCATTTGCAATAGCTCTCCTCCTGATGATTTTTTCACATCACTGATAATCGATTATAATTCTGTGGAATGTTTGTTGTCATGTTGCCGTCTGTGAAATCCCTCAGGAAGGGTGTAGGTTGATGGGAGAGCCATGGTTACAGAGAGCAATTCCTGTTAATTCCAATTAGAGAGGGTAATGCAGAGCTGTTTGGAAGAATCTCACGAAGGCTGGTTCAAGGAACTGGATTCTGGCTTACAAAAATGACAGTGTTTCCTAATTATTTCCATTAGAGGGAAAGTTATACTTCTTAATCTTTTTGACAAAAGGGTGCCAAGAGGAAGATAGACCTATTGATTAGGAAATGTCTGGGGACAGAGGCAAGTTCTGATTTCACTGAGGCAGAACAGAGATTTATCCCTGAATTTCCTGCTTCTGAAAAGATTATGGAGTCTAATGGATTGTTATCTGTTCTCCTACCATCAATTTTGAGTTACAAACCCCAGACTATATTGGACACAAAAAATTAAGTATTCTCTGACAATATTTTTGGCTGAATAATTCTGGGTTTGCCTTTTGTAGACTTTCCACTATTGGCTGCATGTAACTACTTTATCTTTCTCTGCTGTTTTTCCCGATTTTCCTTTGTCTGCTGGGGGATTTTGTTGACAAAGAAATGTCATGGAGAAACAAGGGCTTACCTGAACCTTATTTAGTGACCTGAGTTTGGGAAAATTTGTGTTTAAGAACAAATATGTTGAACTGAAACTTTGGTTCCACTTAATTATTCCGAATTGTGTTTTAAATAAGAAGTATTTTGAAAGATGGGGTATGAAAGTGTTACAGCCAAACAAGAAAACAAATGAATTTTTCTTTCCTGAAGCTTGCTGCAGTCTTACTGTCTCACAGGTCTTTGTGAACAGAAGCACAGACATATCAATGTGTTCAAGTTCTGCTTTTTATCAGTGAATAAGTGCCTTTGTGGGAACTAAAAGGTCTTTTCTAGTCCCCAGAGAGTTCCACAACATCATTTTAGCCTTTGAAAAGAGAAAGTCCTTGGCTAACATTAAAACAAAATGCTGCCACTGTAAATTTTTTTTTTTAAATTTGAGGAGCCAGACATTTTAAAAAACCTTAAGTTATGAAGGGGAGGCAAAACCTGCAGAAATTTGGGAATGAAGGAGAAACCCACAGTGCAGTACAGTCATTGCTTTCTGCACACGGAGTTCTGAGCACCAAGAACCCCTGGTTACTTGGAACTGATAAAAATTTATATAAAATCAGCAGTAACTACTTGTGCACTAGTTTTATATAGCAAACAACAATATTAGATCTGGTGCAATGCTTACTGAATGTCTCGTGTATCTGCTAAGTGTAAAATGAATTCAGGTTGGTCCTGGATACATTTATGGGCTACACTAGGATACATTGTGGGGAAACAGATATAATGGTATCAAAAGGTGAAATTAGAGCGATTTGTTTCAGGCAATTTAGTTTATTACATTTGACATCTTATCAGGTCTCTGAAACATAACTGGAAGCTTTCTCTTGGAAACATGTCGAGTCCTGTCTGTCTTAATGACCATCAGTAGTTGCTGTAATTATGTACCTTCTATCAGAAGCCAGCAGAGACTCTGCTGCTGAGTAAAACAAAATTCCTTTATTTTTTATGGGAATAATAATATTATGCCTTGCTAAGTTTTCAGAGGTCATCTTAGTAAAGCAGGCATTGCTCTGTGAGCTACATCATCACTATCTTGAGGAATATTGATTCTTGAAGTATAGATTCATTTTTTTGTTTCCCTGTTTTTAGTTGGTGCATTTTTTTTTTCTGTTGAGCCATATGTGTGAGTCTGAGCTGTCAATAAAGGACTTTACCATCTCGGTGTCATGTTGTCAGTTAATTCAGATAAACCCCAAACGACATGCTCAGGTCAGGGATTTGCAAAGGTAGGTCAAAATGCTCAAAGCTTTCAGGTTCTCTAGGAATTGTGCCTAGCCTTTTAACATCACCAGTTTCTAGCCTGCATGATCATGGAGGTACCAGCGGAAACATGGGCTGTGTTCACACGGATTTCTCAAGAGGTAGGTGTTCTCTTTTTCTCCAGTACACTAAGGACTTGGTAATCAAACCTCTGTGTGTGTGTATCTGGTTTTATATCTGAGATGAAATGTGTTTATTTGCCTTTGGTGAGTAACAAGGTGGCCAGTGCTGTGCTACGCAGCAGAGAAATGCTGCCACGTCTTTTATTCTTCAAGCTTTTGATAAAAGACACTTGTGCATTTTTGGCAGCTGGTTTCCCCAGCTTTCTATGGAGCTGGGCAGCAGGACAGGCGTCATCCATTCTTTCCTTTTTTGTCCTGGCTTTGCTGTAAACAGCCACATTTTTTTTTTAAGTGGTGATCCTGAACTGGGGCACAGCACCTCATAAAATGCTGAGAGAAGCAATAGTTTTTCCTGGGAAAACTGAGGTGACTGTTGTGGGGGGTTTAACATCAAACTTCACCAGAGAACTTGCTTTAATATCATTCCCATGTCTTTTTAGTACTGGAGAACCAAAAAACTCTGTGAATAGTAACTGACTGGCAAGATCTGATAATCTGCTAACTGGGAGATATTTATTGTGTCTTGTCATTTAGCTTGTGTGATTGCTGTGTCTTTTTCGTTTTTGAAGCATATGACAAAATCTGTAGCTTGCCAATGTGCTACTCATATTGATACCAGTAAGCATTTAAAAAGTGATTTTATTTTTATAAGGACTGGTATTCATCATCATCAGGTAGTGGTGACATGTAGGTAAAATAGTTGTCCAAAGAAAGGAAACTTGTTTTTCCAGACCTTGAACAGTTGATCTGCTTACCAAGTATTTTTGAGCCCGAGTTGTTGTTTAACCCCAACTGATTCTGTGTTATTGGCTGCTTGATTGTGTCCCACACTATAGTAGTGGCATTTTTCTTTAGATAACTTCTTTGTCATAGTAATGAAAGGCTGTAAGTGGAGGACGTGTGTGCTTGTATTCAGATTTTTTTTTTTCCAGTGAGCAATGGAAATTTTAGAAGTCTTAGAAGGCTCTTTTGTCTTCAACTTTATAATATTATCCTGGTCTAAAAAATGGATGTAGCACTTTGGGGTTTATTTTCTTTGTGTACATTGCAAATGAAACTGCATCTTTAAGATAAATGTCAGAAATGCTTGAATGCGCAAACATATTTTTAAATTCTGTCTAGATGTATAATCATTTTAAGTTGTGGCTCTTGTCTGCCTGTTTGGATTTTCTAAGGAACAGATATCATCTGGGGAAAAAAACATCTGGGGAAAAAAAAAGCAGGATTGCATTTCACATTAACTGGTGTTTTTGTTGGCAGCCTAAGGGGATATGAAAATTTAAATGGGCATAATGAATGAATTACCCTTTGACTTTAGACTGTTCCTTCAAAACAAGAGTGGAATGGTGTGTGGTACATTTGCACTGCTTTTTGCCTCTGTGTATTTCTTTCTAAGGGGCTCATTTTCTCCACGATGAATTTAATCCATCATGATTGCCCCTGTACTATCAAAAGCAAGGAAAAGCTTTATTTTTATGGTAACCAAAATGAGCACGGAGAAGTCGGGATTATTTTCATTTTGTCTTCTTGAGGTCTGTGAGTACAAAATGGGAGAAATTCCAGAGTCTCTATGAAAACCTAAAAGTATTTCAGGTTTGCTATTGATTTTCACATGGAATGCGTTCAGATGCTAGGACAATTAGCAGCTGAGCTAAATCCAGCTGAGGAGAGCCTCTGTTCCAGCAGAAATTGAACCTAATGGGCCGTAAAGGCAGGGAAGTTAATTCCAGTGTCCAGCCCTAGTCTGTAGCTAGACTGCCACCAGAAGGAGTGGGAGGAGCTGGCCAAGGGCTGAATGCTGCTTCCACTTTAGTGCCCGGGAAGGAAATGAGTGTGGAAAGCAACCCTTGCTTGTAGCAGTCACAGTTTAAAAAGCAGATTGTATGTGGCTCTTTGGTGGCTTGTTCTCTTCTGATTTGGTTTTTTTTCCCATTTGTTTTTCTCTGGGCATAAATACAGAAGGAAGAAGCCACTTTAAATAGGCTGAAATCTCTCAAGCTGATTTTGCTTTGCTTAAAAAGTAGCCCAGAGTCTAAATTCTGAGGAAGTGTCTCACATGGTCATGAGCTTTTCCACAGTTTATTTTCCAGACAAAAAGTAAAACCTGACATGTGAAGCATAGACTGCAAGGAGCAACAGGTTGGCTGCCAAATTTTTTTAGTCTGTATTGGCCTTTCTGCCAAAATCTTATTTGTTTTCTTTTACCACAAGCATGGCAGACAAAAGAACATTGTTTTTCCAATGAGAGAATGGATAGTTTTTATCAGCCAGACAAATTTCTTACATTCTGTTCATAAACATTTGTTCAGAAAACACTTCATTCTGATGCAGCTTTTGCAGTTTCTTTATTGTGCCAGAAGAGATGAAAATGTAGGCCTGGCCATTCTGCAGAGCTGCTTTTAAAGATAATCTCCTGATTTTAATATTTCAGACTATCTCAGATAAGACGTAAGTGCAGAATATTGTTGCTTTTGCTTTTCTTCATCCGTGTTCCAGTGCTATTTCTGGCACAGGTAGAAGTTGAAGATGGGCCAAGGTACACATCCTTGCCAGGGTTTCAAACAGCACCGAAGATTTGGGAGTGTCAAATGTCATCCTTTTGAGCTTGTGCCTGCTTCTAAGTGTGTTTGTGTACAGCAGAATTTTCACTCTTAAGTCTTTAAGTGCCTCTTAAAAATGTACATCTAATCTTGTGGCAGTCTGAGTGTTTCATGCATGCTCTGCTCTCTCTGAAAATTAGTTTCATTGGCTCTGTTTCAAGAGTCAATGGGAAATCTATTGGAAGTGAGATTTGTGTTGGATACGAGTGTTAATGGTAGAAAGTTTTCCACAGACACCGCTGAGGGCAAACTAGGTCAGTCTCATCACTCTTTTTGCTGTAATGGGTAGGTCTGGTTTTTTTACCTTCCTAAAGTATTGGTGGTATGTAGTTAACACATCTGTTCTCATGAATCATTTGCTTCTATTAGCTATTCTACAATGGCATGGAGTAATAATTAAAACATGATAATACCCCAAATTTTTCATCTGTTAAAAGTGAACAAGCTCAGGTACCAAAATCTTCCCTCCACATATACTTTAGATTAGGATTGCAAAGCTTTTAATGAACTGTCCAGGTAAGCCATCTGTGTACTCCCCCACAGAATCCATTGTCCAGATTTCTCTGGGAAGGAGGAGAAGGGCTAGTGTGTATTGTATATATTTAAAAAACACTGTAAACCTGCTCTGTAGTTTTCACAGCTACCCATGTCTGTAACATCTCTAGTGAGAAGGCTGCTTGGCTGCAGGGGAAGATACCTAAAGGTAGAGGAAGTGATTTTGGATTCCTTTCTGTACTTGAGATTTTCAGCTGAAGAAGCTGGTGAAAGTTGGGCTGCTTTGCTGCCTGCTCTTGTTTTGATCAAACCGTAGCATCACAGCAGTTTGTCTCATGAATTTGTAGCCATGAGAACAAATTATGATCTGCTGTACTGGTAATTATATTAACTAAAATGGTCATAAAATGACAGGGAGGAAGCTGCATGTATCAAAGCTGTGCTATCAATATTCTCCCCAAACATTTCTAATGAAAAGAAAATATCAGAGTGTGTGTCTGTAAGTATATTTGCATGTGAGTGGGTGTAGAGTGTGTAAGTGTATGTTAAATAAAGCAAAGTCCATATTCATGATTTGAGATTAGTGAATGTTAATGAACTTAAAAATTCTCTGAGGGGAGTCAACTGATGTAGCTGAGTAGAAAACTCAAGGCCCTTGGATAAAACCCTGCCAGGGTAGGTAACAGAAACTTTCTGCTACATTTAGTTTTTTTCCTTAGACATGAACAGCCATTTTTAAAATGGGAATTTGGTACAGACTCTAAAGAGTCTGTTTGCAGTTGGTTGTAGAAGAGATTTTTAAGCAAATGCAAATAGTGGATTGAAATCAAAACTGCTAAGTAGGGCCTTTAGAATGCTGGGAAGCTGAGGCTGGTGGTTGTGGAGTTGCAGAGAGCCTTCAGCTGCACCTTCTGACTGGAGGAATTGCTTGGGGGTGAACGTGAGTCAACATGCTGTAGAAGGAGCTGCTGGGGTCCACATTTAGTAACTGTTCAAGGAAAACAGTTCATGGTTTATGGACTGATCCACTAGTCTTCCAAAATGGAAGTGGCAGCTGGAAAACCCAAGTTTTGCTTAAGAATTTGAAAAATACTGTAGCAAAAGACTGATGTGAGATCCTCTATAATTAATGTTCAAGGCTGGACACGTGTTCTAAAATGTATCGGAAACAGAACAGAGACTTCCCAAGGAAGACCTGTACTGTCCACCAGAACACCAGTGGTGTTTGCAGGGGAGGGAGAAGAAGAAAGGATCCTCCTGTTAAGAAAAAGGTTAATAAGGTTTGGTTATATGCCCCTGCTAGGAAAGTTAGCTGGGAGCTGCCACTTGCTCCATATCTTCTCGTAACTCTACACCAGTTTTTCTGGCTGAAGACTGAGCACTATGGTGGCCAAAATTATGTAACACTTTATTTTCAATCCTCTTTCTATTTTGTGAAATGCTGTCTTAAAGATTATTTTGGTGCTAATATTGAAACCATGAAGATATCATTAATTAGTGACCTGTTGCCTGCCTTGTTCCTCAGACAGGCTGAAAACCTGCAATTAAATAAACTTTGTCTGGACATTCAGACAAAGTATTTGTCATCCATAAAAGCTGCATTTCAAGATCAGACCTAAGGGTCTGTTTCTCAGTGTTTGCTGCTTAACAATATCCACAGCCTGGATTTTAGGGAAGAATAGGGCAAGCATATCTGATACTTCCCCTAAATAATCTCCTTGCCTTCAGCTGTTTTTGGCCCAGGATTTCCTGAGCTGGATATTGTCTCTGTGATTTAATAACCCTCAGTGATTTTTTTCTTTGACAAACTTGTCCCTTCTTGAGCTGAGGTAACCCCTTACCCCAGGGAAATTCCTGCCACCATGTCTGCTCTGGCCACTGGGCTGGGACACACAGAGTCTGCTCTTCTAGGATATAGGGCATGTTCTTATGTTCAGGGAGAAGAAATACAAGGCTTAAAGAGGAAAGTAATCATATTGCAGAATATGAATAGTTATTGCTACAGCTGAAATATTATTTTGAATAGAGGCATATGGTCAAGACAAAACCCAAAACATTTTAAAAAGAGAATACCATGTACCAAAGACAGGAGTCCTTATCCAAATGACGAGGCATTTGTGTCTTGGCAGTGCTTGACTGTTTGTCTTGTCAGTTCTCTTGCTCTCCAAAGTATGGCTTTATTTATAAAATATTAGCTTTTCAAAGGAAGCCATCAGGAAATGAATAACTGTAGTCACAGCTGGGTTTAAAATGGGAGGATAAAATAGGAAGCTCCATCCATTTTGTGTGCTGAGTGATGCAGGAGTTTTGTGAAAAAGCTGCTATTGATCTCATAACACGAGAAATTAATGTACTTGATTTTAATTTTTTTGGCATTGTGTGGTCTTTCATTTCTAACATTGCTAATGATTCTTTTTCTATTTTTTTGGTACCTTCCTGATTTTCAAGTAACTTTGTAAAAGTATAGAAACTTAGAAAATTAATAAAAAATGGGGGATTGGGCCTTATTCCATGGAGTCAGTTCCCTTTGGGTAGGTCCCTGGTGAGGTAGGCCTGCTCAGCAGACTATTCCACCTTATTTCCCTCCTCACAGTCCACCCAGGAGCAGCAGGACACATCTGGCCTTTAAGATGCTGTAACATTCAATGTAAGCTGTGGTTATAGAGGCCTGTGACTTCTCAGTTTTGGATGACTTCTCTTGGGAGTAGCACAAAGCCTTTTTATCCCTGATATGGCAGCCAGATTTTTAAGGCTGTGCTCCAAAGCATGAATATTCTACATGTTTTCAGCGAAAGGGTGCTGAGAATTTTCTTAAAATAAGCTGTTCTTCACATGCAGTTTTTTTATCAGCCTAGACTGTCAGCCAGAGATAGATGCCAAGCACTGAGAGGGTTTTAAATTTGGTATAATAAGAAGCACCGTGCCTGATACTGTAAATCACTGGACAGTCTGCAAGTGTTGCTCTCTGAACCACAGCAGTACCAGCTGTTGGTGTAAGAATTTGTTCTGGTTTGTCCAGTCCCTAGTCAGGGACTTTTAAGAAAATGCTTTGCTGTTCTTTAAACAATTTCTACTTTAATTGCCAGTGGGTGGAATTATGAAAATGCAGAGAGCTGAATTGATATTTGAATAGTTTGGCACATCATAGTATTATATTACTATTAAAATAAATATGCTAAAAGCCATCTTTGTAATAACAGGGACTGAATTTGAGTCATAAGTGACAGTACTTTTATGTAAAATACAAGTCCAGATATTTAAGTACCACAGTGATTCTTCCATCACTTACTATTCCTTTAAAACTCATGCTATCCATCTTGGAGATAATCTCTCAAAGCTGAGATGCTCTCTCCAAACATATATATTGGTTATGGGTTGTTTTGTTCCATCATTGGGATAGAATCAGCTTGAAAATTGTTTTTCCAAGATTTGGAGGGTGTGTGGTTGATTATTGTTAAGCTTGTTTTTGAGTGTGTGACTGTTTTCATGACCTGTCAGTCACTTATATTAAGAGGCGTGGACACAATGAATTAAAGAAAACAGTATTTAGGAGTCAGTAATTTTTATTTTTTCTTAAACTAAGTGTCCTTTGTACCTTTCTTTAAACAAAATGAAAAAGCTTAATTAGTTTGTGCTGTTTAATGCACTTTATATTTGCCAACAACCAAAGAACAAACTCTATTCTATTTATAATTTCCCTCTACTAAAGTCCCATATTAATGTAGTTATAGTGCAGTTAAGGCCCAAAGCATGCCCAAATTCCAGTTTCCAGGGGAAGCAGAGTTATTTATATGGGACTGAAGGGCAGCATTTCTCTGACAAAGGCCAGTGTTCTGGAATGAAGGTTCAATGGGAATGATGGTGTCCTGCCAGCCTTCTGGAGAGTGGGGGCCATGTGCTGTTGTCACGGAGCCAGAGAACAAGCCAGTGCAAGAAATAGCATTGAAATAATTTTCTTTATCTGTGAACCCGTCAGGAAGCCGTAGCTGGGACAGGAGTGAAGCCAAGTTATTTAAAAACACTGATAATTAAGACATTTGAAATGTTGGTTGCTCTGCTGTGTAGCTTACCCTTTAACATTGTTTTAAAAAAATATCCAATATGTAGTTACTAGTTTGTTTCCTGTGTTACAGTTGAGTTGCTTCTTTTTGCTCAGCAATAAAAATTGATAAGTATTTAAGCAAAGCAGACTCCTTCATTTGGAAAGTGTCTACTAATAATTTTATTAATTGCTGCTGAAGGGATCATTGTGCCATAATTTTTTTTAATAATTCCTTAATCTCAGTGAAGGAAGGGTGTTTATCAGGCAAGTTCTATGCTAAAAACTTCTGAAATTATAGCTGCCGAGAGCAATTTCTTTACTATTTTGTCAGTGAATACCTTACTATAGCATTTCTGTATATTCATTTTCCCTCTGTTACTTTTTCGGTATGTCTTATCATGGCATTTCAATGGTCAGTTGCTAAAATCTTTTTTTAAAGATTACTCTCAGGTACATGAGGCAGCTGCACATGATGGTGCATGTTAAATCATTTGAAATCCCAGTTTTGTTTTCTTTGCTGCTTGGATAGCTTCTGATGACTTATTTAAGTCTGGAGAGCTTTTTAGGATGTCAGATAGCTTGACTGTTTCAATTTGCTTCATTCTGTTGGTGTTTTAAAACCTGATCTTTTGCAGTACTGGAGAAAATGATGTGTCTAGCAAGGGGCTTGCTCCCAGGATCCTTTTAGTGGTGGGTGAGCAGCGACCAAATCCATGGCTGTGTTTATAGCTTGGAATTCCCCCAGCTCCCCAGCCGGCAGAGCTGGGGGAGATACAGCCCCAGCCCATTGGAGCTGTGGCCAGGAATGGTTACTTAGTCTGGCCAGGAATAATGATAGGTCTTATAAACATAACCAAATAATTTCTAATCAGTATGGTTCTGTGGGTTTTCATTTTGTGTGCTTTGCTGGGCCAGATGGGGGCCATTCCAAACCCTGAAGGGCTGGGGCTGGTGTCCAGCTGTGGGCAGCATCCTGGGCAGGTACAGCTGCCTGCTGGGTCCAGCAGAGAAAGGCAAGGCAGGAAGAAGATCTGTTGTGCTGTCGTGTTCATGTTAAGAAATGTCTTTATTTCAAGAGATTTGAAACCAGAAAAATCTATGCAGAGCTTGAAAATTATAATAATGCCAAGTCAAACTTGAGAAAAATTGCTTTCTGTGGTGCATGAAGATCAGCCTTTGCTTGTCATGTTAAATGTGGCAACTTGGGAATATTGCACAGGTGAGACCAGTTAAATTCCCCTCCTCCTCATTCTTTTATCCTGTTTTATTTGTCTCTGTCAGAAATGTGGGGAATAAGTCCGATCCTATTTGCCTCTTGTAAAGGCAGTGTGCACCTGCTTCACCTCCCTTTGGCCGAAAGAGGGAGGTCTTTGCCTTCCTCAATTCCTCCTACGTGCTTATAATGGAAAAGAGCATTTCAGATAATCCCTGTGCATTTGGGAAGTCTCTACAAACCTGTATGGAATGGCACTTCCTGACTGAAACTTAAAGGCTTAACTAGAAACTTGAGATGAGACAGATTTCTCTGTAGTTACCTGGTTAACAGTGAAGTGTTACACTGAAGGTATTCTTAATCTTGGAAATAGTAGGAGGAAGTTTTTCATACGTTTTCCACCAGTGCTCAGTGCTTTTTTTTAGAAATGAAGGGGAATATTATTGTATAAAATTTAGTGACATTTTTCCACTCTAGCTTTAAGGTAAGGGTTTATAATTTAGCTTTTCAGCTGGAGGAGGTACATAGGTTTATAGTAACTTTTTTTATGGACAAACTACACCGCTCCCCTGTTTCCTGTGATTTTCTGATAGATGCAGGGAGCCACCCAGGCAGCACACTGAAGTGTGCTGCTTATGGAGCTCTTGTAATTATGTCACCTACCTGAGGAGAAATGTAGCCTTTTTCCATTTGCTTTTACCCAGGGATGATGCAGCTGTAAGAAATCACACCTATATCGTGTTGGGTTTTCAGTGGAGGTACACAGCTCACATGCAGGGTGTGTGCTGTGGTGAGAGTGAGCATCTAATTGGGAATAAAGTGTATATGGATTTAGAGGGAATAAAAATAATAAAGGCAATCAAGTGCATATGGATTTAGATCTGGTGCTTTTTTGCCACCTCCTGCTCATCCATCTTCCCACCGTGCCTGTGATGCAGTTACGTGTTGCACCCGGGAACTTGCATTAGGGGATGACATTTGATTTTACAGAGTTTGAGGGAAGCTGTACCAAAAGGAAATGTCAGTTCCTCTTCTAGATTCCTGAAGGCAAAGCCTGTTTCGATAAGGCAAGGAAAATACCTTCCGTAGCAAAATGAACAATAGTTTTCATCAATTTGAAAGCTAAGATGTAAGCACAGGGCACAGGGCAACTCAGTCTGATTTCCATTACCTTAAAAGCTCACAAATCACAAACTGAAGCATCAATATTTGCTTATTGCATTGTGGATTGCAGAATCTGAGAGTAATTTTAGCCTTTGGACGCTTTAATAGGGAATAGAAGCAATTGTAGAATTGATTACTTAAAGTGCATTGATTTGTTCTCAAGATTTCTACTTGGTGGTCTCTGGGAAGTGTTCCCCTGAATGTTTACCCTTTTGGCATTTATGACTTAGTCTATGGCCTAAACACTGATTTTTACCTCCTGCTGTTCCATTAGAAACTCAGGAAGAGAGCAATACAAAATATCAGCTCCCTTGCGATGTCACTAGTTAAACTCTGTCCTTTTTAAAATGCTGTAAATAATGTGCTATTTAAATGAGAGCTGAAAGGCATATTCATTCTCTAGTAAAATTCAGGATAGATAATGTTCCTAACAGGTAATTCTAGCCAGGAGAATGTATAGGAAGAGAATCAGCCTTGAAGCTTGACAGATTGAGACCTGCAGGAGGAAGGAGGTGTATCATTATACACTTGTTTCTTCTTCTTCCCCTCTTACTTAGGAGCTAGAAATAGCAGGTTCCTTATGTCTGCTCAATACCTGCAGTTTGTAAGGATAAAGAATTTGAAGTCAGAGTTGTGGGAGAAACGTGATATAGGGGAGAATGGCAGGTCCCCAAATGCATCATATGCATTGTATTTTACCTGTGTTTATAAATAGTGCAAAATAGTTTGTTTTGCACAAATTATATGATTACACATGCAGTTGTTGGTGTTACTGGATTAGCTTTCAAACTATGACAGGATGATTTTTTTTCAGTAGTTCCTATTTTAGTTTTCATTGCTTTCCTGCTTGGGAAATTTAAGTTTGGCATTTCTTGGACGTCAGCTTCTAATGCTTTATTTTAATTTATAGTCCACTGGATGACAACCTCATCAGCATCTGGTCTTTAATTTGAAATGATCTTCTTAAGGCTTAAGAATTGCCAGCTAGATTGAGGCTAGTGTAAAATAACTGGGAGATCACAAAGCGTCATTTCAATTTTTGTTGAAATCTTTATTTTAGTACCATTTAAAAATATTTATGTTTTTCTGCATAGTATCAATAAATGTATTTAAAAATTTGATCTGGCTTGCAGCTGTTTTTCAGTAAGTGGTTGTTTCAGTGTGTAATGATATCTTGACATTTAATCAAGCTTTGACATTTTCTGTTAGAGCATATTGAACCTTCCTTCGTGAAGGTGCATTTCAATAGACCAGAGCATGACAGTCAGAGGGTCACCTTTGCTTCTGATGTAACGTCTGCCTTTTAGGCAAGAGAATAGCAGGATTGAACCTGGGCTCTATCTGAAGCTACAGGACATGTCAAATGCTTCCATGGACTAGAACTCCCAAATGCCCTGTTAGTTTTTAGTTTTAGTGTTACACCAGGCCCTAATGGAGGCAGTGCAATTCAACAGAAACAGAAAAGCTTGTTAATCTTTGTCTGCTTGATGTGTTGTGGTGATTTCTGTGGGCACATTGATGTCAAATTGTTTCATTCAAGTTGTCAGAAAACTGGATTGAGGCCTCCTGTCTTTGCTTGTCTGCTTGGGTGCTTCCACAAGGCATTTCTGAGCGATTCTGGAAAACTTCCTTGTGATTATCTAGGCAGAACAAATGGGGATTTCAAGCTGCAGAAACTTTTTGCATCATATGAAAAAAGCCAAACCTATATAAAATGAAATTCTACAAACTACTTTGGGAAAAAGTTTTGGTCTAGGAAGTAGACGAGGTAAGAGAAGTAGAAAAATGTGTAGAAAATTTCCATGTAACTTGTCTGTCTCAATGTGTGAGACGTTCTTTTGTATTGAATTTGCTGTACGGATGCACAGAACTAGATTCTGCTGTCGGGGATGATTTTTTATCTCTTTATCTCATAAAGGCTGGATCCCAGCTGCAATTCCATGCATAGAAAAATCAAAGGTCAGACAAGGGCATGGTCTGTTTTTGCCAAAGAAGTGTCTGTGATCTGTGGAACAAGATGGTTGCTTATAGTGGGAACTGGAGTGAGGAGCTGGCTGCTCAGTGTCCTGGTGTTTAACCCTGAGGAATTACGATCTAAAAGAAACAGGTGTGTGGTTGGGGGACAGCTGCTGAGCCTCTTTGAGAAGGCAATGAAGGAAAAAGCAGACAAGTAAGAGGATTTAGCAAGTTCAGCGGCTGAACTTCCCTGGAACTTCAGACTGAGTGCCTTAATCCATTTGTTTTTCAGATTCCCAGGGTTAAAATTGAAGAAGGATGTTCAAACTGCGTGCTAAGATGAAATTAATCACTGATTGATGTTGAGATAGATTTTTAACTGCATGGAAAACCTGCCTGGAGCTCTGTGTGTAGCTCTTCCTTCCCTCTGCTTTCCTTCAGGGCACTCTCTACCCTGAGCACTGTGGCAGCAGCAGTCACATGTGTTGCTTCCTGGTTTACTGCTGGATGATGCTCTTGCACTGTGGCTTGAAAAAGCTGTTTTTATTCTTGATTTGGATAATAATGTTAACTTCTAGTCTGCCCAACGGTATAGAAATGTCCTCAGGATACTGGTCAGGGATAGCATCCTATTAGGTTGAATCGAGGTCCTTGTGGAGTGAGGGACAGAGCTGCAGCATGAAACATCTGCTTGGAGTTTTTGGACAAGCCAGTGGTTAAATGGAGCAAATTTTCACAGTTTGTCCAGGTTTTATTTCAGTGAACATTGAGGTAACATTTCCCTTCAGTGGAAATGGTGGAATGTCTCCTGCTACCGATAAGAAACACTGCCAGAAATCTTTAAAGGACTGTGCATGTCTGATGTGGGAAGCTCTGGCAGTGGGGGGGTTTGAGCTGCACCTCATGTCCTCTCACATGTGCACTGGATTCCTCATCAAGTCATGGCTGTGCCAGGAGGTAAATGGCCATTACTGCCCAGGCTGTATCCTTGAATCTCCTCTTGTGCTTGACTCATCTGGAGCTTTTTGCAAGTGCAGGACTTCGATCATCTCTTGGCAAAACAAGTTGTGGCAAGTGGATAGATGCATTAGAGCTGTGTTGGACTTAGAAGAATGGAGCTGGGAATTGAATTAATCAAGGAAAAGGCAGTAACACCAGAAATAGAGGAAAAAGGTATAGGAATGGGGTGAGGGAGAGTGAGGCAAGACAGGAGAAAACAAAGAAAGGAAGAATGAGTACGGTAAGGTTGACCAAGGTTTGTCCTGCTTGCCAGTGCATTATGGTGGGAGCTGAAGGTCCCTGGGATAACTATGTACCATATCCTTACATATAAAGCAAAGGGTGTAATTGATACTTCATAATCATTTAAGATTTGCTGTAGCATCTAGGTATTGCAATCTTTTCTCAAGCTTTATAATGTTCCCTCAAGTGAGGGTCAGTGCATCAAGGTTAAGTACATATCTTTGTTGTAGTGATAAACAGTAAACTTCCAAGTTAATCTGTATCTTTGGGAAATGTGCTCTATGGATAATGAATGAAAGAAGGTCAGCAGGAAAGTGACCATGGCAACTCAGCTGCCATCAGCTGTTAGAGCACAAACCTATTCCCTAATGTTTTAGTTTCATTCTGTGTGAGGGAAGGTCAAGGAAATGGCTTCTGAGTTTCACAGATGTGACTCCTGGGTTGATTGGCAGGGTGGAAAATCATGTTGCATGCTCTTCTGGGCAGGTAGAGAAATCCATTAGGAGACCCTGTGCGTAATGGGACTGTGTACGAGTGCTCATCTTTTTATCGTGTCCCAGTGGTCATTCCATGTCCATAGCTGTGAGTTTGGCATACTTTCCAGAGGTTCAGGTACCTCAGCTAATGGCCAGTATTAGCCTCTATTAGAAATAAGTCAGTCTTTGCTATTGTGTAGATCCAGTGTCTCTTCAGGCATAGGGGTGGCATGTTCTAGCACAGCACTCCAGGACCTAGATGGATTCTCAGCTGTCAAAAGCACTGATAATGAGTCTGCAGGATCTGCTGAGGGCAGGGGAAGAAAGGAGCTGCATAATTTCATTACCCTTTTTACTCACAGAGAGCACATGCTTTATAACCTTCTCTCATCGATACCAATGCCTGTGGAATCCCTTTGCTGCATTAAACCCCAGCCATTTGAGGAATGCCCCTTTGAGGCTGCAGTAGCTCAGTTCAGAGCCTGGCATTAAGCTTCACGTAGTTTCAGGGGTTATGATCCCAACATATCTCTGCTTTTTAATTTCTGTTCAGTTCTAGTCTTTAATTGAGAAGGAAACGTTTTATCCTTAATTGTATTATTGCTCTTTCTTTCCTGTCCAAACCCACTGCTGTTCTTTCTTAAGAGTCAGCTTTTGGAATTGAAAAATACTAGACTTTTCATTCCAGTAACTGAATTTTTAATGATTTTGTAGTTGTTCCTTACATGATAACTTCAATTGTGTAAGCCAGGAATATTGTTTTCTGGGAAAAATGTTGTTGGCTTCCCATTCCTTTCTCTCTGCACCATCACTCAAACAGTTGTAAGGAATCTAGTGAGTTGATGGTTTTCCTTGTCCTGTGGAGCCTTTTCCACAAAAAATATGGGGACTGGTCCCACTCTATTTAAGATAGTAGTAAATCTGTGATAACACAAGAGCTAGTGAAGTTCCCTGTATATGTTCCCATGTATATGACCAGTGACACTGTGTCAAACAACTTTATGGTATGAAGCGATGCCATCCAAGAATGGCATATTTTCCTTGCTTTTTAAATTAGGAATAGGCAGTACTGGTGAATTTGAAAGGAAATCTCCATGAATTTATTTAATTGAAGATACAGGAGGCTTACAGAAATGCAGAATATTTTATATATGTTAATTTGTAATTAATTAATTATTAATGAAATACTTATATTAACAAACCACATCTTTTTAATTTTTTAATAGGGATTATGTTATTGGAGGCTTATGAATTCCTGGGTAAATCTTGTTATCAGGAGCTTGCTTGCTTGCTTTCATATCTTTATTAAAATAATTTTCCTCTAATAAGTATTTGTCTTCTACCCCCCCTTTGCTAGTGTCTCAAGTCCTTCTGGGTAAGCTTATTTGGGTTATTTGAGGGCAATGTAGACCTCATTTGTCTTGGTTTCTGGTTGGGAGCAGGAGATGGCTGCGTCATTTTTCAAGAGGAGTCCTTTTGTGTGTATAAACCCTGACCCTTTATGTTGCTGTCAGCCATTTGATAGAAGGATTAATTTACTCATAATATTTTGCACTATTAAGGCTCCTGACATATTTTAGAAACTTTATCTTGGTGTTGTTAAAAGATGCCTGCCAGCCAGTCCAGTTAGCAGGTCTGTGTAGAATTAGCATATTGAGTAAAAATACAAGAAATTTAATGTGTTAGAATTGGTTTCACCACAGCAGTAGTGCCAGTCTTTTTCTCTCTATACACTCACACAAATCTAAAATTTGAGTGTGTGTATTTTTTCCTGTTTTCTCAATAACATGCGACCTGACATGACTGCAAATTATGGATCAGTGCATCATTTTGAAGTGTTCCACTGGTCATGTTTTACATAGGTGAGATTTACACACAGCCAAGAGCAATGTCCTAAACCCAGATGTTATTTGCTTTCTGGATGTACAGAGGGAACCCTGTGAGGAGAAATATTTTTCAAGGTGCTGGAATTCATTGGTCATATTCACTGTTTTGTCAGGCTGAACATAGATCACTGAAAATTATTTGAACGTGTGGCCATAGGAAAAATTTTTTTGCCTTAATTATACTTTTGAAAAGTATAAGTGTATCTCAAATTTATGAGAACATTTCAGTGGTGATCAATATTGGCTGAGAAGAAAAACAGATGCTTTTTTTTTTCTGTGGCAGCTGAGCTGAAGTCAGTGCTGACGTCTTGTTTACAGCATGTCGTCCTAGAAACAGACTATTCAGAAGATTCCTTGTTTTCTTTCAAGTCATTTGAAGTGTTAATTGTCGTGTACTCCTGATTTTCTTGTCTTGAGATAATGGAATCTAATCCTGACATGAGGCAATGGCAAGTACAACCCTAAGATGCTAATGAAGCCACATACTGTCATTACTGCTTGGAAAATTATCTGCAGAGCTGTCCCTGACCAGAGAAATCTGATGTATCTGTTGTTTCGAAGAGGGGTTATTTTTGTTATGTTCTTCTTTTTTTCTTTTTGCTTTAGATTTGTGCTTTCCAGCCCCACTCGCTTTGGATGCGAGACGTGCTTTGTGGGAGGAGGTAATGAGAGGAGACAATGGCATCTGCGTTCCTTGCTAATTTTAACCTCCAGTTATCTTTCCTCTCAGGGTGCTCTGTGCACACAGAAGAGCTTGTGGGCGAATAGGGAGCAAATGATTTTCCCCAAGTAAACTAATTATATGCCAGACAGAAGCGATTCTGCCAAAATGACTGATCTCCCTCCAAAATCATTCCGGAAGCTTTTTTCCAGCTTCCAAAGGGGAGTAGGAGTCTCACAGGTAGTAGCTGTGTTAGTGAAAGCTCTGGCAGTATCCAAATAAATATGGCAGGCCTGAGCATTTAGTGCATTTAGTGTGCTGTGTTAGCGCTGTGGTTTATTACTTGAGATGGCATGTTTTGTGGTACTCATTCCATGTACAAAGTTCCTAAATTAAATGTGCATTTTGGGACGAGCAGATAAAAGCAGGAATCGGTGCTAAGACTCTCATACCTCTGTTTGCAAGTGCCCTGGGAATGTGAGTGATTATAGCTGAGGAAGACAATTTCCAGTAACAATTTGCTTGATGAATAAGCCTCCTTTCTTGATTGCAGATTGTCTGCAAACACATTGCAATTTTAAGAAACTTGTTTGTTATTTATCATAATTTTGTGCATAATAATCCCCCCTCTTCCCATGAAAATTGCTGTCGATAGTGAGATTTACTGTGTGGTCCTGAGAGGATGCCGAGAGCAAACTCCTCCCTTAAAATGTCAAGAGTCCACGAGAATCAAACAACAAATGCGGGAACACGGAGCAGAATCATACAGAAGTCACAGGGATGTTTGCCCATAATTTTTCTCATTATTTGTTCAGCTGTAACAGTGAGGGAAAATCGACACCATCTAATAGCTGTCCTAATAGGCAGTGTAAAACGAGCCTGATGGGCTGCAGCAGTCGGATCCCCGTGTCTCGGATCACCTCCACAGCTCACGTTAATTGACGAGCCCTGCCTGCTGCACAGACCCTGCAGCACACGGCTCTGGACTCTGAGCCGTGTTCTCATGCAGGGCTTGGCCATTGTCAGAGCTCACTGGGGAAATGCTGCTCAAGCAGCATGCAAGGTTTTATGATGCCACTTCTACTGTGTTTGCTGCTATGTTCCTGGAAATGTTCTGTGCTTCTTGGATATTGGTATGGTGTCCTTTCTTCTTAGATGTTTCTTCACAGGCACTGTGATTCTATTTCACTACTTAGCTACTTTCCAGCCAGAATAGAAGCAGTGTCTTTTCTGTTTCTGTTTGGTTTGTTTGGTGGGGCTGGGAGAAAACACCTGTGATTAGGGTCAGCTGAACAGCCTGGAAGGGATCTGTTTACTGGGACAGCAGATAGCTCTGGTACAAGCTTCCAGGCTGGCTTTGACTTGGCAAAGCTGTTACAGAAGTAGGCTGTTACAGAAGACCAGGCCCTTCAGCTCTCGTCTGATCTTCCTGCTAGGGCTGCTGACAAAGGCTGTGTTTGTACACATATTTCTTATGACAGCTCCTTGTCTTGGAGGAATTAGAAAGAGATCACTGGCTTGTCATGGAATAACAACCCCGTCCCTGCAGTGCTCAACGAGCTCTGATCAAGCTCTTTTTGTTTGGGTAATCCTATAGCCAGCTAGCAATTTACTGAGCCTTTGTGCCTCTTCCTTAAAATGGATTAAAGAATCCTATTCGCATATGAGAGTTGGTTCTGTCCAAAGGTAGACTAGGAAATGCTTTATTTTAGTTTTTTCCTTCACAGTTTGGTTTGCCACAATAGACAACATGAAGTGTAGACTGGAAAGAGGCCAGGAGACCCATCTGCTAAAAAAGAGGGATCCTTATAATTACAATCCAGTCAACAAAGCCTGGGGATAATGGCATACCTTTCTTCCTATGAATATTTTCATGAACTTTACCCATCTGGAGAGATTCCCTCAGTGCCCTGCTAAATTGGGTCGTTTGTGTGGACACAAAGGGAAACAACAGAAGATGGGTCTGTGTTCCAGTAGTACTGTAAACTCTGTATCTTCTCACCAATTAAATAGTAAAAGAGTTCTGCCCCAGTTTGTGAACAAAACATTGAAACATTACTATGCAAGTATGTGATTTAGTGCTCTGCAAATTGGATCTGAGAGGAAATTTCTTGCTATGGTTGCTGTTTTAAAGTTTTTGGTAACTGTTTGTAGAATCAAAAAGAGCATAAAAACCTTCCTCCTGTAGTGACTACTGTTGTGTCCATCCACTTTTTCTACATTTCCAATGTGCCTGGCTCAGTATGATCTCTTTGTTGTTCTTTAGTTTTGATTTTCAGTTTCAAGCAGTTCTGTGAGCAAGACCAAGATGTGTTGGAGCAGTGGGGTCTTTGTGTGTGTGTGTGTTGAGAAACTGGTGCCAATGGAGATTGTTATTAAAAATAAATTAAAATGGCTATTGCAGTGTATATATCCAGGTCACATCCAGACAAATTCACAACAATCCCTTTTTTTTTTTTTTTTGTTCAGGAAAACAAAAATATCTGTGAAGAGGCACGTTGCACCAATTCAGTAAAAAAACAAAGAAAAACCCAACTGATGTAACATTGCAATCCTACCCTCTGTGACCTCTCTTTGTCGTAATTCTGACTGCCCCGATTCCCAGTGCTCATAAATATTCCATTACATCAGCAGCACAAAAGAAATTCCCTTGTAGCATTTCACAGAGCCCAAGTTTCTTATTAATTTAGCATAAATAATATTTTTCCTGATGCTGACACCTACATGCAGTAACTCTTGAGCATTGTTGATTGGATTGGCTTTGTTGGTTTCCTTAATTTGTAAGTGGACTAAGGGGTCTGTTAACTCCAGTGGCTCCTCCACGTGTCCCTGTGTTATTAGAGCAATTCTCTTTTCATTGCTTTACCTTTTCACTTGCAGCTGATGACTCGGGGATCAGCTAGAACTTAACCTGAAGTTTAAAAAGAAGAATTTTTAAAACAGAGGGACTAGAACCACAGCTGTAGCAGAATGATTTCTAATCTCTTAGTGCTAATGGATCTGATCCTCTCGACAGAGAATCAAAACAGATAATCAGCCGTGCAGCTTGTGTCCTCTTGACACTTGCTGTGTTCCAGGGCTCTTTTATGTTCATATCTAGTCCTGCAAGATTGCTTATGAACAGGGCACTGACAGGGCTCTGCTTTTTCACTCGTCATGTGGAGAATAATTATACCATTAGAGGAGGAATAAAATAAGCAAGCGACTAAAATCCATTTCAGAGACCTACCCTGAGTGTTTTATCACTTGAATGTTTGATAGAAGAATTGAAAGTATTTATATTTCTGTTTGGTCTGATTCTGTTTTTGTCTTTGTTCTCTGTGTGAGATAATGCTGTCACTTTATGACCTTTTAACTACCTTTTGCTTTGGTATTTTATGATACGGGTTTCCCCTTATGTTTTGTCTCATTTCATCATCATACTGCAAATTAACGTGGAAGAGAAAGTACTCAATAGGAGGAGTTGTAAACTATTTTTAGTTCTTTAATATTTTGAGGAAGTAGCATTTCCTTCAAACTTTTAAGTAGAATAAAAAAAAAAACTGTATTATATTCAGTAGCATGCTTCCACTCAGAGAAATTATTAGAGATGTTCTTTAAGCTACATGTAAGTGAAGATGGTTGGTAAGGTATATAAGTCAAGTAACTGCCTGGGGTAATATAATTAGCAGAAGGGTTCACCAATGTGAAGCCACTGACCTTAAAGTCTTACGTGGTTTTAGACAATCATATTCAACAGCTCTTGCACAAGCAAGTAATTATACTGAAACTTTTTTTTTTTTTACAAACAGTATTCTGTGTTAGTATGTTGTGCTACATCAGTCTCCCATGTTACAGAAACTACAACCATTTATAGATTATAGAGGAACTTAAGGAAATTGATTCTTGTGACATTTGTGCTGCTCAGTTCCTTTGTCCTTTTTGCAAAACTTTTTTCTAGACCATTTCTATTGTCAAAATAGCAATGGGAAACCCTTTAGAGAATGAAGCAGACCCTTCTTTTAATCCCATAGCATCAGCCTGCCACCAGAGCAGTTGTAAGGCCATGGAGGAGCTATTAAAGGCCTTTCTAGGTTTTGTTTGTGTAGAAAACAAAGAAGCAGAAATAACTTTGAAATAACTTTAATTTATTGTGAATCACCGTTTTCCAACAGTTTTGTTAGCAGACTTAAAGTAATCTTCAAATGTGGTGTAGATTTGTCCTGAATTACCAAGGAGTGACTTAAAACACAAGTTAATTGAAGATGGCATGTGATTGAATTCTGTGTTATCACTTTAGCAGAGTTGTGGAATTTTTAAAAAAAACCTGGTGTATCCAGTAAGTGTATGTATTGAAATGGAAATACAGACCAAACAATTGTATATTAGGTACAGTCTACTTAGAACATTGACTTACCTCTTCCTGCCCACCTTGTAAGCTTTTCAGGTACCTGAAGAACAAAGCAATATGATACTTTTAAATGTCAGTAGAAAGAAATCTGATATGTTAAACAGTCTGTCCACCCTGGGAAAAATTCATTTAGCATAGCTCACTTAGCTTTGCTCTATTTCACTGGATTTTAATCTGCACATTTTCCACTCTACACTGAGCTGTGCCATGAGCTGACTGGAGAAAAACAAATACCAGGTCAGGGAATTTTAAGTTGGAACAGTAGCACAGGCCAATATGTGGAAATTGCAACCAAGTTTGACAGCCAAGAGAAACATAAATGTCAAAAGCAACATGGAATAACTAGATTGAAGAATATCACCTGTGAGTACACCACAACATGCTGTTCTGAACATTATTTGTGTTCATGATGACATAATGTTGTAGCACGTGCTCCAATACAAGTGTATAATATAGATATAAGATTGCTTTTTGGCTATTTGGTCTTTACACTTCTGTTAGATAAATGAAAAATTGGAGAAGACAATTTAATAAATGTGCCTTTCTACTAGAGCTCCCAATCTCGGTGTATGATAAAGCATCTCACTGTGCTGCTTGAGTTGGGGTTTTGAGTTTATTTAAGCTCCTGACTGCCATTCATTTAACCTGTCAATACAGTGTGTGCACTGGCACATACCCAGTGAGTAGAGAGACAAGGCATTGAATTACAGCCCAGCAATTTCTAACGATTTTGGAGCTGAGAGCAGCTACCCTGAGGGATTTATAACAATGCACCACCTAAAGATTAGGTCTGAAAGGTGGAGTAGACCCACTATTAAGACTGCCTATGAGTAATACAGGTATCCTTGAATTCCCATTGTGGCATATTGTTTGGTTCACATGATTCAGTATTGTTAGTATTAATTAAAAAGTTATGAAAAAGCATATGCTGAGGACACATATCTGTGTATTAACTCTGCAAGAAAAGTAATACAGCTGTAGTTCAGTATAAGATCATTCCAGTGGGGCTTGAGAAAGCTTAACCTGCTAAGTTTTTTTTGTCATAGATTTGGGAGATGTGAGTCCAGGCTTCCAGCCAGCCTTAACCTGGTGGAATAACCATCTTTTTACACATAGTACCTCTTGTTTCTGTGTAGGTGAACAATGCTTTGTAAGTTTTGCTCCTCAGATTTTACCAGAGCTGCAGAGGAGGGGATTGAGTCTATCTCTTTGTCTCTCTCTAACACCTTCAGCCTGTGGAGAGCACAGGGGTGCAGCTGTTAGGAGGACTTGGATGATTTACCCACTACCCACTACAGCCTTTTCTCTGCCCTGAATCCTTTTCTCTGCTTCATTGATGCTCCCACTCAGCAGTATTAGATAGTATGCAGTGGCATTGTACAAAAACTCCTCATTTTTTTTGCATTTTGAAATGTTGTTAATCTGCTTACATTTTCCTATGCTGTATCTTTTTATTTTGTATGTTGCTATTTTATGGGTTTATTGTCACTACAAACAAGCCTGCTGTTGTTCTCTTTTTATTATCTCTGCAAAATTAACATGGACTTGCCTGGCTTCTGACAAGCCTTTGAATTTTGGTATTAGTTGTGCATTATTAATACCTCCTAGGCTTTTATTGTTCTGGATTTTTTTTTAAACATGACCTTAGATGCTTTATAATGACATTCATCACTTCATTTTTTTTTCTTGTGAGAGTGCTCAGGGTTGTGAACTTCTTGAAGTAAGGATAGTAGAAGAGAAAAGTGTCTCTTCATGCTTGCAGAATAGTTACATTATTGTTTTCAAATAGATATACTTTATATATAACTCTGAAATTAATAGTCATAAATTCATAAATTTCCAGTAATGGAAGAACTTCAAAAATTGTAAATGTGGTTTATTAATACATGTATTTAATTAATAATGAATGCATTCCTATGAATTAATATAGAAAATGCTCTGTATCTCTCACTGTCATGTCAGTGGCCAAAGAAACAGCAGAATGAGATTAGTTGAATTTGAGGAATAAATGGTTGGAATTTGTGTGTATTTACACCATATCTTGGTGCTGGTTTTAGCATGAATAAAAATGAGCTTGCACACAGCTCTCCCCTTAGGGAGGGAAGAGCTTGGAGCATTCAACAGTGTAGCCACTTTGCACAGTGCTTTCATATTTAGAAGTGGAATTAATTTTAGCTGGTTACTCCTTTTGGCAGAATCAATGAACTGTTCAAAAGGCTTGTGCATGTGGCACTTGGGAACATGATTTAGCAGTGGCCTTGGCAGTGCTCAGTGCAAGTTTGTTATTAAAGGTTCTTGTCCATCCTAAACGATTGTAGGATTCTATCACCAGAAGGTAAATCAATAGTTATTGATTATGACATGTGCCTGTAGTGAATAGAAAACCCAAGAATTGGAGGTGCTCTCTGTTTACAGAAGGGATCGTTCTGGTGGTTGTTGTCCTCATGATCTCAACTCAGATTTCTGTTTTCCAAGCATCTTGACTTTGGATTTGGACAGAAATTCCAAAGTCCAGTTAACTTGAGCTCACACGAGACTAGAATGGCTAAAATAATGTTGCCTCATAGACATATTTCAAGTAAAAAGTTTTGCAGGAAGATTGTTTATCAACTTAATGGGCTAATTAGACACAAGTAAATTAGATCCTCAACCTATTTCTGTGGAGCAATGCAAATTTAAGTTACACATCACAGAACATGGTGGCTGTTTAAGTTTTAGCTGGAAATTGTTAAGTATAGCCTGACCAGCCTTCAGGTTATTTATGTACAACTAAAGGAACCATCCTCTGACAACTGACATGGCTCAGGAGCAGTTCAGTCCACAGTGAGGGCAGTACAGGAAAATTCCTGCATTTTTCTCAGGAGTTACTGTGTATTTCTGTGATAGCAAAAGTTTACCCTGTTTTTAAACAGTGTTTTCTTCCCTGAGTTCCCTGCTGCAGCTCAGTGGAAAGAGTACATCAAAAATAAAAGGAATAACATTAATGTGAATCTCTCTCATCTTAAAAACACCAGGAGTTCCCCATTAGAATGTACATCTCACTTCAAGGGAAATGAAAATTTACTGGAGCAATCTTCTGACCCAGTCAAATCTCATGTGAACCAAACCTCAATATACTATATCACCCACTCAGCTGTATTTTCAATGAACCTTTTCAATGTCTTGAGAGAAATTAGAGTGGGAAGAGGAAGCTGGGGGAAGGGAGAAGAGGGAACAGAGCCTAACATACTTGAAGAATTTCCATTTTTTTTTTCTTCTCTTTTTTTCTGAGCAGTTCCTTAAAAGAGCTCCATCATAGGGCACAGTGGGAAGGGAGTTCTGCCCTGTGACAGAGATGTGATCCTGGTAACCACAATTAATAGCCATAAATAAAGTGTTGTCACCTTTATTGACTTATTGCATTGAGCTATTAGAGTCAATGAGCCCTGGAAAGTCAGCTGGTAACCACATGGAGATTTGGTGAGACTCTGGCTTGCCTGTTTAGTATGGGTCTAGGAGGGAAAGAGGCTGGAAGTGCTGAAAGAGTGGAGTCCCAGATCCTCCCTCCTTTCTGACTGTCACGGGGTGCAGCAGTGGGGTCTTTCCTGACCTGGATTGCAGCGAGGGCTCTGCTGTCTCTGTGTCTGAACTACCCCTGCCACGAGCTGCAGTCTCAGCAGGTTGTGCCTGTGGGGCATCCAGCTAAACAAGGCATCAATGGTAAAATAACGCCAACATTCATTGGCCTGGTGACAGATTTATTTATTTTCTACTTAAGTTCCAAGCAGAGCAGCAGGCAGCTTCCTAGACACAGTAATATGATGTTTATATGATTCCTGTGACCGCATGATTAGTTATGTAATTTATTACCTAATTTTCCTAAGTACAGTATTGCCAGTAGAAACCAATTAAAATGATCAGAAACAGTGGCCTGGTATGAGGAAACAACAAATCCATCATGAGGATTGAATTGCTGTTAGATTTTTAGGCCATTTGAGTTATAGCTTGTTGACGTTAATAACAGAACTAGTGGATATTCTCATTACCAAGTATTTTATGGAATAACAGTTATGTGGCTTCTGCTTGCCTGGTGAGATTTTCCATATAAAGAAAAAGAAAGGTAATCCACTTTTGTTCCCTTTAATGTATTTTCTTAATATTTGGAAGATTTAAAAAGATTGCAGAAGTGCTGAGTTGTCATTCAAATGTTTATACATGGTTTAATAAGGATATAGATGGTGTCCTGAAAATTAATTTCATAACTTTTCTCTTCAGGGTTAGTCTTTCAACTTCTTTTGCTTTGTGAACATCAAGTTGTTCTGCACAATTATTGCTATTGTCTGATTTTTGTTGTCCTTCTAGCTAGTGTTCCCATTTCTTACCTCTTTGCTTCCCCCCTCCTCCCATCACAGCCTTGATGCTTTGGTTGCTCCTTGGAATCTGCCTGCTGCATTCTGACTCCTTGTCATGACCATGAGCCTCCCCAGTGCCAGGCCAGCATTGCACCTCTGGTATCAAGGAGATTTTAGAGTAACTCAGCTACATATGTGTAAAATCTTGGCCTCTCTCAGCTATGTAGGGCATATCCCAAAAGGGTTTTCATAAAAACCTTCCCGTGTTTGTATATTTATTTATTGACTTTGGCTTAGAGCTCAAGGCTTAACAGCTCCTGAAAAACTGACGTATTGATAATTAAAGTACACAGGGGAAAAAAAAACACATAAAAACCTGGGGATAACCCTATCTTCTCCCTTTAGTTGTCTGGGAAGTATAGTCTGAAAATAAGTGTTAATCAGGTGCTACAGGACAGGGTTTTCTTGTGGTTTCCTTTTTTAAAACCCAATCACTCTAGACTAACATCACCATCCCCAGTTGCCTCCACAAAATCCAGTAAGTAGGTCACCTAATGTCTTTTTGCAAATATGGAATGTCCAGGGAATAAATCTCAGGCTTCTGTCCAGTTCTTAAATATTTATTCCAAGTTATAAGTCTATGGAGAAATTCTTATGAACGCCATACCTCTTATTTTATTACAGCTTAAGGTTGATGATGGTGGGGATAAGACTTAACAACCTAGGTCTGTTTCTTTACTAACTAATAACAGATGGAGCTGTGTTTGCAAGTGTGTGTGTCTTCCAAGGCAAAAGCATGAAGGTGTGCAAGTTGGCAGGATCACACTCTGAACACGGTCCTAGAATCAGGCACTGATTCTGATGTCTGAAATGAGGTGCAGGGTGACAGACTGAGATGATCCTTAAGGTCCATTCCAACCCCAAACCTTGTGGGATTCTGTGATGTTACATAGGTGCTCCAGTGTGATGTGTCTCCTCACTCCAGCACAGAGATGGGTGCAGTAGCTGCTTGTCTCTCTTGCCATCGTGCTTCAGCTCCTGGTGACCTTTGCTGTTAGCATATTTCCTACCAGATTTTTTCTTCTGATGCTGTTTGTATTTCTGGTGCATATATTCAATGTCAAGTTAAAGAAGGAGCTGGACTTACTGGGTTCATATTAAAAAAAATTCCAAATAACCTTTGATAGGAACAGCATTGCCTCACTGTGTCACACATAAATTGCTGAAGGTTTGAAATTTTTCCCTTCCTAGTACTTCTATTTTGCATGAATAAAATATTCTTTTAAAACCTGATGGTGAGTGATAGGCCTGATTCTGGCATCCTGGAGCTGGGAGAGGGACAGTGACCTTGGGTGTTCTGGGCCAGCAGTGGGTAAGGAGACAGCAGGCACACATGGGCTGGGTGAGAAGCAATAACAGCTCTGACACTGGACAAAGGCACTTTGTTAGGAAAAAACCCAACAGAAAACAACAGATAAAAAGAACAGGGCAAAAAATAGAGTGAAAGAATGGCAATTGGATGAGGCATCCCCTGATTACTATTGCATCTTATGGAAAAAAGACTCTGTTCTATAGTATTGTGATAAACAGCATCTTTATATACAAAAGGGCAGATTTAAACTGTGTAATTCTGGCTTTCCTACTGCATGAGTTTATGGGATTGCAGTCATGATGTTCTTTTAGCACCATTTCTTTCAGTGTGACATGAGCAAATTTTTTTTAATGCACCATATGCTACTGATGGAGAGCTCCTAACATTTTCTCACCTTGAAAAACAGAGCTTTATAAGGAGATTATTGTAAATCAAGAGGATAAATTGTATTGGGTAGATTGTGGTATCATCAGCCTTCTTTTTATTTACTAAAAGCACTTTAAAAAGGTTAAAAAAGGGAAATTTGCTGTCTTCAAGGTAGAATCTTTTTTTTTTCTATATTTCTTTTCACAAAATGAAAATGACCAGAATAAATTATGTAAGGGTTCCTCACATGGGGGTTCTGGCTCAGCACCATCAAAGTGACATAACTGTGAGAAGCTGTCAATTGGCATTTCTTTGGTCTTAAGGAAGCAAAAAAAAGTGGGGGGGAAAGCTTGTGTGTATAAATTGGATACTTCAATATATGCAGCATTAGCTTTGATTCCAGAATACATTAAGCCCAGTGGCTAATATGATATTCTCTGTGGAATATGTTTGATGGCTGGATTAAATTGCAAATACAATAAATAGGTAACTGACCTGAAGCACTGATATTTCTAACATTTCCCTTTTGTTATCTGTGCTTAATTCTGGGACAGAAAACAACACAAGTAGATGTCCAGGGTACACTCAGAGCACCTGCAACTGCAGGACTCTGCTGCTTGTTCTGTGCTGTGGGAGGAGATCTGCAGCCAGGGCTGGCAGGTGACTGCTGAGAAGAAATCTGTGTCAGCTGTGATTTTCCTTTTCTAGACTAGAAAGCAAAATTATCAGCTATATATAGCACACTTGAAAGAGGCTGCAAAATCTGTCCAAGTAAATACAACGTTGTTGGGCACTTTGCAGTGCTATGTCTTGCCTCTTCCCAGGATCCCTCTGAGAAGAAATATGCAGGAAATGGAGAAGTTAAACATAAACTGATATTTATCAAATTGTGTGTAAGCTAAGCATCTGGGAGAATTCTGTTTCTCTTGCACTGGATAAAAAGTAGCACAACTGAAATGTCCAGGCTAATCTCCATTTTGTATAGGTATATTGAAGGCAAGCCACTGTGGTTCTGGAAAATTGTCCTTGGTACATGTTGGTATGGGGTCAAGATCAGGTTTGCCAAGCAGCTGTTGTCCTCCTGCAACATTTCTCACAAATCATAGATTTCATGTGTCAAACTAGGGATGCTTCATTATTACAGCAGGGAACACTCAGAGAATTCTGTTCAGGAAGGGAGCCAAAAATTGATCAGGAGCTTTCTAGTCTAGGAACACTGAATAACCTCATTTAGTGACAATCTTGTGTTCCACATTTGTGGTGTGAATGTGTTTGAGGCCTTAATCTTTGTTGAAACTTGTAATATATAGACTCCATAGTGACAGAAAAAAATGTAATCTGACACTGAGAACATACCTGAAAATTGCCATTCTCTGGCTTTTGGAAATAGAGTAAAAAAATACCTTCTAAATGTTGTTTCTTTGTAGTTTGGTGCTCTTACTTCAGAATGTGCCATTACATAGTATTTTCTGTTTGTTTGCCTGCTGCTTTTAAACCTTCCCTTTGGAGAGACCTCCCTGGAGCTCTACTTCCACAGAATCACTTAGGCTGGAAAAGACCTTTAAGATCAGAGCCCATGTATTAAAACTTGCGAAATCTTTTCTCTTATATCTTGGTCACGTGGTTAATGTTTTGTAAAGGATTATTTGTTTTGAGCAGGTTTTTTATTTTTTGTTGCAGATCTTAGGAGTGATATGTTTAGTGAGTAGCAGTCCAGAACAGAGCAGTTGGTTCATCAGGCTTTGTGATGCAGCTGCCAGTCATGTCAAATTCATTGCTCTTGGCACTACTGAGTGCTTCTATTGGTAGCACATCTGGGCTTGGTACTGGCAAGCAGACCCAAACCTGTGTTTAATTAGCTGCTCTATCCATTCTGCTTCCCCCTCTACTAGAGCAGTAGCTTCTACTATCCCTTTTTGTACTCCTCAGTGAAGTTCATAAAGCTTTACTCGCATGAGGAGCTGTAAGTCCCTGGGTCCTGCGTGGAATCAGCGTGGGAACCCAGGCTTTATTTTGGGTCTGAGGAGGGAAGCCCAGCCACAGGCAGCAGTGGCAGCACACAGCCTCTGACAGGAAGTGAGGGAGGTTGCCAAACACAGCGTGTGTAGTCGGAGTAACTCAGGTGTTGTTGTTTGCCTGCTCCTAATTTATCTTCAACTGGCTCAGAAGCCTGTTGGAGTACAGCATGCCTGGTTTTGAGCAAGAGAGGCAGTTGTTAATAGTGTAATAACTAACTGCTCCATTGCTGTGTGGTGTAAAACCCCAGGTGATGTCTTCCATGCATCCTCTTGTGGTTTCCACTGCACAACTTCAGATTGACTTTATCAAATCCTATTTCAGCCCAGAGGAATGATGGTGAACTAGGCATGTGTGTGAAATAATAAGGTGGATTTTTGTGGTCTTGGAACATCACAGACCCTCACTGCTCTCCTGTTTGTGTTCTCAGAATCTGAAAGTGTTAGCAGAATGGTCCAGCATGACTCTCTTCCCTGCTCAGTGTCCCAAGCTCTCATGTGCAAAGCATGCTGTATTGGTGTATCAGGTGCACATCAGGGGTACCTATGGAGAAGGCACTTCAGTTTGTGCTCTAGTCGTTCTGCTGATGGTCAGTGGGGTTTTGGAAATGAGGTTACGAAGCTCAGCCTTGGAGGAAAGCAGGGAGTGTTGGGGATGGAGAATTAGGAGTGGTTGCTAAGAATATCGGATCAGCCCGGGTTGCTATGGCAACAGTGTTGCAAGGATGAAAAACTTTCCCTGCAACCAGTCTGAATTCATAACTACCAGGGTCTACCTGTGATGCGCTGGGAAGTCAACCTCAATTTTCTGATCCAAAGGGTGTCTTTTATTAAATCCTTAAGGATTCTTATTCTCTGTGTGCTAAATAGTCTGGTACAGGGGGGGAAAGAAAGCATCTGTGTGAAGTCAGGGAGTGCTTGAGGGGCCAGGTCAGAGACACATGTGCAGAGACAAGCATATGAATAATCAAGTTGCATTTGCGTTACTCCTTGGCTGGATGTTTTAGTTTTAGTTTTAGTTTTTCATTCCAGGTGATAAGATGAAGTAAATCCCTCTTGGTTTTGGGCCAGAGCTTGTTTCCAGCTGCAGATTCTATCAGGTCCATTTTACTTTCAGTCTTCTTCACTAGTTTAGCACTGAGAGATTTGGGTTGTGAGCACTGGTGTGACAATAAGCAACACACAAAACTGCAAGAAATTGCGTTGCTTCACCTCGGATATCTATTCTTACTGCAATTGAATTTCGCAGACAAAATACATGAAGAATGTCTAAATCTGTGTCTGTGAAAGTTGCTTTTTAAAAAATATTATCTGACTCTGTAGGCTAAAGTTAATCATAGCTGATATGAATTAGTGAGTATCCTGTAGATTAAGCAATTCCATAACTGGTCATGTATTTCACATCTTTTGATTGATGAACTCTGCTATGTTATGCCAGTGACATTCTTTCATTGTTTACTGGTACATGTTCTCAAACAGAGGATGCAGAAATCTCTGTCTTTTCCTTTTTAGACATAGTTTTTCTTTCTGTGGCTGTTTCTGCCTGTTGGGCATGGCCACATTTCGAAGACACATCTGTCAGATCTGTCAAGATCTGCTCAGTCGAGTCTGGGTGGTGCTGGAGTTCTGAGCTGAACAGAAGAGAACAACTGTGAACAGCCCAGTGCCTCGTGGTGGGCCCTTTCTGTGCCAGCTCTCTGGCTTTGCTCTGTGCCAGTCTCTTGTGTCACCCACAAGAACTGACACTTGTTTAGTTTAAAGAAGTGGCCCAGGATTTATGGTGCGTCCTGTTGAAAGCTCTATAGCAAATTACAGTTGAGTGCATTGCTGCCTTTGGTCAGGAATGGCTTACAGGTGGTTTTGATGAATGCACAGGTCAAGACAAAGACTGACTGCAGGCAAACAGCTCATGGAAGCAGAGCCTTTCATGAAGTTAGCTTATTTACAGGTGACAGATGGAAACTGCTGCCCAGGCTTGGGGAGAGATTGGTGTAATTCCCTCTTGGGTTTCAGGATGACCATAACTAAAAGCATGGCATCTAGCCTGAAATTTAAAACTCTAGCTATTAGTTCTCTAAAAGGCCCTGTGTTGTTTGAGGTATAAAAAATAGCTTCTAAATCCAAGTAGGTTTTCTTCATCTGGTGACAGGGAAAGTAGGTGAAGTGATGACTTTGCCTTGACTTGGTGCTGTTGGGTACATTTAGCTCTTTCAAGCAACCTGTACTGTGGAAATAGTAAAACAGAGGTGGAAGGGCTCATGGGAGGAATCACATTTAGAGCCTTCTGTTGCAAATCACTAGCACAACTCATTTGTTCCTAATAAAACACAAATTTTCCTTAATTTGGAGCTTCCCTTGGTCTTCAGTACAGGATTTCCCTGTTGAAGGGTAAATGAGTGCTTATATTGTCAAAGCTGTATTACTTTGGGTTACATGGGAGCTTCTCAAAAAGGAAGCAATTACAGGTCCATGTATGGAAAGATCTTTGGGAAAACAAAGTATTTTTTATTTAAATAAAAATGAGGGGAAAACCATACAAGTTTTCCCCTTTGGTGCAACTGCCTTTCCCCTTAGTCATTTTATTCCTATTCACGATTAATTCCTGTCATCACATTCAAGGCAGCTGTTGGACACAGCCTAGATAGTGAAATTTTCTTTTTGTGTGTGTGATGAGAGGCCAGTGTTGAAATATTTTCTTTGCAATATGTAAAGCTCGTGGTGTTATTTGCTTGTAAACCTTGGGGCTAATTGAGGGATGGAAATAAAAAAAAGAGGTATGGTGGCTGCTTTTGTGGAGAGATGCCCAGGTTCATTGTAACTAATACTGTAGGAGCAGGGAGGGTTTCTGCTGTGGTTTTGTTTCTTCATTAGATGAGTCATTATTAGAAGGTACCCTAATGATAAATTAATAGAGAGTATAGATTAAACACTCCCAGGAATTCTTAGTTAACAGTCATTTGACCAGCCCTGCAGAAAGCTTGTTTTCACTAAAATCCTGAAATTGAAGAAGCGATGATGTAAGCCCTTCAAAGGCTAGAGAATAAAAGGGGATTTTTTCCACCCTTTAATGAAAAGAAGCTTTTGTTGGGGAAGGCAGTGCTCTGTGTGTCCTACAGTGTCTGGGAGCAGGAACATGCCATTCCTTCATTCTACTGCTGCCCTGCCCCTCCACCAGGGCAGCGTTTCAGTAGGTCATGCCTGTGTGCAAAGGGCTCGGTTTCCCTCACAAAGTGTTTGTGAAATGGGTGTGGATGTTCACAGGAACTCTACATTTCATCTGGGAAAAGAGGCTCTGCTGGGAGCTGTGGATGATGCTCTGGACAGGGAGGGTGGGCACGACCTGTTCTGGCCAGCGCCGTGCTCCTCTCGGAGTTTCCATGTCAAACACAAAGCTTTGCTGTGGCACATGTGCTATTTGTGCTGTAGTTTTTCTCTTAAGGGTTTGTTTGGGAACTGAAGGCACACAAAGCAAGCATCAGCATTCTAGAAGTGAGGAAACCAAAAGCACTGGTGCAGTTACTATAATAAATAAGAATGGGGCTGTAGGTACTAGGCACTGTATGGATTTAGAACAACAAGCACCTTTTCCTGAAGAATTTCCTGCCTAAATGGATGATTCATACACAAGGCAACAGAAGGCCTAGAACAAACAATTTGCAGGAGGCTTGGTAAACATTCACAGTGTGTTATTATTAATAAACATACACACACACACATGCATATATATATGTATATGTATGTAGATATTTAGGTGCAGTTTAGCTAAAAGGGGAATTGTGAACAGAAATCACAAGAGAATAGAATGAGGGAAAGAAGGGAAGAATTTGTAGGGGAAAAATAGGGCAGAAAAATTATATGTAGGACAGGAGGAGCTAGATAAAAGTAAAAACACTTGAAATCACAAACCAAGGGAGGAATTGCAGCAGACAACTATACAACTGTATAGAAACAGGATACTATATGGTGGCAAGGAAATATCAAGGCAGTTTTCCATCTTCTTGAGAAAACTAAACTTTGTTGTTTTTCCCTGAAGGAATCCTGGCCTCTATGACCCTTTCTCTGCAAGAATTTGTTTGACTTGATCTTCCCACACATTTCTGGAGTCCATGTTTTCAAAATGTATGATGCTCATGGAAATGTGCTGGAGAACACCACCAGTTCTAGGCTGGCCCTTCTGAGTCTCTGCATGTCAGTGTGAACCATGGCTGTCCAGAGCCTCAGCAGATTTCAGGCTTTCCTCTGCCTTCAGTGGAACTAGGCCTGCTGCAAGTGGGTTTTCTTTCAGGAGTTCCTCCTTTTCCCAAATATCAAAATCCCGGGATCTGTTCTTCCTTAGAACACTGATCTTATGATCAGCTTGACCTTTGCAGCTGTGGGCAGAGAGACAGATCTGGTTTATGTTCTGAAGCACTATTGATTGGAGAGAGCAACAACAGAAAGCAGCTCTGGAGGGAGGAGATCCTGTTAGAATACAGAGCTGGATATGGGAGAACTGACCTGTCAGTGTTTTTTGTGTGAATTCATTCCAGGCCTCTAAATAACAGCAATTTATATCTCAGTCTTTGATGTGGTTAAACTCTGCGTATTAACATGAGAAAAAAATATGTAATGGTAATAATTGTATCTGTATTTAGAATCCTTCTCCTTAATGAAAGGACTTGAAGTTAAATTTTCCTCTTGTGTTCAATATCAGTCCTTCACTTTACTTTAAATAAGTCATATAACTTATGAAATTAGTCAACAATATAAAAAATGAAGAGTTTGCCTTCACCTATGGTTGATTCAACAGACTACACTGAGCTGTAAGGATTGCTGAAAAAGAGGAAATAAAAGCCAAGGCATTTTTTAGCTTTGTTGAACTTGAGATACATTTTGTAAAGTGAACACTTTTACTTCTGTATTAGAAGCCCTATGTGAGATTATTGGGTTTTTCTTGATGGTAATGTGGAGTTGGAGTAATGCTGCCATATGTGTTAAAACCCAAGCTGGTTTTATCTTCTAAAAGTAAAATAAGCCCAATTCTGTACTGAGAAATGGTGTTTACCAGTTGCTTTTCACCATTTTTCACCATAGCCTTTATTCCATTCAGACATGTTACCTAGATTTTGTGCCAATATCAGCAGTGCAAATATTTCCATCAAAACTGAAAACTAGAAAGAGTTACAAAATTGACTTTTGGTGTTTCTCAAATGTTAACAAAACACAGTGTGTTTTTCTAACATTACAAATACTGCAGGGAAGGAACAAAAACTCATTATCAAGTGAGAAATTAATGAAAGCTTTTCTGCTGGAACAAAGTCTGCATATTTGACATTAGCCTTTTAATTTCTTCATATTTCAAATACAGTTCTCTGCCTCTGTGTTGAGAATCTGAAAACAGTTGTGGGCATACACATCTGAATAATGTTTGTCTTCTCTGGTAGGAAGAAAACCTGTCTTTTGGCAACCAATGCAGTTTATTTGCTGTCTGTTTGTTTTTGTGGAATTGAAAGTCCTTTTCTTGTACCGGATTTTGATTCCCATCCTGTGCAGTAAAAAGCAAGGATCTGTTTGTGGAAAAGTTGTGTGAGACAAGATGTACATCCAGTGTATGAAGAAATTCATCTGATGGATGAACAACCTGGTTCTGACTCTCTTTGGGAGTCAGGAAACCAGTCAGTAAAGAGGTGCCTGGAGCGAGTGCTGTGACTGTGGGCCAAGCCTGGCATTCCCTGGTTGTTTCTATGCTCCTTGATGACTGGGGGTGCTTTTCATCCCTTGCACAGTGGTTTCCAGTTTGTTTTGACTATTGTGCTTTCAAGTCTGCTTTAGGCCCTTCAAATATGAGCATATGAAATTCATAGTAGGTTTCAAAGTATGGCAGGGAAAAATACTGCTGAATTTTCTCCCTATGAAAGGCTTATCAAAAAGGAAATGAAAACCTATGGTTGCCACTCTGTGCATTGATTTCTGAAGGGACTGCAAACCAGCCTAGTTCTCCTGTAGCTAACTGTTCCCAGCTGTTGTTTCACATTCCAAATTTTATGAATATTTTTGCTGGCAACAGGAAATATTTTCAAGTCTTTGCAGGATAAGGTATCCATTTATTTTACATAAAATATTTTATCTTTTCTTATTATTCTGCATGTGGAAATCTTGCCTGTGTTTCCAGAATGAAAATTCATAATTGCAGTTACAAAGAGTTAAAAATAACCAGTTTCCTAAGTGTTCTATTAGCTGTGATGTTTTAAATCACACTGGGTTTCAAAATTCTGTGCTATTGTAGCTGGTTTTCCAGGACAGAAATGCTCAAGCCACTCTGTAGTCCATTTGTGCTCATTAAGAATCCTGACTTTACTGCAGAAAGGAAAGAAGCAATTAACAATACATGTCTGTTATAAAAATGCCGTAAAACATATACTAAATGTATAGTGCCTTTTTCAGTGAGACCTACTCTGTAATATGTAATCCAAATTTATTGCTACCTGTTGTGTCCTCCTTTTGCTGGACTCAAACATTACAGGCTTTTCCCCAGATAATTGCTTATGTTAATTGCTGCTCTGGAAACAGTGCATTTATAACCTACAGTTTATAGATAAGCCATTTTTGTACAGAGTTTTCTGGATCCACTCTGAAGTTGGGTTCAGTTCATTTATTTCACCACCTTCATGGTGTCTTATCAATTATGGATGAGGGTAGAGCTGTCTTTGGGTTTATTTGCTTTCCTCTCTATTTTCTTTGTTTCTTTGCACCAGTAGAAAAATTCCTGTTGTGCTTGGACTGACCCCAGAATCTTCCTCTCTTGTGTCTCAAGGTCAAGTGTAGCAGAGGTTCTTGTGGCTGCAGCAGAGCTGTCCCTGTGCCATGAGGCTCCTCAGGTGGCCTTGTTCCTTCCCAGATTTTATTTCTAGTGACTTTCCAAGTTGGACTTTTCACTCCACTGTAATACCATCAGAAATACGGCAAGATAGTTGCTATCTCAAAGTTGTGTTTAAAGAAAAGTTGACAATACTCCACAAGATAAAGATGTTCTAGAGGTTTTTAGTATAATTGACAAAGACATGGGCTATTTACTGAAATATTTTTGGTGATAAATAATATATGTTACCCAAAAATGTGGCTTTTTTTTCTTTATTTGAAAGCTGTTTATAGTGCAGTAAGTTTAACAAATGCTTTGGATGCAAAGAAAAAATTTGAAAAATTATGAGAGGGGAGGTCACCTTCCCTGCTCTTGAGCTAATGTAGGTGTCAGCAGAAAAATGCTTTTGTGAGAAAATGAACTCTTTTTGGATGAAACGTGGGCTCAGCAAACCAAAAGTGTGTTCGGAAAAATATTTGGATACCATTTTTTCCTCCAAGTCTGTTTTGTTTCTGCCACTGTGGAGTGGCAGGGTTCACTGTGGAGTGAAAGGGTTTTCATCACATAACCAATAACTTCTGGAAAGCTTTTCAATCCTACTGTCTGAGAACCAACTCAGGTTTGTGCTTTGTTCCTCCATTTCCCAGGGCAGGTGTCTCAAACCACAGCTATTGTGAACTTTTTCTTTATGGGCAAATTTATCCTACATCATGTACACATCTTCTAGATGACCTTCCTCTTCCAGAGCTTGGCAGATGAACATTTCTCCCCAGGCTTGGCTCTGGAATAAACACTGGTCCAGAGACTGTCCTTGCTCTTCACTGTCAGAGTTTCCTATTGAGACAGAGAGTTAAAAATGAAGGTGTTCATTGCTTTAGGTGCTTGGGCTTAGGGTACCATAAAGAGCCAAGTGATTCTAAGATCAGATGTGCCAGGGCTCTTCGCAGTACGGTGTGTGAAGGAAGGACCTGCTTGAAATAGAATAGACAGTGTAGCCATTTCCCTTGAAAAATCGGGTGATTTTTGCTTTTGTTAGAATGATTCATCCTGTTACTCACCGTGGGAGTGTTAATTGCCCCATAGCAGGAGTAGTGTCACCTTCTTAAGGTGAATCTGAGAGAGTCAGGCTGGCACATGCAGTAATTTTTGTTGGAGGAGGTGTCAGCTATAAAATGTGGTCTCTTCCAGTGTGTTTCCAAAATGGAGCTTACTATTGGGCAGCATGTTCTGATGTTAAGCTGATGTTTTTATTTAGGAGTCATTGTTGGTTTAGTATTAAGTATAATTTGCTTGTAAATTGTTATGTATCTTGAGTAAGTTCTGCTTGTCCAGTGCAACTTGGAAAGCAGGAACAGCATTTGTTTCATGCTGTTTAAGAATTCTGACCTAAAAGCATTTATGGTTTAAGGATGACTCAATCAAGGTAAAAAACTACAGAGAAATGACATGCCATTGTTTTACACTGGAATTTGCAGGACAGATAAACTTACAGGCAGCTGTGGGAGGTTATTTTATAATTATCCCCTCCAGCATGCATTTTAAGATCATGATGATACATAAAAGCACTTAAATGTGATTAAATGCTTCACTGAATTAAAAGATCACTGAGCTTGGTGCTTGGCTGAGGACAGAGCAAAAGGGTCATCTGAAACTCCATTTCTCCTGTGTCATTTGCCAGAGTAGCTCAGAGCAGCCTCAGGATTGGGAGGGATCTGTTGTTGACCTTGGATGGCCAAGGCACATCAACAGAAAATCCCAGCACATCCTGGGCTTGAGCTTGTCTTCAGTCCAGCACCAAGGACCTAAACACTCTATGCACTGAGTGACTTATTTGAACACAAAGAGAGCATCTTAAAACTTTCTTTTTTTTTTTGATATTGTGAATGTGGTTATTTAAAAAATCTTTTTTACAAACTACAGTACCTGTGGGTGAAAATAAAAAGGATTTGCCTCCTATTTTTTAAATGTGCATTTCATTAAATACATATTGGTGCTGTTCCAAAGAGAATATTTTCTAACAAGATGGGTTTTCAGTAGAAGAATGTCAGTTTGATGAGCCAAAGTGTTCTTTTACAGTAAGGGAAGAACAAATTCTTTGTTAAACATTACTTCAGTTTTTGTTGCTAAATATATAGACATGCAGTTTTTCTCTGCAAGTTGGAGGAAGTGTTTTTTTCACTCAAGGCAAGAAACTGTCCCAGATATTTAACTATGGCACTTGAAAATGGAACATTGTGTCAGGAAAAAAATGGGTGCAGGGAGATGCCAGTATAGTGAAGCATAGAATTTGAAGCTTTTGAGAGGGCAAATATCGTTCAAGGTGGCAGTACTTTGTAATTCCTCCTTGGGCCTGAAGAAACAGGACTGTGGAACAGCTTAAAGGAATCTGTCATGTAACAATAGTAATAATAATAATAGAAAATAAAACCTTGTGAAGAGCAGTAAAATCTTCTAAGAGATCATGACTTAGCAGAAGGTCCCCACTGCTGTGCAGAGCTCTGTGCTCTGAGTGGCCACTGCGTGAATCATTTCCTTGTCTTGTGGGTGGACTCAAACTGCTGCTGTGTTCTGTGCTCATCCTCCTCTCTGGCCTTCACAAAATCACTTTGCGATGAGATGCACTTGGTTATGTCCCTGTGGGGTTGGGGTATGGGGCAGTTGGACAGGACAGCTTCAGAGCCACTCCTGGAGTGCCAGGGATTGGATCTGGTGGTGCTTGCTAACAGCCAAAGGAGCTGGTGTCAGTGGTGGATTAAGTTAGAAGATCTTGTGATTCGTCTTGCCCGTGGAATACATATTTTCAGCTAATTAACCTTTCCTTTTGCTTCTGAAGTAATTCTTGCAAGCCCTTTCCTGTTTTGAACAATGTCCTAATGATGGGTTTGACATTTGCTATCTAAGAGATGAGATCCCTGAAATGGCAGGGGCTGTCAAATGAGGAAATCTCATTCTCTGATCCTGTCTCCTATTTGAGTCCTTACTCATTGTGTGTATATATATATATATATATGCACACTATATATATATATATCCACACATATATATATACCTGTACACGCACACTTCAGACCTACACTGGAAGGACTTAATGGAGAGTGCAGAGTTAAGAGAGGCTTTTGCAACCTCTGTTTGACCCAGCCATGTCCCAGCATCACCATGTGCTTCAATTGCACATGCCCCTAATGCTTTTTCCACAGGTCCTGCTGCATTCAATGATCAAACTAATGATACACATTTAATGAACAGCTACTCCACAGCTTGTTTCCCACTCGTTGCTCAATTTGTGGCCCTAGGCCTTATTTAGAACATGTTGTTTAAACATCCCTTTGAAGACAGAATTATTAGTCCCTTGGGGCTCATCTATCATGCTCATCAAAGTCCTATCCAGTGTGTGGAAAATAATTAATTCATTTTCATTATGTTTCTGTTAGGTGAAGAGAGACAATTATTCCTGTTCAGTGATGGAATGCTGAAAGACAGGGAGATAAATAATCAGAAGTATTGAGTGTTTGTACCCTTAAATGAAGAAAATATGTTGTTTTGTTTTTTTTTTTTTTTTCTCAAGTTGGTGTATTTCATCATCTCATTGATCCCAGGTCAAAACTGTCCTTTTGACTGTGATTATCCCTGGGCCTTTTTTAACTCTTGGAGGAAAAGGTGGATGAGAAGCATCCACAAAATGAGAAACTTTGTGTGAACAGCTTGTTTTTAAGCACCTGTCTTGTATGAAGCATGAGGAGGGACAGATGGAGCAGCATGGGTGCTGTTATCTGCTGTGCTGATGGGTTGCTCTGGCTGTGAAGACAATGTCCTGTTCCTTGTCCTACACCATGTATGCCAATTTCTCTGAATCTATCTGCAAATCAAGCAACAGATGCCCTTGCTTTGTATCTTCTGTGGACCCCTTGGTGTGACCATCTTGGCCAGGTGGCTCTGGTGAGGTAACAGATACAAAATTATAGGATTAGAGTATACAAAGCATCAATATAGGCAGAAATAAAATTACATGGATAACCCTTTGCTAGTTAGTTTTCCTTGCTTCTGGAACAGTAGACAACCATCTGCTGAGCTTTTCCTCCCTGCTTTTAGAGAATGTTAGCTTTAGGAAGCACTAACTCTTCTGTCCATCTCCCCTTTTCCAACCTGCAGGGTAATTTCTCTGCTGTTCCTGTGGTTCTAGTACCATTCCAGATTCAGTCCTGGTTCTTCTTCTTGCCAAAAGTGTTGGCAATCCTGTTAGCCTCTTCGTGTTTTTTTGATCCAAAACATGTGGATATAAAGCCTTTAATAGCTCAAGTCTTTCTGATGAGCATTTCAAATTCATCTTGAGACAGTATCAAAAACCTTAAATTAAAAAGATAGAAATTTGATCAGAATATTTACTAAGAAAAGGAAAACATGTCATAGTGAGGGAAGGTTTTATATAGCAATCATAGCTAAGAGCTACACATATAGTAATGGCAACCTTATAGCCTCTTTTGAGTACTTGGCAAAAAAATTATTTTGTTACATTCTGCTGAAAATGTGATACTTTTCTATTGCTGTTTGTCTATGGTAAATAATACAAATGCTGTATTTTATCAACCGGTGACACAAAGCTCTATTGTAAATTTCCTTTCTATTATAACTGATTTCAGATTTCATTTCTGGTAGTCTTTTCTTTGCCAATGAACACACACACAAAAAAAAAGTCAATTCCTTTACTCCAAAATAAAATATAAATTAACAGTTATCAGAAGAAAAATAATTGAAGGCATAAGAGAAGAATGCTTTGCGCTAGAAAGTCTCCCTGGCAAGTGTCTGGTTACTATAGCAATCGCCACGGAGCACGTGACCAGCATGAGAATTTCAGGGGATTTAAGAGCCTTTTCTCTTGCCCAAGTTTGATGCCTTCTCACCAGAGGTGTTACGTGAGGTCACATCCCCACAATCCTGGCTCCCAGATGGATGAATAACGCAAATGATCAATTTGCAGCTCCCACTGGGCAGAAAATGGTGCGTTCAGTTCATGGATTTTCATTTGTTTGATCTACAGCACACCACAACTGAGGGCAGGAATTTCTCCTCCTTGGTCCAGCACGTTTTAAATCTACGTTTTGACTATTGGTTTGTGTATGTGTTCTGTGGAGCACTCTGAGCTAGGCAGGCAACCCTACCTCTGCAGAACTTGGCTGATAATTTTAATGCAGAAGTACAGTAGAATCCCAGCAACTCAGAGGTGTTGCTATTGAGGAGTAATGTAGTGTTTCATTAAAATAACTCATTGTTTTAAAGCTAATTTTTTCTTTTCACATTGGCTCCCAGTGTCTAGTGAGTGTAGTGGCTTGGCTTCAATAATGAGGAAAAAGTAGAGGATACTCTTTCTGGAGAGAAAAGAATGTCTAATTTGCATTCTGCATTACTTAATTTTTTATTGGCTATTTGGATAGGTAGCCTCTTGATTCTTTCCAGCATGTAATACTGCTGACTTGACTTACATCAGTGTTTAAAGGCTGTTGAGGATCTCACTAAAACATATTAAATATTGATAGTTCCTTGCTGCTTTCATGGAATGATGCTTTTCTAGAGGACAGAAGCAACAAGGAATAGAGCCAAGTGATTAAATATATATATTTTAAACACATATACAAGTAGTTAACAGTATCAAACCCAGATGTTAAATTTTCATGATTTGGAAATATTTACCTTTGAAAGAAGGACCTTTTCTGTAATCCACACTTTCAGTATGACTGTACATTGTCAACTGTGTCAGATGTGACTGATGATGACAGGCTACTACTACCTATTGTTCTTTACACAAGGATGCAGGCACATCCTCTTTGTTTTGAGGTTGCTACCAGCAACAGATACTCTTCTAAGGAAATGAGTCACCAAGTGTATGTGCCACAGAAATACTTGCTCTCCTTGTGCTGTGTGGGAGCCAGTGATGTCAGGTGTTTGTGCTGTGCAGGTGTCAGGGGTCCATCCCCAGAGACCCTCTCCAGCCTGGCACAGGAAGAGAGGCTCAGCTCCTCCTGTTGTCCAGGGCACAGGTGCTGAACTGAAGAGTTCTGAGGAGCTATTTTCCTCAGAAATAAGGAGTAAAACGGAGGTGGGATTCCTCATTTATTGTATTCTTACTGGTTTTCCTTTTCAAACATGATTTGTTAAAACAATGGAAGGACATATCAGATGTATTTCTTGGAATTTGGCTGCCTATTTTTTGGCTCTTCTGTCCTGAGATGATTAAATACCAAATCATTCGTGGCTGTGTAACAGAAACCCAGATTAAAGAAATGTCACCTTGTTTTGTGTTTTAGATGCAAACTCTGTAGCATTCCAGTACTTCTTAAACACTTTTTCTTCAAGGACAAGGATGAGGGGGGATGGTTTCAAACTGACAGAGTGCAGGGTTACATTGGGTATTAGTAAGAAATTGTTCCCTCTGAGGTTGGTGGGACTCTGGCTCAGGAGGTTGCCTGGAGAAGCTGTGGTTGCACCGTCCCTGGAAATGTCCAAGACCAGGTTGGATGGAGCTTGAAGCAACCTGATCTAGTGGAAGGGGTCTCTGCTCAAGACAGCAGATTGGAACTAGATGGTCTGTAAGAATTCAGTGATTTTTTACGGAAAGCTATGATGTGGTTGGAGAAATCTGCTTATTAGTAATTTGTGTTTGTGTCCTTTATATATTGAAGAGGAAATAAATAGGGAGCGCTTACATAACAGTGTGTAAAAATGTGTATTTGGGTAATGAATGTTACTTTACTACATCATCAGAAAAATAATTGTTCAGATTTTAAAATATAATTAAATAGATGCATAGTTGATCTCTTTGCTATTGCAGCTCAGTTTAATGACTCAGTGGTAAACCATGGGCAGATTTTTCACCTTCCAGTGCTTTGCTCTGTTGTTGCTTTCTTATCAGGGTGGGCCAGATGGCAGCTGAGGTTCAGCTCAAGGTAACCAGCAGAAACTCCTGCAGTGTTGGGTCGATAAAATCCCACATGATTATCTGTGGTGTACTGCTGAGTAGACACAGAGCACTTACCACATGTGGTATTTAGAGGGGGTTTTATTATAAGCATTGAAGTGCCTGAGAGAATATAGGTGTCACCGTTTTAACACTGATAGTATCTGCAATTACTCAGCTGGAATAGCTGAGTATTTTAATGCTTTTAACAACTACTGTTATGTGACAAGTGTAGAGGGGTTGCTTTCAGGACAGGCCAAGTAGAGATGGGTCTCTGGAGATCACAGTCCAATCCTGGTCTTGGATCAGGGTCAGACAGGGCATGTTGCTCAGGGCCGTGCCACATAAAGGGTTGAGTATCTCTAAGGATGAAGAATTTCTAGTCTAGCTAGGTAATAGATTTCTTTACTTTTAAAGTGTTACTATACTTGCATTTCAATTTGTGGCTGTTGCTGGGTACCACTGAGAAGAGCTTGTCTTGGTCTTTACTCTCTCTCATTTGTACTTGACACACTGATAAGATACCCCTGGTCTTCAGTAAGCAAAATGTGAACATGGGAGTGTTCTGACTTGCTGACAACATTGTTTCAATTTTTTTTTATATATGGGTAGTACAGGCGCAGAACATGAAGTAAAGTCTGGATGTAGAATGAGTATGTGGTTCTGTTAGAATATAAAGTTCTAATTTTCATTGTGTAAATTCTGTCTGTTATAACAGACCTCTTAATGGATCTGCTGCTGTTAAATTCTGTAGGAATGGGAGCTGGTCTTGTAGGATTACATTTTTAATTGTGGAGGCCACCTGGAATGCTGATATAGGGAATGAGTAGGAAATCCTGTGTCAGCCTGATGGTGTAGACATGCCTGAGGTAGTGGTAAGCCTTCTGTCTTGCAAAGCAGCAGTGCCCCAGCTGCACCATCACAATGCTTGGTGCAGGCTGGAGCCATCTGCCAGCAGCTCTAACAGGGACACTCTCCTTTGCCTTGGGTTTATATGACAATAAGAATGAGTTTGGGAGCAAGGGTCTGGAAAATACCCAAGCAAAACTGGGCAAGGAAGCCCTTCTGCCTGACTGCACTTGGCGAGTTCAAGGGATTCCTGTGGTACTGCTGCACTGAATGCTGGTGTACTGCAGGCAGCTTCTGGCAGTGCTTCAGAGACAATGGCCAGCACGCTGCTCAAGGACTTTGAGGGAGTTGCTTCTCACCTCTGCATTATTTCTTTTCAGCTTCCTAAAGTAAATTTAAGCCAGGGTGCAATGCCTTTGATAGAAGCTGTCTGAAGGGAGGTAATTGTGTGTTGTTAACCTGACGGACTGCTACATGAGACTGAGTTGCAGATGCAGGGTGGATTAAGGTGAGCTAAGCAGCTGGACTTAGGTGTAATGAATATGGCCTAGAAACAGCATAACTGATGGGATATATCCGTGGGAAGTCTCCACACACTAATCCACCTGCTCACCTAAACCCTTATTCATGGGGGACTGTCCCATCATAAAACACCAGCCCTTGCTTCTGGTTCTGTGAGTTCATGGATATGGTTTGGAGATCTGATATCCTCTCTATAAACTGTTGAGGGCTGATCAGGTATGTGATTGCAGCCCTGTGTCAACCAAGTTAAAAAATACTTTCTGTGTAATTCCCTGTGTTGGAAGTTTGTCTACATTTTTTTTTCCCAGCTAATAGATTTTGTGCAGGAAATGGAATAGTCATGCTATATTTTTTTCCTAACTGCTTTAAATGAGTATGAATGCCTTCAGCATTTCTGACTACTTAAGACTTGCTTGGCTGTGTGGGCATTTCAGAGGCAGTTTCTGTGGTTCTTAGGGCTGATTTTGTGCTGTTATCAGGCCTGTTGTCAGTGACACCAGCTGTGACTCCCTGGCTGGTTAGGTTAGGTTGGTTTGGTTTCATGCTGGATTTCTGGGATTGTGGGAAATGAAGAGTACTGACGTGTTGTTACTGAGCAAGAGTATTTATTTTCTTTGAGTACACCTAAAGCTGCACTGCTAAAGGTGAATGCCCATGATTTGGAGAGAGGAGCTAAGAGCAGTTCAGGTTAATGAGGTTGTCATCCTTCAGTAAACTTGTACCTGTGAATTTGGGGTGGATTTGTAGCTAGAATACTTGTCACCACAGGCTTTTGCAGTATTTTGTTTGTGGACACTGTCACACTGTACCCATGATTCGCTGGGGAGTTGTGTGACAGTGCAGCTCCCATGCACTGATAGAAAAAATTGAAAGGTCAGGTGAGAAAGGTGGATGGAAACTGGAAGTCCTCAGACTGTGTCTTTCTGTCTCACTCCTTCCTCACAGCTTCCAGCCTGCATTTAGCACTGGCTGCCTCCCCAGAGTGCTGCCCTTTTGCTCCTCACAGTGACTCCCAGAGAATTCTTCCTTCACCAGGCATCAAGCCTTCCATAATTTAAGTCTCTCGGGAAAATCTGCTCATTTCCTGGCTATCATGGAAGTCTCCGGCAATCCTGTTTCCTTGTTTTTTTCAGCTTGAAGACTGAAAGTAAATATAAATACAAAAATATAATAAATAAAAAGGCCCATCTCTAGGGACAGAGGAACAAGTGATGGATTTGGCAGAGTGACATAGTTTGTTTTTCATCCCCTTTACATCACTGCAATATCACGCAATCTCTGGGTTTTCAGAACCATCATGCATGATGGTTAGTGATGAGAACCATCATGCATGATTGAAGTTCACTTCATCTTTACACTCAGAAATATCAGTGGTTTAATTTTTTTTTAATAGTGCAAGAAACATTGTAAGAAGAAAACACAATACATAATCACCACATACCTCAACAAGGTGCTTAACCCAAGAATCACTTATTGGGAATGAACAGATGTCAGGCAAAGAGCGTAAATGGCATAGCTTGGTACGAGAAAGGGCTGGACAGGGGGATGACTTTGTGCAAAATTTGACTAAAATGAGAAATGGGAGATGACCTCTCTCTTAAAAACCAGCATCTGTGTTTGTAAGTTAAAAGAATAGCTGCATCTCTACAGGTTCCCCAAATGAATTCCGTGGATGTCTGACACTGATAACAAATGACTGTTGTATGTCTTCCCCAATATCCTTGCTGTGACTGTGATTGCAGCTCTAATTATGGCATAACAGATGCAGTGTTGTATAGCACCCGCCTTCTTCAAGATCTGTAGCTCCCCTTACTTCTACATGAGTTTTCTCATTTTAGTTTAGAATTTACTACTGCTCGCAGTAACAAAGAAGTCGGTATCAAAGTAAGGAAAAGAAAAGAAGATTTTGAGGTTGTTACACTGCTCACATTGTTGTTGTGCTGCAGATGTTCGTTGTGTTTGCAGACAGCGCGATTGTGGGAGAGTGAATTCATGCCTGACTGGGTCCTTTCCACTTTCTCCAACCTCTCCTCTGCTGAGTAAGCAGTTAAAGGGAGTTTTTTCTTTTGTTCCCCAGCCTTAGCTGCTGTTTGAGAAAGAGGGAGAGTTACTTGGCTGTTTTTTTTTTTTTCAGTTGGAAGTGGGACAGTGGAATTTTTTTTTTCTTTTTAAAGCATTCATCAGAAGGCATGGAAGAATGCATTTACATGTGAATGTAAATGTTGCTGTGTGGTTCTTCCAGCCCAAGGAGGAGGTGATTTATTTTAGTAGTACAAACTAACGCCTTGTGTGCTGTGCCTATCGTGCTGCCATTGTTTGCTTTGGTAGTGACAGTGAATCATCTCTTGGGTGTTACGGTTGTGGCCGAATACTTCGCTCACGTGAATGGGTTTGGGGACGAGGAAGGTGTGCGAGCAGCATCTCGTGCCGCAGGGCTGCCCCATCCCTGGAAGTGTCCAAGGACAGACGGCGGGCAGATGATCCTAACCTAGTGAAGGGTGTCCCTGCCCATGGCAGGGGGCTGGAACCAAGAGATGAGCTTTGAGAGTCTTTTCCAACCCCAGCCGCTCGGTGATTTCTCCCCCGGAGCATCACCCCCTGCCCGGGCGCGCCGTCCCCGCCCCGCCGCCGCCACCACGGCAACGCTGTCTCTGTCGCTGTGCCCGCCCCCGGCCCTGCCCCGGCGGTGCCACCCTCGGCTGGGGCTGGGCGCGGAGCCTGCCTGGCACGGCGCGGCGCCGGCACTGCCGCTCGCTAGGATGAACGAGGAGGCGGCCCAGAAGAGCGACGGCGGCGAGAAGTGCAACGGAGGCAGCCAGCGGAGGAAGAGACCCAAGAAGGTGGGACCGGGAGCGGTGCTTGGGGTCGCGGAGCCCGGGGGATGCTCCCGCCCTGCCTCCGCGAGCAGGGGTCTCTCCCCATCTGTTTCCATGCGGAATCGATGGCGTTGCGATAACCGAGGCGGAGCCGCGGCGGTTTTCTGTATTTTTTGTTCTGTTGAAGTTGGCGTCGTTCGGCGGTGGATGCTGCTCGGCGCAGGTTTCCCTCGGCTGCCCTTTAAGGGAGCGGGTGGTTTGTTTTGACAGAAGGTGGTATTGGCTCCTCTGCTGCCACACATCCCTTTTCCTTCGAGCTAGAGAGGTGGCGGCTTATAAACCTTTGCTTTATTTTACTGGAGATGTTTCTTAAGGTCATGTTATAAACAGTCACAGAGAGTTCCATTGCTGGCTATTGTACCAGCTGCGGTAATTTGGTGATGCTAGTGACGAATACCTGGGTGAAAATGTGAATTCGTCCAGCCACACCCAGTTCTCAGGGTACTTTCTATGTGTGCCCAGTCTCTCTTGTCACAAACGGTTGATTTTCAAGGTATAGACTGCCATGCCCGCTGCTTCAACCCCAGGCTTGAGGTAATCTCTTTTTAATGGCTTTATGGCTTTAATTGCAGGCAGCTATTTATTTCTTTTTGGGCTTTCTCTCCCCTTTAGGAGGAGAGATGTCTGTGGTGCTGCATAATTATGACATAAATGGGTTTACCCTTATTCTCCCCTCCCCTTCTTTTATGTCAATTGCTATAACCTGAGTTACCACACTGAAATGTGGGGGACTGCTTGCAGGATGAAGAATTATTATTTAATCCATACACAGCATACACTGATGAATTCTTCCATCCCTCATTTTGCATAGAATTTGCATTTTAACCAACACAGTACATGAGCAAGACAAATTGTTACAGATTGTAATAACACACAGACATGAGTTTGGGGACTTCTGCACGGGCTTGGACCTGGTGAGGGAAAGCTCTTTTGCAATAGGTGACACTGTTAGGCCCCTTTTTATTACAGAGGGAAGATTCTGTACCTGTAACCACAAGGGAATGAGGGAATCCAGTCTAAATGAGAATTTGAACAAAAACATCCTCACCCCACCCCATTGTATTTGAAATGTCACACAGTGGGAGATTTAATATAGCATCTTGGCCTTATATTTAAGCAGAATCTAGTAGGAAAGAGGGTATCTACTTTGACTCACCTCTGAATTTGAAAGGCGCATTTGTGGGGATATGGAAATCCATATAAGGAAGCAAGAATCAAAAGATGAAGTGCATAGCCAATGTTTTAATTGGACTGTTGGGTTATCTGGAAACAATATCATATTAGGAGAGAGGTTTTGAAGGTCTAAGGAATCAAAGTGGGTGTTTGGATTTCTTCTTTTTTAATATCTGTGTTTGTGCTTTCTTTTTTTCCCATTGTTTTCCAAGTGGCCCACAGCCTTTCAAGGTTGCCAAATAAATGCTTGGAAAGCATGTCTTAGATTGAGTTTCCATATTCAGTCTTCCAATAGCTGATTCATCTTCATTTTTTGAAAGCAAAATAAATGCTTGGGTATCTTCTTTTACAACTACCAGTCTTTTACAGCTAGAAAATATTAATGGGACGCTTCCAATTGACAAATAGTAAGCAAAAATATTGTTAATACCTGAGTTTGGATACAGTAGGTGTTGGTGGCTCAGGTCTGGTTTTAGATAAGCTCTCACCAATCTTCACCCTCAGTGATTTCATGAGGAAATACATCTGCCTTTGGTATTTCTTTTGAAGTTCTATAAATTATTTTCTGAAAACTTCAAAATTGCTGACTTTCTTGATGAAGGAGATAGACCTTGGAATAGCCAAGAGTACCAGAATTCCAGGTTGAATTCCTCTGTGTTTTGATGGGGTAGGCACAATTTATTTTGGGAAGAGAGACAAAAGTGCCATGTGCAAGAGCTCCAAAATCCCAAGTAATGTAGCCTGTTTTCAGGTCCTGAACTACTTTTGCTGAACAAAGCTGCATTGCACCAGCCAATATGCCCTCTATCTGTTCTGCAGAAGCTGATCCCTTTTGTGTGGATAATTAAATATTAATTGAGCTAGATGAGTTTGATCTATGTATTGGGAGAGACAGAGCAGCTCTTCTCAGATACAACTTTGGCTGGATCTTCTGTATTCCAGGAGGGTGTCCTAGCCAGGAAGCCAAGTATGACTTTCTCTAATTGTCAGCTGTGCCCCCCCCTTTTTTTTTTTTTTAATGTGTGTACACTTTAAAATAAGAAGGCTCCAGTTTTCTCCTCATACAGGATGGGAAAAATCAAAATTTTTATAGAATGGGGAACATTGCTACCTGTGCAGAGCCAAATTTAATCCTCGTGGTGATGGTTGTGGCTTTGTGTGTTCTTGTGAGTAAGTGGGCTGCCTTAAAAGGTTGGTTAATCCAATGGTAGGGTTGTGTCCAGTTTTCCTGTGGTATTTTGCCTCCATGATAACTGGGATATGATTAAATTTGTGCTCCTGGACAAAAGGTGGGCGTTCACTCAGCTCTAGTGTTGGAGAGCACAGGACGCAGTTGTGGATTCGTTCTGCAATTGATGTAACTTCATGAAGATTGGTGTTGAAGGGGTAGTGCAGTGAGTGATCTGGAATTTGTAATCTATTAGTGCTTTCCTTCTGTCTTTTGCCAAGTCTGTTGCAAAGGGATCAAGTACTAAATTCCCAGAATTCCTTTCAGGGATTTTTTTTTCCCATTCTGTAGTGTTTCAGATGAAAACCAACTGCTGTTGGTCATCATGTGAAAAAGGAAGCATGTTCCTATATCTAGTACTGAAAGCACTGATGGCAAAGGGGCCTCAAGGAACCAGAAGTTCTTCCTAAACGTACAGGTTCTTCATAAATCACACTGTTGATGGATCACTGCAGAAATAATCCATTTTGGCTTGTTGCAGAATTCCAGTCTTGTTACTTGTATTGCTCATTCTTTAAGAAAAGTTAAAATCTTGGAATTAGACCCATAGTCAAAAAGACTTGGAGGAAGTTGTAATGTTGATTTAAAGGAACAAAAAAGAGGTTTCCTTTTCTAACCTAAGCATAATCTTCTATTTTAAATAGAATTGGTCGCATTATGTGGAGTACAAGCTAATCCTTTTAATTAATTTCAGATACTTAAGACTTTTTATTCTATGCATAAGGTAATTGAGACTCATTTTGGCATATGAGTGTCATGTTGGTCACTTGGGTTCAAGAACAAGAATCCAATGTACAAAAAACATGCAGAGAGGGATTGCCACAAGTGTGAGCCTGTCCTACAATGAATCCAGAGGATCTTGCCTTTAGTGTGCTCAAGCAAAGGCAAGCTGAGGGGAAAAGGAAATGAGGCTGCTTTGCAGCCTTCTAATAGGTTTGATCAGATAAAAAGCTAAGGGAAACTTAATTATGTATGAGATATGATTTCTCTCGTGTATCACTGGACTGGATTCAACTCCTTCGAGGAGGTCTGTCTTGCTCCCATGTTTCTGTGCTTTCCTCTGTGTCATTTGCAGTGTCATAATAATATTACACAGCAGTTTAATTGGTGGTAAATGTGGCTACTTGAGTATTTTAAAATGCTTGTTTACCTAGTTATTTCACTCTTGCAACTACCAAATTTAGTGGACAGTTGAACTCCATCAAAAGAAGGGTTTGAACCAGTGACTTCTCTTCTGAAATTGGTGTGGGAACTGGTAGGAGAGCAGTTCCAGTCCTCTGGGTGGTGTCTGCCTGTATTGCCCTCATTCCATGCTTGCCAGGTTCCACCATGCCTTCTCTAGTTACTGCTCTTTGCCCCACTCTGCTGTGATTACTGGTGACAGAAAAATAGCTGTGGCAACTGCTCTTGGCTGTGCTGTTTGGTGATCCAACCAGAATGAAACTAGTGTGTGACACCTGAGAGAGATCACATCCTCTAGCTTTAGAAGAAAGAAGGTTTTCTGCAGTCAATAAGCAGTAAATTGAACAGGCAGAAAAGAGCTAATGAGAAAAAACATAGGCTTTTCTTTTTTCAGCAGTAAATATCTAAAAGACTATGCCACAAAGGAAAAGCTGTAGTTTCAAGTTAACTCAACTCACTGCTGTTCAATATTGCTAATTTTACTGGTAACACAGATGCTGTAAGGCTGGAAGGTCTTATTCTTCTTTCAGCTGGGGGAGAGAACTGGAACTGCTTTGCTTTCAAAAGAACTATAATCCAATTTACATTAAAGTAAACAGGCAGATATATGGTGTTAGAATTTGCTCTGTAAAGAAGAGAATATATAGAGAAAAAGATAAATTTGTTTTTAAGTCATGGACAGGTTTGTTAAAAGTCTTAAGGGTCAAACCAGTTGTATTCCTAAATGGCTGCCCTGTGCTTTAACATGGTTTGCACTATCGTGAATCTGATGCAACTTCACTGCTACTCTTGCGTTATTGAAATCAGGATTTGCTTGTTCCCTTTGCCTTTTATTCCTCTCACGAGTCTTCCAGCACATTTTGTGCCAGGTGTAAAACTAACATTGTAGCTGCAAATGCTTTGCTGTATTTAGCTCTAGTTGCTATGTGTGATGGTAACAACCCCAAAATGATGTGTATTTCTCCCACTGTGGGAAGGAGTGTCCCACCTCTGTGTCCTAGGTTGCATCAGCAAACACTCTGTGCTCCCATCACACCTCCATGGTGAGTGACACTCTGGAGAAATAATTTCTATTTACTTAGAGCAACAAGACAGGGAAAATAATGATGTGTGCTGGAGCTGAACCTCTGAACTAGAGCATTTTGTGGTTTTGTGGTTGTTTTTTTAGCATCATTAAGTGTGTAAGACAGAGTGCACATGGTCTGAGCCCCATGACTGAGACTGGCTTTTCTAGGTCTCTGTGTTCAGGGTCACTTCAGCCATTACTGTGCTCTGCAGTATCGATGCAATGAGCAATGAACAAGTCTTAGGTCTAACACAGCTACTTGGAAGGTTAAAGTTGTTAATTGTGGCCTTTAAATGTAATAGATATATGTTGTTTTTAAAATGTTCTTGTTTTTATAACAGAGTAATGGGAATCTGTAAAGGGATGGAGATGTTGTAGTGTATTAGCAGATTTGTGCCAGTGCTACATTTCACAGATTAAATCTGTGGAGATAATAAGGAGGAAATTATCTGGATCCACGGTGACTGTTACAGGGAATGGTGTGGCTGGTTGAGCCTGCATCCGCCTGCTGCACATTCTGGGCTCCCAATTTATCATTCTCAGTTCTTGCTCATTTGCACCAATGTTTGGCAAACATCAAATGAATCAGAGAAGCCAAGTCCCTTTTTCCCCAGCCAGCTTCCTTTTCTCCCTGCGGGGTGCCTGGGGCCATCAAGTATTGCACATATTCTATCTCGCTTGCACATCTCGCTGCCTTGTCACGCGTTCCTGTGGTGACAGGGGCTGAGCTGGGCTTAAAGCCACCTGCCCTGCCTCTCTGGGGACATTTGGGCTGTGCTGGAGGCAGCCATGGGCTCCCTCTGCCTCCCTGCCCTCACATCATCCGCTTCTCTTACGTGCCCGTCCCTGTCAGAGCTGCCGTGTTTTTTGTGGTGTTGTGTCCCTGTCTGCACTGGCCATGCTGTGTTGATGCTTTGGATGACATCTCTGGCTAGGGACGTTTTTTCATGTTACAAATTGAGACTGACATATGCAGCACATAGATATTTAGGTTAGACACTGGGAGCCCTGGAGCTCTGAAATGCAAGTAACAGAGGGAGGCCAAAAAATACTAAGATGGCCAGAGGCTTTTCCATTCTCATTTATTTTCAGGAATTAATTATTTCAGAATCTTTTCTTGCTGATTAAGTAGGCTTCTTTTGTCTTGGTGACAGATATTGCTGAGCTGAAAATTTGAACTTCCTGTCATTATGCCTCCACTGTGTAAGAATAATCTAGTATTTCTGTTTTCAGTAGAAATTTGCAGTACTGTTATTCATTCAGTGGGATCCTAGCAGCTTTTCATTCTCTCATTTATTTCCACTTCATTTCATTGTTCTCTGGCACCAAATAGAGGAGGGGAAAAATATTTAAAAAGTAGATGGAGATGGACAAATGTTCAAGGCTCCCTCAGAGCAGTTGCTAAAATTGCATGAGAGAGACAGTGAATTACTTCAGGTCAGTTTTGAAAAAAAAAATCATAGTTGAAAGGACATGTAACTGATTGTCAAATTCATCTTTCTCTATTTTAAATAGGAATTTGGAAGATGGAAAATGTAGTATTACATCTCTACCTTTGACACAAAAAAGGCAGTGTATCCTTTTGGGCATTGCAAGTCACTTGACTGATTTTCCTTCTTCAAGCCTTCTTGAAATAATAATGTTCCTTGGGCATGCAGCAGTTTAGGGAGAGAAAAGGTAGCCACCAGTCCATGTTATCTCACCTCTTCTGTGCTCCTTCCATCTGGCTGCACTTGGTTTACAAGCAGGTACACAATTTGTAACCTACTTCTGTTTTCTCTGGGTTTAGCTCACACACACACACCAATTTAGCCCATGAATGAACTGCTCTCTGGGGAGTAGGATCAGCTCCGAAGGAAAGGATAGAGTAAATGGCAGTAATTGCAGTTGGAAATTATTTTCTAGGTTAAACAGTGTATAGGTTTCTGCCACAAGCCGAGTGGTTCAGAAGGGGTTGGTTGCTTTTATTTGTTTCATTCAGGCTCGGCTGCCATGCATTTATATTACACTGTAGTACTGGATCTCGGCAAGCAGAGCTTATGGATTTCAAATGGCACCAGGAATGCACAGATTCCTGCAGTAGTACAGCTCCATGATCAATTAAATCTGCTGGTTGCTCCACTCCTAGGGTTCCTTGATAAGGCAGGGTTTGAAGTGTGTGTCAGCCTAGTGGAGGCAGCAAAGAACATTGGTGATAGTTTTGAAGTAGATGGAAGTGGGAACTGGTGTTTATAAACAATTTACACTCTTCTATAGGATAACAATTCTAAACCTTGTCTATCTCTTCCTGTATTAAAAATTGTGCCGCTTTCCTGTGATCAGAAGGCTCTTCTAGTCCTTCTTTTTAAAACATTTTAGACATCTAATACATCTGGCACATTTCAGGATCGGAGAGCAGATGTCAATGTACAAATGTCAAGGAACAGTGGCACTTATTCATGCCCTGAGCCATTAGGAACCTCGTCTGCCTGTGCTGGTGGGGACATGGGTATGATCTAATCAGAAAATGAATGAATGGGCATAAACACCAGGAGAAGGAGGCCCTGGGTTGTGTGTGCACACTTGGGGGTATGGTGGGGTGCTGTGTCCCAGCCTGTTTGTGTTTTTTTTCCAGAGCATGGCAATGGAGCACAGTGGGCTCCAATCTGTGCTGGATGCCAGCGTGGGTTTGTATGGCCAGTGGGGCCCTGCCAGCTGCCTCAGCCGAGGAGCTGAGCTTTTGTTGCTGAACACCTCTGACGGAGCAAAGAGGGGTGAAGCTCAGAAACAGAAGCTCTGGAATGGCCACAGATTTTCCAATCAATCTGTGATTCATGCTCATTAGCTTTGAAACACTGAAGAAAGGCGCTTTATGAGCTGGCATTTCCATTTGTGCTTTAACTGCTTTGCCCAGGCTGAAGGCAGAACGATGACTGCAGCAATCATGAAAACAAGGGGAAGAGAAAGATGGAAATGTGTTCTGTGCCTTGTCTAAAGTTCACTGCCCTGATTAGAGATCACAGCCCCCCACTCAGCCCTTGTATCTGCTGTTAGTCTCTTAATTTGGTGAGAAATACAAATGGAATGGGTCAAGTGTAGGGTAATTTTCTTTGGTAACTGTAGGTGCACAGTCTGTGGGAATTGGGAGTGGGGCTGGAGCCTCATCCTCAATTGGCTACAGCTGTGCCAAGCAGGTGAGCAGCATTGAAGGTAACAAGACAGGGAGTGCCCAGCTGTGCCCTGACCTGTCACCAAAGGGAGCAGAGGGCACAGGTGCCGTGTGTTAACAGGAGGGTGTAAAATGTTGGGCTGAGGAACAAGAATGAGCAGATGCTTGCAGCCTTCTGAAGGGCATGATGTTGTTCTGTATGGGCAGAAGCCTGAAGCCTTCTGAAATTGTCTGGTGATATTCCATGTGTTGTGGCCATCTCAACTGCGACTTTTGCTGTGACAGGTAACAGGTGCCTTCAGAGGTGGGGGGGAAAGGTGTGAATATTCTTTCCAGTACTTTGTGTTCCCTACCTGAAAGACAAGCCAGACTTTTGTCATTGAATTAGTTTCTAATAATCTTTTGTAATAGTGCAGGAGGTGTTTCCCACAGAAACCACAGCCCTTGCAGAGCTTGCAGCCACTGCAGTTGTGTTTGGAGATTGTGGCTTGTGGTTAATTATACGTGATGCTGTGTGTTCACCAATGCCTCTCTGCCCCCTGCTCATCAACAGAGCTGCTTGTCTCACAGCCACATCCCCACCAGAAGCAGCAGGCGATGGCTTTCATTTGGAAAACAGCTGGCAGGAACTCATTATGCCCTAATGTACACTTCAAGATTCAAGATTGCTCCTTTGCAGGAGTTACAAGTGTGGCCCATTTCAAATGTGGCTGACAGCAATTAGGATAGTGATGTACAGCATGCCTTTCCTAGAAATTGTTGTAAAGACCAGGTAATACCTCTGAACAGAAATAATATGGTCTGGATTGCACTTAGCAGTACTGTATATGGTATTCCAATTTCTTTCAGTCATTGAGGAAAAAAGTCCAGCTGGAAATCTCTTTTGGACATTGTAGTTTCCTCTAAATGGAACCAGATGCGTTTAAAAAAACCCAAACCAAGCAATTACTGAATGAAAATGGTAAATGCAGTTAAAGAAATTCACCGTTTTGACATAAAGTGATGAAGATACAGTTACAAACTGGTTTAGTATGAGTTGGAGTAAGGGAAGCTTCATGTGTTGGATGTTGATGCTGGAGCCCATTGTTAAGGGATGATTCACATGGGAAGCCACATTTGAACTGGGGCCTTCTTTTCTCTTCTCCTCTCTGTCCTCTTGGGAGGATTAATGTGATGATGAATTTTATTTTATTTTGTTTTTCTCAAAAGAGGGAACAAACAGTTAAGCTTTTACTGAAACTTTCTGAGAAATTGGATGTAGCTGATCTCCCCAAAAGAAAAGCTCTAGTTAATACAAAGGAGACTGAATGCCTCAGATTCCATTCTTAAAAGTCTCCAAAGTCTTACAGTCTCCAAAGGCGTACTGCAGCTGTGTCACCTGTAATTGTGTTTAGAAATAAGTTTGGAGGGTGATCAGGTTATGGGTTTGGGTTTCAGTGTTCCAAGCCTGAGGCCACAGTTAGACAAATGGAGTGAGGCAATGCTGCCACCAGGTGAATGTTCTTCCTGGCAAACAGAGTAAGAAATTTATCTGGGCTTGAGCTCCCCTCTTCTGCCCTGTACAGAACACAGGTTGGGAAGGGATGGAAATGAGCAGCTGGGAGCATAGAGAAGGTGAGGCTGATTCTTTTTGTGAGGGTTTCAGAGCTTGACTAGATCATGAGAGAGATGTTTTTTTACTATTATGTACTTATAAAACCCCTTTATTGGTACAGCTTGAAAAGCAGGTAATTATTTAGTGCTTTTTTTCCCCTGAAAATGTCTAAAATGTAATTTGCAGAAACATGAGTGTGATTTACATTGCTGTAGTGCTTGGTTCGACCAAATGAGATTGGACTGCCATTCAGATGGTGGTGATATCATGAACTCATTTTCTCAAACAGCATTTTTGATTATTGCAGCTGATGTGCTTTATGGGAGAAAATTGGTATCCCTGCAGGCAGTTACTTTGCAGTGATTTGCCTGGGGCAGCCTCAGTTGCAAGTGCCAAAACAAGGCCGAGGATCCAGTGATCCTCAGCCCTTCAGCATCTCTCCTACTCTTGGGGACCATCTCCAGGGGCCTTTATTCCTCAGACCCCTTCTTTTTTAAACCCTGACTCTTCTCTGTGCTCTTCCTGCCCTTTACTTTTCACCCAAAGACCTCCTGAGCCAAAAGTCTTTTCTCAGGGATTACTCCAAGTATTCAGGAACTCATTTGGGTTAGGTGTGCCACAGAAAATGGACCCTTACCTTAGCTGTGTTCAAATAAAACCCACAGCTCATTTTTCAGGCCTGAGTCAAAGCTTGCTGAACTTCATGGAAGGATTCTATTAACTTCAGTAATTTTGACTGATTTTTAATGTCTTTGAAAGGCATACCATCAGGAACAAGTTGAATATTTTCTTGTTTACTTTGACATTTATGGCTACATGAATAGCTGAATTAGGACTTGTTTTCAATATACTTAGAACTTAGCTTGATAAATTCTGGGTCCAGGTGTTTAATCCTTCTCTGGAAAATTTGTCCTCGTTACCTAATAGAATTAGTGGCTGGTTTCATTGTTGTAGTAATGACAGCCATTAATCTATATTGGTGTTTGTGGAAAACATGTTATGCTATCAGTCTGTGTCCAAGGGGGTGCCATAAAATCCAGCAGATACATGTGGAAACATGCAGCTTCTTCTCTTCCTGAAATATTTAAATTCTAAAGGCAGTTCTCAGCTCTGACCTAGTGTATCTCAGCACTAAGTATTGGGTAAGTCTATCACATACTGCCCTGAGGTGGTGAAATGTATAGGTGGATTATTCCAGGTGGCATTACAAGAGTTTCTTCTGGAGAGAGTTACTTTCACTGATTTTTTAAAATTATTTTTTCTAACCTTCAGAGTTTTGTTTCTCTGGTTTCCTACAAATCTCCCAGTAATGTTGGAAATCAGGATGAGTTTTTGGCAAATCAGTTTGCATCGTTGTTTCCAAAATACAAAGTGAAGTTCCTCTTTATTGTGCTCGAATCTGAGCACTCTGGCAGTGCCCTGTTAGATCAGACAAAGCCCCCAGGCTGTGGCAGGTTTGGTGTGGCTGGTTGGAGGGGCTCCTGTCACTCGATAGGAAGGTGACTTCACCCAGGCTGTTGCACTGTTCTGCATTGCTGGGAGCCTTCCTCAGAGTTCTGCTGTGCAGGCAGTGCAGCCTTGAGGATGATCTCAGATGTGGCACAACCCACCTGGTGATCCAAGGAGAGCAGGGAGGGTAGATTAAATGTGAGATTGTTGGGAACAGTGGCACTTGTGACAGGTTTCTCACAGTGCAGGAGTGATCTCAGCGGGTAAGGATGATGTCATTGGATGCATGTGCTGACAGAGAATATAGTTAAGATTTACTTACTTTCACGTGTTTTTCATGTCCAGAATTTCAATCTCATTTTGGTTGTGGTTGAGACCAGTGGGGAGGGCAATGCAGGAGGCAGTTGTTAGCATTAAATGAGCATGGAGAGGATGAACTCCAGAGCTGTGCAGTGAGCTGCTGATACAAGAGAACTACAAACAAAATTCCAGGTGTGGAAAACCCTTACAAATAACAGCAGGGATTATCAAGGGTTTATTATGTTTTAATTATTTTTTGTATTACAAAATATTTCAGGAGAGACGTGAAAGAAGCATACTCTTTACATTGATCTCATTCAACCTCTGTTGAAGTTGATCTGAATCTTTAGGTTTGGCCTTAAAGATTCAAATGGTTGCTGAAGCCCTTTGTCCACTCCAGCCACTGTCACTTTATGCAGTGCTCAGTGGATTTTTTTCTTAGGTCGTTAAATCCTTCCGTGTATCTGCCTGCTCAAATAAAGAACTATTTCTTCAGCTGTTCTAAATGAAGAAATGTTTCTGTAGCCTTTGGGAACTTATTAACAGCAGGGGTTTCACAACTGGATTGCTGGCACATAATATAGTTGCAGTGAAATAAAATGGAGACTCCCAGAAAATTATGGAAAGGTTTCAGGGAAAGTAATTGGAAAAAAAATTAAATTGTGTTTTGATTCTAAAAAATGCAGGTGTTTTATCAGCATCACTCTATTGTACAGATATAACTTTGAAAATGTTGTTTATCACCCCTTTCCTTCATTTTTTCTTTTGGTATTTTTACAGAATATGCTGAAAACCTCTGTCTCACTGGCCTTGGCTGCCAGCCAAGCATTTTGTTCAGAGTTTATTCATGTGCCTGTCCTTATGCCACTGGCTTTGTCACCCCTGTGCAGGTGCTGGGCTCTCTGAGAGGGGGTGTGACAGCAGGCAGAGGCAGCCTGGGCATGGCCAAGATTAATGAGAGCAGCTTCCCCCACCACCTTCCCAGCCTTTAGCAGAAGGGTTGCATTCCCACACCTTGTCTTCTTGAAAAAAGATCTCATTTTGGTTTAGAATGTAATGCAATGAACCCTCAGTAATTTGTGCAGTACATTTTCAGGAAATTTTCAGTCTAGGAGCTCCAGACTCTTGTGTCCTCCTGGTGCTGGTGACAGGGGTTTCAGCTCCTCCACAATAAGTGATATGTGTTCAATATAAAGTGATATGTGTTCTTTAAAAAAGTGGAAGGCTATAAAGCAGCACAGTATTTTAATTCTTTCAGTGTTTAATGAGGAGATACTTTGAAATATATCTGATTTTCTTTCAGGTTCACTAGTTTTTATATTTCTGTGTTGGAGCTCTCAAGGTGTTATTGTTCAGAGTAACCTGGGCATGACACTTCAGCTTCTTGTCATTGAATCTGTATTTGCATTTGTGTATTAATTTGAAACCCTATAAATATTTATTTCTTGTAGTTTACATTTTTAAAAAGTAATTAATATTTAAAAGTCTGCAAGAGTGTTTTCAGAAGGGTTTGTATCAGTTTGGCTGCATTTATTTAAACATTCCTAGGTCAGTATGAGCTTGTGTGTGTCACCTCAGAAATGTTTAGTTGCAGGTGCTGAGAATGTTCAGGGTAACCTGCTAATCACAGCTAGTTTGAAAGGATATTATGTCACTGAGACTTTGTTAAATCCCAGGCTGCAATCTTAATTTTCAGTGCTTTTACTGTGCCATTTTAGCATGACTAGTGCTGCTTTTAAAGTGAATTTTGGAGATAAACCCTGTTCGTTGTTAATGGATTTCAGAGTGAAGGATGAACGTGCCCATTTTGGTGGTTGTTTGCAGACAAGAAGTGGAGAGGTTGACTTTAGATAGCTGTAATGGAAGTTACAAATGAGGAAGGCTGAGAAATGTTGATACATAATCAACAGCTTTTCTAAAAAAGTGTTTCGTGTGGGGATGGGGTGTGTCTGCTTTAGGTGCATGTGTGCATCTCACACTGGGGCATTTCAGCTTTAAATAAACATTTCTCTCTCTGCAGTTCTTTAATGAACATTAAGACTATCAGCTCCATGGTTTACTGAGAGAAATTTTAGTAATTTCAATAACATGAACAGAATTAGCAGGAAATAATTTCTTATAATTTGATCCAAGCATTATTTTACCCTTATGTTTCAGACTAGGAAGGCCTACTTCCTCACTAGGCTTTTAAAAGCATAACTAGTTGCAAATTAATGAGCCTCTGCTGCTGACTTTGATCTTTAAGGTCCCTTCCAATCCAAGCCATTCTATAATTCTACAGAGGGTGTAACAAAGAGTGGGAGTATGTTAAAAAAGGGATGGTCTATTTCTATGCTGGATGACCAAGACCACTTCAGATGGTACCAAAATTCACCTGACAAATCCATAGTTGGTGTATGAAAGGCATCAGTCCCCATTTTTACTGAAATAAAGTAGGAAAAAAAAAACACACACCACCAGAAATTTTAAGATTAATTTCATCCTTTGTCTTATCTATGACAATTTCTGGTTTGTATGTTAATTTTCTTGAAACAAGTGTCCAAATCAAAGGCAAATCTTCATGACTAAGATGTACATTGGAATTAGTGTTATCTGCAGCAGGCTTGGAATTTTTTCCTCTGATTATTTTCCTCTGAAGGGTTTTTTTTTTTGCACAACCAGGCAATGCTTTTGAAGAGACAAATGGAGTAAGGAGATATCTCTGTTCTGTATTTGTGTTGGAAATAACAAGTAATGCAATTAGTAGATGACTGCATGAACACTAGCAATTAGAGCTGAAGAATGTATGAAATGTGTGAGTGCAGAGCTGTATTTCTGTGTCATCTGCACTGGCAGAAAACCAGAAAAACTTCACTCAGATGGGTAGAATTGTTGAATGATAGGTTTTAAACTTTTTTGTCTAATTTTGCCCAGCTCTCATTTTTCAAGTTTAAACCAGGTTTTGGGCAGTGTGATGAGTAGGGAAAATAAGAGTCCGTCTCCTCCTCTTCTCATTGAGGTGCTTCCCATATGTGTTTTCCAAGCTGCTGAAATTTCTACAAATCCACTATCTCATCTCCAGCACTCACAGTTCAGAGATGCACAGCAAAGAATAGGAAATAGCCTTATTTTTGTAATTTTACCTCCCTCTATTCCATATCAGTTTGCTTATGCAGGTCCATTTGAAAGACCTCATTAAAATAAAACCACCCTGGAAATTGTATTCTATTTGACATGATTAGATTCTTAACAAATTGTCTTTGTCTGCTCCTTCTGATCATTATTCCCTTTATGTCCAGGCTGCTTCATTGTTCTGGAAGTCCTTGGTGTAGTTTTGTGAAGGTTATCCAATTTTCCCTGCAATCCAGTCAGCAGGAGCCGTTTGCTGTCCCCGTGTCACCGGGGCAGCTCTGCAGCTGCCTGGGGGGCCCTGTGGCCATGCAGCTGGAGCAGGGCAGTCACCGTGTGCTTGGGATCTCAAAGGGCAGAAATAGTCCTGCCTAGGGAAGCAGGGCCTTGCCCCAAATCCTTACCCTTTCACTGGTTTAATAGATATTTCTTTTAAGTCTTCTTTTCTGGGTATCAAAATTTTGGTGGATCAGCCAGGAACTCTTATTTCTTTGCCCCTGTCTTCTGCATAGAAGCATGGAATCATTTAGGATGAAAAAACTCTCTAATATTGAGTCCATCTGTTCCCCCAGCACTGTCAAGCCCACCACTAGACCATGTCCCCAAGTGGCATGTCTGTACATCTTTTAAGTCTTTCCAAGAACTCTCCACCACTGCCCTGAGCAGCCTGTTCCAGAGCTCAACTTTTCCCTTTTTTCCCCTCTCCTTTTCCTTTGTTCCAGAACTTTAGTAGAAATCACAGCTTGCAACCATTGAAGTGTTTTGCTGCTTTTGAATTGGAACTGTTTTCCACAGCTTGGTTAGCAACCTATTTGACTGCTACTGTTACTCATACCTTCTGAATACAAGAAAAACAAAGGCAATCAATATTAGTTACAGCTGCTGGTGCTGAGTACAGCCAGTTTTTTCAATATAGAAATGTTGTCTCTATGCCTATTGTTACTCCATCATCACCAGTTCCAAGCTCTTGAGATTTTGCCACCTCAGTAACACTGCAGGGTATTATAGTCATTAGCCCAGTCTTTCAGAGAAATCTATTGAGCCTCCTGGAACAGTGTGGCCAGCTTTTGGATCAGTGATGTTATCACCCTGGGGTAGAAGAAAATTTATAAGGTGCTGTTTTGTAAGTGATCACATGAGTCTGACAGAGGATGGAAATTATATGGAAAGAAACTGTCCTAATTACCACATTTTTTCTTCTGTAGGACCATTTCCAAGGACAGGTCCTCACCAAGCTCTAATCAGCATGATTCCTTTGGCTTGTCCACTAGATAGACATCAGGTGATAACAGAGGGCTGACCTTTGTTGCAGTGTGTTTTTGAAGTAAAGCAAAAATACGTCATACCAGTGACAGCCACTCTGGCTGTAACAGTTACAAATAAGTTCCTGCACTGTAGTACCTAGAGATGTACCTTCATTTTGGAATTTAATTTGGAAGGTCATGTATATGCATGTAAACCATATATATGTATTTGTGAATATGTTTATTGTGTGCTAAATACAACAAATAACTGGATTTTTCACCTTACATCGTGTGATGTCTCAGCATGTTTACTGGAGCCAGAGGCATCTTCAGACATGATGTGAGTTTCTGGCATGGTAGTTCAGTGGAAAAGTGTGGGACCTGTTGTAAGACTTATTTATAGAGCTGTCCTGAGGCAAATCAAGGTAAAACATCAAAACAGGTAGTCTAGAGCAGGTTAATCAGCCTGCAGGTAAACTGGCTCCCAGGTTGTGTGGCTGTTTACACCCCAGTGCAGACTGCTCTCCTGAGTGCTGTGTGGTGCTTAGCATCCAAAAATAGGTTTAGCTTGGGAATTTTTTTTTCCCCATCCCCAGGTTCCTCATTAATTTTGAGTCCTGAGTGACAGTGCTTGTTGTTATTTAAAATTAATTTCCTCTGCAGAAATGTTTTGGCAGGGTGGAAGTTATTTCTTATGCTTTTCTCACTCTTTTTCCTTTCCTTCCCATCTATAATAAGCAAAGGCAACTTTTGCAGTGTGAACTAGATATATTTATGATCTGCTAAGATGCCTCATTAAGAGTGTTGTACTGACATGCCATTATCCACCTGAGAAAGTTTCACTTAGAAACTTCTTGTAACCACAAACAGATGTTTTCACTGCAAGTTTCTAAAAACTCTGCTGAGTTTCTGTGGGAAATTATTTGATCTGATGCCCCACAGGGTGCAAATCCCCATCCCAAGCACCCACAACTTGCTTCTCCTCTGGCACCAAAAGCCTCATGCTCAGGTTGGTGTTCTGGCTTAGCTGGGAGTGTCAGACTGGAGGCAGAGGTAGGAAACCAATTACTTTGGGTTCTCTTCTGAGAAGTGCCTGTTTCTCTCTGTATTTGGAAGAGCTGTCAGTTTGTTGTGCTGCTAGAGTCTTGGACAGGCAGCAAGAGGTTGTTTACTGTAATGAATTACTTGCTGTTTTTATAAATATTTACCCTTGATATTAGGGAATCAGTATGTTTAATTTTTGCTAGATGGAATAAATGATTAGAGCACAATTCAGACTCAAAGCAGACAAGGTCTTAAGGTATTTGACTTTCTGTTCAATTATGTTCATTGCAGGGGAATTGGACCAAGTGACCTTTAAAGTCCCTTCCAACCCAAACTATCCTATGATTCTGTGTTTTTTGTAGGAGTTTCTAAAGCTGTTGGCTTCCACAGGAAGAACCCAGGACCCAGCAGGGAGCTGTGTGCCTAGATAGGGACAAGTATTTTGAGCATCACGTGGTCTCTTCTCCACCTCCATGGGATTGATATCTTGATATCCTGATGCTGGCTACTACAAAACATTCCTGTAAATTAGTGGGTTTTATTTGTTAGCCAGATAAATTAATCAAAGTGATACCACACCTGTTGCTAGAGATACAATACAAAATCAATATGGAATACTATTACTTAAAGAGAGTAAAAGAGATTTCTAAGTTTCTCTGGGTGGTTCCTTCAAAAAGTGGAACAAGAGCCAGAAGTATGATGCATTTAATTTTTAATTTTACTTTTCAATATTATATGTGTGTTTCTGAGAATTAAAAAAAGTATTATTGGCCTCAAAGCAAAACTAAAATGACTTGTGTCCAGTCACACCACAGAAATGCACAGAAATCCTGCAGAGACTGAGCCCTGACACTGTCGGTAGAGCCTGGTCAGCAGTTCCACTGCTGGATCATGCAGTATATCACACTTAGAAAAAATGGTTATCATGTTAAAAATTATTAATTTCATTTGATTTGCAACATGTAAGGCTTGCTCTTTCTCTCCTGAAGAACTAAGCCACGATACACTAATGCTGAGGTCACTGCAGTGCGTGTAGGTGTCCTGCCATTCGTGGTTAAGGTAAATAGGCTTAGGTAATGTGTGTGTTAGGAAACATTTACCATAAGCCAACTATTCTGGGCAGGTTGTTTATTCCACGTGAGTGATATGGCTGTGCACAGCCAGTGCTTGACCTGCCTGCTTTGGGACTGGCTTTAATTGAGCTCTCTGAGCCCCCATGTCACTAATTACTGTGTTTTCTCCTTGCTTTTTGCTGCGAGACAAAACTATCTGTCTTCCACATGCTCTGCTGGTTTACAGAATGGTGCTCACCAAGAATTCTCCACTTGTGGGGAAAAAACACTTCGTGATTTTCACTTGGCAAAATATTAGCTTCTTATTTTTCCTTTACAAACACAATTCCTGCAACCATCAGTGAAAATTATAGGGAGAGTCTCCAAAGACTTCTAGGTCAGTGGAAGCCTTTATTTGACTTAGTTGGATTTTAATTTGTAAGCATGCGAAAGAGATAAGAAATCCCTAATTATAATTTACTAATTCATTTTAAGATTCTTGTTACTGGAGGCTTCTGTAGAAATAGAGTTTAATAAGGCTGGTAAGGCTGCAAGAACTCATTTTCTTCTGCACTGAGCCCTGGGCCAATTAGAAATAAGCCTACTTATCTATTGTACTTGACAACAGCCCTGCCTTGTCCCAACCTTGTCTTGTTCTTTAGACTCTTTCAAGATGCCACTCTTTGATGCATCTTCATCCATTTGTAGTATTGGGTATTTCAATCTTGAGCTGGGTCCATGACAGTTCAAGCAAGCTCCCTGGTAAGGGGAGGCAACATCATTCAGAAATTTCTGCATCTCTCCACTGTGGTTTTTTACTTTGATCATTGTGATTAATTTAGCAGCGGTTTTAAGTCAATATGGATACTGATGCCTATGTGTGTATAGGCAGACAGAAAGTGGCTTCTATGAGTAAAGAAACAAAACAATTTACCTAATATTTAAGACAAGACAATCCAGACTACAACAAGAGTCGAAATCAGTATTTGTTATCCAGGAGGGTTTCCAGGAATTGTATGCCTTTTTTTACTTGTGTTGTTACTCCGTATCAATGTAGCAATTTGTTTTATGGTGTTTAAATAGTGCAGTTTCATGGTAGCTCAGGCTGCTGATGAGAAAGTGAGCAAAGCAAAAGGAGAGATGAAATGTAGCCAGGTTTTTATACTGTGTAGATGTTACAGTAGGTACTGTAATGCCTTGGAATGTGCAGATGGAGGGGAAACCCACTTTCTTCCCCCACTTTGGAGAGCAGGGGGGAAAAAAGGGTGGTGGGAAGTGGAGGTTTACTGCTAAAAAATTCATCTGCATGATGGTGTGTGGAACTTGGGTTTTCTATTTTTATCTGTGTCCATGAATACAGTAACATATCTGGTGTCACAGGTTTCTTATTTTTGTAGCCATATTTATCTGCTCAAGTTATCACAGTGCTTGGCCAAACCACAGAGAATATAGCACTCTACACATTCTTACGGAATTTCAATATGTTTTGCCTGAAGAAAAAGAGAAAATCGGCAGATGAGCCAGAAATACCCTGCAGGAGCTGAATTGGAAGGCAGGTGCCAAGCTGGCATTATGTATAGTTCTTGCTGATGGGAGGTTATTCCTATTTTGTATGTTTTTTAAAGTGTCGTATCTGAGGCACGTTCTGTATTTTGCCAGTTCCTGGGTGCAGCCTGGTGCAGGTACACATGGTGACACAGTAGCCTGACACTTGCTGTGTCAGTACAACAGCATTTCTGAGCATCCAGACATTCCCAAGAGTAAGTCTGAAGACAGTTGTTCATAAAGATGAAGTGGTGCCAGGAATAAGGGGTGTGTTCTCCAATGCAGACCTCTGGTGGTGATGCTGTGCTCTATATTTCCATTATAAATATGACTTTTACAGGGCACAACTAGACCCGAGTTACATGCAAGTTTAATCATCAGGGAAGGGCGGTGTTCTTGTTGAGCTGGCTTGGAAATGGGACGTCCAAGATGTGGGATCATGAGGAACAGAGCAGAACTGGACATTTAGGCAACTGAGCACTGCCCTGGAGTTGTGGATTCTGACTTTGTTCTCCTCAGATGTCCTGTGATGCTGCTCACATCAAAAACTTGGCTTCTCAAGGACAGCCAGCAGTTATATGTTCCCTCCAAATACAGCTTGGCTTGTGACTCATGGTCGACCTGGACAAATTCTGAGCACCCATTATGGCAAATGAAGCCCATAGAAATGTCGCTTTTGCAGTACAAATGCTGCATGTAAGGAATATATCATGAAAAATAAGGTTCAAAGTGTGTCTGGTTGGTGCAGACAATATCAGAGGGTACGTTTCACCTTGTGAATTGAAGTACCTTCCATGTTCCAAAGCTGTTCTTGAAAATAAATGCATTAGTAGTTATTACAGATATATATGTGTGTGTGTGTGTATATATATATAAACCAAGAAGAATTACAGAAAGACCTGTAAGGGAATAAATAATTTAATCTTCAGAAATCAGGTTTATCGTGCAGAATGAAAGCCATTCTGCCACCCATTGAGCATCAAGGAGAAAATAAGTGCTCAAAGCTGCTTTTTAAGTGTGTGCTACCTAGGCCTGCTCATTGAAGGGGGCAGAGGTCTCACAAATATATAGCGAGTGATCCTTAATTACAGACTATCTCACAGGACATGTGTGTAATGAGACTGAATAAAGATTATGGTCTTAATTAGGCAATTTTTAGGTTTTGAGTGCTTGTCTTGACAACCTAAATGTTCTTACACTGTGTGCTGTTTTATGCATGTTGCACGATGTGATGCTGAAATGTCAGTTTTCTCTCAGTGCCAGTATTAGTCCATAAGAAATTGTTATTAGTAACAAGCTGTTGTAGCAATGTCCTTTACAGTGAAGAGGTGTATGTGGACTCTGGGTCTGATACTCACCAGGATTTTTTGTGGTGCAGTTGCTGAAAAGCTCCCAAGAAAGAACAGTTGAGCGGTCTCATCAGGGAGCCTTGTGGCTCCTCATGGCATCATTTTGCACAGTGAGCACTGAGTGTTTATCTCCCAGACCTCAGGGGTTAATTTCCTATTTGACCCTGCTCTGATAAGGAGATCAGAGAAGAGAAATGGTGGTGGGCATGCCTCATTGTGCTCCTCAAAAGGACAAGGATTTCATGTTGTTTCCCATCTGATACCATTTTCTTGCACAGCCCCCTCACTCTTCTCCTAAGCTGCCAGCTGCATCTTCCCCCACACGTCTCACCTTGAGTGCATTTCTATGTGGTGCAAGGTTAACTTCGCATCTCGCAGTTTAAGATGTTGTGGGAGGTGAGGCCACACGTAGAATCCTGCCAACCATATTTTTGTTGCAGAAATTCCTTTTCCCAGCATAGGAACAAGTTAAAACAGCAACACTAAATGAATCTGGGAGAAGAAATGAAAGGATAAAATAGCAATAATCTGGTTTCTTGTACCCTCCTGTACAGGAGGGACCATTCCTGCACACACATGCAGTTTGATGCATGATTAATTCAGCAGTAGTCCCCTTGCACACAACTGCACAGCAGCAGTGAATCTGAGATCATACAGAGCAAAAGCCAGCAGGAGACTTTGCAAAGGTTACTTCTTTGTCCTGGCTGGGTACAGTTTTCTCTCTGTCTCTGGGAGATAATGAGGTTGTGGAAAACCATGTTCTCCAAGGCACCTGTGTTTTTATGGCAAAAATCAACTTGTTTTGCATTTGAAAGATTTGTCCTTCCTGTGTGTTGAAAGGGATCATTAATCCCAATGGCATTTCTGCTGATGGTTGGTGAGAACTCCTGCGTTGTTCTCTCCCATGGGGAAATTCTCTGGGTACTGTGTGTTTACACCATAGATTATATGATGTAACCTCCTTGATGAGTTAAACCACATCAGAGCAGCAAGTTTGGAAAAATTAGAAAGGTATAATGTGCAAAAAGCAGGAGGCACCATGCTTGGTCCTGGGGATTGCAGAGAGAGGTGGAAGCAGAGTGGTTCATCTTTGATGCAGTGTAAAATCACATAGGTCAGGGTCATATGGTCTGTACACATCTGTGAGCACCTCTTACACTACAATTAACTCTTAAGGGGATGGCTGTGCCCAGCAGCACTGCTGAGCTGTGCTGCTGTTTCTGGTTCTTGCAGCAGGAGAAGTGTTTAGAAAGGAAAAGCACCTGGGGAGCCCTGGGTGGCTGCTGCCAAACAGAGAGAGCTCCAGGCAGTAGGCAGGAAGAACAGCACTACCCCAATTCCAGAGGGCCAGGACGTTGCCTTCAGATTTTCCTGAAGATTATTGTGTTAAAATACCCTGGGTATCATTGTAGAATCATGGAATAGTTTTGGTTTGGAAGAGACTTTTAAAGGCCTCTTAGTTCAAACCCCCTGACACAAGCAGGGACATTGTCAACTACATCAGGTTCATCATCAAAGTCTTCTCCTTAGTTTTACAGTAGGCTTTCTGTAAGGAGGCACTCAGGATGGTTTGCTGTTCTGTTTTCCTCTCTCTGCTTGCTCCAAAGTGGCAGAACATCAACAGGCAGCATCTGTCTACCAGGGTTATGGTAAAACAAGAATGGGCTCAGTGATTCAGGACAGCAGAATTGTCGTTTCACTGCTCTGGAACAGACAATGTGGAGGGCACCTTTCCCAAGAGAAGCTTAAAATTAGTGGGAAAGTAGTTTATTTTTTATTTCAAGCAGTAAAAACCAGTTGCCCAGTGGACATCTTTTTATTCCTCTCAGCTGCATTAAAGTATTAAACAGTATTAACTGTGTCAAAGCCTGAGAACACAGTTCAAGGCAGAGTGAAGTGTTGGCGCCTGGAGATCGCGTGCCTGCTTTTCCTTACACCGGGCAGAACGGAGGCAGCTGGGATAGACAGGGCTGGAGTGCCACCGTGTGGTGCTCAGCACCAGCGTTGCCAAAACACTGGGAGAAAACATTATTTACTAGTGGGGAAAAAAACCCCAAGTATTAAGGAAACCTTTCTTTCCCTTCCCCAGGTTCGGCTTGGCTCTTCAACACCCCTGCAGCAGTGCAGGGGATGCTGTGCTGTTACAGTGTGTAGTGGTTCCTCTCTGCCATGCCTTCCCTCTCAGATGCTGAATGAAATACTGATTTTTGTCAAGAAAGCCCTCTGCTCTGTATCCTTGTGTCCTTAAGGAAGAGAGAGGATGCCTAAAGGAGGGGAAGGGACTTGTAAATCCTGTCTGCTGGCTGGTTGCAGTTACAGAGAGGTGAATCCTAGGGATTGTGTTATTCTATTTAGGATTTTGAAAGGTTTTCAAATGTTTCCCTTCAGTCTGGAAAAGATGACATCTCAGGATATCTCTGCATTGTGGAATGGTGGACAATGCAGTGACCTTCAAGCCAGCACCAACAAAGACCAGATCAGCATAAGAGTACAAGGCTAGAAATGAAGCCAGCTGAAAGATGGGGCACAAAGTGCTGAGGTGCCTTTGCTGCTTTTACAGCTAACCAGCGTGCTCTGCTATGTGGATGTGTTGGCTGACTCAGTACTCTGACAGCCTGCTCCATTGCATGGTGTCAAATCTCTGCCAAAAGACTGGTGGTTGTGGCATTACTTGGAGATTTTGGATTCAGAGAGGTTTCTGAAGTCCCAAATGAACATATTAGTGCTTGACTAGTCTGTTCCTTCTTTTCTGGGAGCTGTTCTACTTTACATAAATAAGTGTTTTAATTGGGCCATTAATTCATTGAGGTGATATGACACCTGGGATTTTAAATCTAGGTTTCTCACATCCCTGGCAATGTGTTAAATGTTAGCTAGTGTTTGTCTTTGTTCTCTCACTGCAAAGTCCAGCTTCTGCCTTTTCCATAGAGGCCAGTTAACTCCTACATTGAAACACATCTTGTGCAATTGTACCATCAGCTTGTCTTGAAAAAAAATCCTCTCTCTTGAATGGAGTTCTCAGTCTGGCACCTCTGTGAGCCAGGAGGGAGGATCACCTGTGTTACACACTCTGCTCACAGATCCATGAAGAGTGTAGAGTGGAATTAAAATGCTGCTGTAATCCATTGCTGGCTGTTGTGGAGGTAGAAGCTTGTTTGGCTCTTTGCAAGAGCTTGAGGATGATAAACTGCAGGAAAGCCTGGGATGAAGTATGTATTTGGTCTAGACCAAGATGTTTACAGTTCTTTTTTGTCTGTCTTTGTAATATTAAGTCTCTACTTGCTGCCTTTATCCCTTTGCAATGCAGAGCTCAGCCTTAACCCGTGTGCATGAATCATCTGCCCTTTTGCCACACATGTACAAATTATATATCCAGCTCAGATCTGAACCTCTGGCAGCTGGGGGCCAGCTTTGCTTAGATTTGTGCAGAAGTATTTCCAGTCCATGCCCACCTCAGTTCACAATCAATTTAACCCTGGTCAGCCAGATGTCTGATTTCCAAGTGAGAACATCCCCTTTGTGACTTGCAGAGTAAGAACAAGGAAATGGGTAAATTGCCATCGTCTTTATTCGTAATTTTTGGTGCTGTTGTCTTGGTGAAATGTTAAATTTCTAAGTGTTGTAGGGATAGTGAAGTGATGAACACAAACAAGGCTCCCAGTTAGATCAGGCCTGTCAGATTACAGTGTGCTTTTGCAAGGAGGTGGTTTTGGTAATGTTCTCTGCAGTGCATTTTCATGTCTTGATAATAGTGAGAGGTTGTTTGGGAAAGTGGTTCAGACAGCTCCCTTTCTGTAAGGTCCTTACTCCCAAGGCTCCTGAGAAGTCACTAAGTGTTTTTCAGAAATTATTCTTGTTAAAAAGATACTACTTTTCAAAAGTGAAGTTGATTAATCTTGACAGAGCACCGCCTCTGTTCTGTGAACTGGGAGCCATTCCTGTTAGTTATTTGAAAAGATGTGTTTTTCATCCTCATCTTGCCCAGGAATTAATGGAAAAGGAAGGCACTTTGGGAATAGGTTCATGATAATATGTACTTTTTGTCAGATGTATCTCCTGATTCTGGGCAGTGCTTTGTTTCACACAACTGAAGGTGTACTGGCATGGACAAGCTCTTTAACCTGACGAGTCCACAATGAAAAAAAAATGCTGTGCATCAAATATATATTTTTGTTTGTGTGTCTTTGAGGAGTTTTTCAGTATATGGTGCCATAAACACAGGCCTGGAAGGCAAAACATATTACTTTTATTACATACAGTATTACTTTTAGGAAGGACAAGGAAAAAGCTAGTGTTTGAAAGTGAGATTTGCATTATGCTTTTAAGTCATAGAAGGACAAGATAGAAGCTATATCCTGTGTGATTTCTGAGAAATATGTGTATTTAGCTGACCCAAAAATTACATTTAAAATTTGTACTGCTTAGAAAAGTTATTTGTCATAGGTTATGAAATGCTTTTAAAAGGTCACCTGGCAGGTGCTTGCTGAAGAATGTAAATGATGGCTCCCAGACCAGCAGAAGCTCAGGAGGGAGGTAGGGCCCTTCCTACAGCAGTGCCCTGTATGCTGGTCAGAGGCCCGTGGTATCTTGCTGGGGTTGGTGTTGAGATCTGCCTTTCTGGCTTTGTCATTCAGGGAAAAATGTCTTCATTTCTGCTGCTTTGGGTGTTTGGATCTTCTCAGGTGCTTCCTCTAGAAATTCCCCTGTAGAGTTTATCTTTGGACTTCACAGAGATACCAAGGATTTCACAGTGGTTATGCTACAGGGAGTGTCTTGTTCTGTCTCACCCTAAACCAGGGCTGTGTTTCAGCCATCCCAAAATTTTGTGCTTGGGCTTCTTTGATGCTGAAATAGCTGTCATAGGCTGTGTCAGAAGTGTGGCCAGCAGGTCAAGGCGGGTGATTGTTCCCCTCTGCTCCTCTCTTGTGAGACCCGTGCTGGAGCCTCCAGCCCTGAGGGGCCTGGCACAGGAGAGACACAGACCTGGTGGAGCAGGCTCAGAGGAGGCCGTGAAGATGCTCAGTGATGGAGCAGTGCTGCTCTGGAGCCAGGCTGGGAGAGCTGGGGGTGTTCAGCCCAAAGGGGCTACGGGAGAGCTGGAGAGGGACATGTAGGGCTAGAATAACAGAAAAGGGTGTTTTTTGAGTAGATATCCAGGAGAAATTCTTCCCTCTGAAGGTGGTGAAGCCCTGGAACAGGTTGCCCAGAGAAGCTGTGGCTGCTCCATCCCTGGAAGTTTCCAAGACAGGGTTGGATGGGGCTTGTGGAAGGGACTGGGCTAGTGGAAGGTGTCCCTGCCCATGGCAGGGGGTGGCACTGGATGAGCTTTAAGTTGCCTCTGATGCAAATGGTTCTGTGAGTGTATGAAACGTGAATCCAAGGCTGCTTTAGCATGGCTTGGCCAGGAGAGGGGGATCGCTTGCCATCCGTTCTCCAGGCACTCCTGGTGGGAAGCACAACACTGTCTGTGCTTCCCTAGCCTCCATGTTTCCAGCAGAAACCAGCCTGTGCCACAGGAAACACATCTGCCTTCCTTCGATTTTCAAACTTGACTTTTCAGTGGCCGCAGAGGGGGACCAGGACGTGTCCCCAGCTGCTCCCGATCCCTCGATTTTGCGTTCCTGGCGTTTCTCTCCGCTCCTCGGTGCATCCCCGCCCCAGGCGCTCTCCAGGGTGCTGGGCTCTCTCCAGGGTGCTGCCAAAGGCCCGAGGGGGAGCGCAAAGCGCTCGGCCTTGGGATTCACTCTGTAGCAAATTCTGCACGTTCTTTTACTGTCCTTTCCAAAGAAATGCCTTCTAAAGTCGCCTTTTGCCTGTGTATATGGAATTCAGTATTCCATAGGCAATAATGCTGTCTCTGTATTGGTTTGAGAACACATTGGGACCACTGAAGTTATTTGGTGGGGGAAGAGATTCCAAAAGTAAAGGAATCTCACTCTCTTTCCTTGGTGAAGCAAAGGTGGGTAACATCTAGCTGAGAAAAAATATGTTACTGTGTTTACTATGGTTGTTAATTTGGGGTGTATTTTAGATAGTGTCTGGGAGCTTTTGAAAATCCTTAGTGCAAAAATTTATCCTCTGGTTCTATAAACAAGTAGAAGACAGGTGTTCTCTTCCTAGAAACTGGGAAAACTTACTTGTGTAAGTAACAATCAGTCAAGCTTTTGATTTGGTCACTATGGGCAGGTAACCTTTGAATTTGGTGGAGGTAGAACCCGTTAAAACATGAATCCAACATGGTCCAACACTGAAATGCAGGCACATTTCTACACATAAGAGCATGGCTGCTTAAGCAGAGCTGATTATGTACAGCAGAGAGGTTGCAACTGAAAGGATTTAAAATGGATAAGATGTGGGTCACATTGGCTTAAGGCTTCCAGTGGCAAACAAGTCAGTTTTCCTGTTATAAGCTCTTGATGCCCTGGTGTAATTATTTTTCATATAATCATAGTTGGTAAAATTATTTTTATTTACATCACCCTCTTGGCTTTGAGAGAACAGAATTCTGTTTCCAGATGCACAGATGTTTCTGTTAACCTGTTTGTACTACATACAGCACTGTAGTTCGGCCACATTATTGTAACAGGATAATTTCTGAATGAACTCAGCTACTACATCAGGTAGGTCAGTGAGGTTAGAATGGAGAGCCCTCCTTTTCACTCCTCAGGCTGCTCACTGGCAATATTCCCCTTGTCTTTGGGAAAACAAAGTAGTAGAACTTTTACATTACAAGTGGTAGGATTGTCTGTCAGGGACACAGGTGAAATATATGCAGGTATCCTTCAGCGTGAAACTTGATTTTTTGTGACTCTTTCCCAGATAATTGCAGGATTAGAGAAGGAGCATTCTCTCAGGCTGTTGGAACACTTGTCTGTGGCACCAGGTGGCAGTGGGGGAGCAGCAAGATGGAAGCAGAGCCCAGGAAGCTCCCCTGCTCTTGGCTGTGGTGGCATTCCAGGTGCTGTGAGTGGAGCAGACACCAGGCTGGGAAGCTGCACCTGCAGCAGGTGAGGCCCTGCAGCAGATCCAGCAATGTAACTGCAGGGATGGCGGAATGTGAGAAGTGAGCTTGAGGAGCACGGTGCCCTGTGGGAACCAGATGTGGCAGGTGTGAAGCACCTTCATGCTAGTCCCTTGGATCCTTCTTTGTGTTAACAGCAGCTTCTGCCCTCACAAGACCAGAACCAAACACAGTAAGCAAAGGTGAAAGCAGGTAGGGCAGGAAGGAAGATGAGACGGCTCATGGCAATATTGGATTAAATTGTCAAGGTCCTGTTCCCAAACCCATTGAAGTCAATAAAATGTCTGCTGTTGCCCTTAGTGAGCCATTGCAGGAGGCCCTGTTTGACTTAGTTAAAATAGAATGTGACATCGATATTTTCAATCAATATGAAAACAAATACAAGTGGAGCAATATTTGGAGTTAATGCAACTTAGGGATCATTGGAAAACCACAGGATGGGCACGCTTGCTAGAAATACCTATCTGTAGTTTATTTAGCGTTCTGATGAAACAAATGTGCTTCTTGAATTGCCAATTTGGATGCAGCTAGGATACCTCTACCTCATAATTGGGGTATTTCTTTAAACCAGAGACATCAGTCTTTCTACATTCTTTTCTTGGTGTTTGGGAAATTCTTGGTGCGTGCAAAGCCTTTCTTTGCCATGGCACAACTGGGGCAGCAACAAAGGCTGACTGCAAGGATTTTCTTGATTCTATAATGGCAATTATCTTATCTTGGCTCCTTGCTGGTCTGTAAGTGCTCACCTGTGACAGACTCTGGATATGTAGTTGAGCAGCAGAACTTGGCCTTCATGTGTTGTGGGTGCTGGAAATTTAGAAAGGCTCTGAAAGAGGCTGCACAAGATCCTGGAAAGCAGCTGGTAAGGATGCCTGTGTAACTGGAAATGCCTGGCACAGATGTCCAACAGTCTGAAACAACCAGAAGCTGCTCGAGTACTTGAAATTATCATCTGTGTTTGTCCTTTTCTACCCTCTGTTAGGAACCAAAATTTTCACCACCCTTGAAGCCAGAAGACTTTGATCTCATTCTACAGTGACTGCCCTTATTTTACTAGGAACATATTATCTCATTTTCTTAGTCCATAATACAGGAAAAATAATTTTATAAGACCAGATTATTATTTTCAGTAGCTCTCCCAAGATGACGGTAGCTAAGCAGTATCTCTATTTCCCCCCTGGGTTAATTAGTAATTGCAGTTAATGTTTGTCATTGTTGAACTGAACACTTTCAAGACAGAAACTTGCTTGGGGGGGGGGGGGCGATGGCAATGTTTGAAATGTTGCTCTATCATCTGTGCTATGTTCTTGGTGGTGACCACTAAAAGTGGCAGTGCTGTGATTTATACTCTGGTGGTCTAACAGAAAAGAATGGAAAGATGTTAAAACTGGTCTGATCTAGGTCCATTCCTACCTCAGCTTGTCTCGTTTCATTTGATTGGTATTGTTTGCTTTTCAATTAATAAAATAGATATACTCAAGGTACAGAAATAGGCAGGACATGGTTTTATATATCATCTTCTCTGTTCCAGTTGAATGACACTAATTTCCAGTACAGAACTTTGAGGACACCTCATTGTCTTTGCATATTCAGTAAAATGAGAATGAGAGACTGTAGAGCTTTTTTTTAAACTTTAATATATTTTCTCTTAGGAAATAGAAAATGAAACCTATACAGCATGGATATGTGATTGCTAACTTATTTCCAGAGTTCTTGTACCTTTAGAATTGCATACTTATAGGATAACTAGTATGTGATTAGTAACCAAGGGTGTGGGTTAAACGATGAGTTTTACAGGAGGCAGTTTATAACTGTAGCCTATGCTTCCATAGTTAGCTTTGTGCTTTTACTTTCTTCAAGGATTATTTTGCTGCTTTTCTAGGAATACATAGTCCTGTAGGTATTGAAACGGCTGGGTATGCTGATACACACAATCCCTCCAAATACTCTTGAATAGTTGATGAAATACATTGTTAATCTGCCCTGGAATTTCCAAGTATTTTTGTGCCTATTAAACAATTCCATCACCTCCATCTGCATCCCTCAAGAGGCAGTGTTGAGAGAAGAGCTTCCTGAGCAGAGGGGGAAGGCTGCCCACTCCTGCTATTTAGCCTGGCTGGAATAGCAGCAATGGGGAGGTCTTCACTCATGCTTGTGGGTGGAGGTGAACTAATCCTGTGAGCCAGGGCTCACTGGTTTCTGGGCAACTCATACCTGTGTGCACACCTCCAAGCCTGGCCTGACCTGTCCTGATACTCAGCAAGAAGCAGAAATTTAATCAGTGGACAATTCGTAGGGGCAGGGATGATGGTTGTTGCAGATTTTGTAAAATACCTCATGCATGCACCTGTGTGTTATCATGTACGAGTTACTCAGGGCATCCTTTGGAGGGAGCCTAATTCCCTTATGGGATTGTAATTGTAATCTGTCTTCTCCAGAAGGATTTTCCATGACAGTAGACAAAATACTGAGTTGCTCAGTTTTCATCCTGGCCAACTATTGCCTAGGACAGCCCTTTCCCATTTTTAGCTGTTTTAAACTGTGTTTCATTTCCAGGCAGTTTGCTGCCTGAACTGGAAGAAACAGTCTCCATTCTGGCTATGAAGCAGGACAGGCTTTTCCCACTCCATCAATGTCTCCCTTTTTTTCTGTACCTTTAGGAACAAATTTGAGTCACACTTTCTCAGCATAGTTCCTAGGCTTGGTTTTAACTTTGTTTTTGCAACACCCACATGATTTATGTGGAGAGAAGCTTGTTTTTGTGAGCTGGACACCTGATAGTGGATATGCTTTAGGGAAGAGAATCATTTGTGTACATCCTCTCTTTGTGTACTCAATTACTGCTGGGTTTCACCCACTAGGTTTTTTGTAGACTGCAAATGCTGATTTGCTCAGCAAATCAAGTCTCTCTGAAAGCTGGCAGATAAAGCCTGTGCTGGTCATAGCTGTGGCCATTGCAGTGCTGCAGTGCTGGTGCTGAGTGTCTCAGCTGGTGGGGCAGGCCAGAGAGAACAGAACCTGAAGAGTGTGAAATCAGCACATCAGGTCAGGAAGCTGATGCTTAATGCCAGGTTGGGAACAGTCAGACAGGAACTGGAACCCCAGTGAAGACATCCCCATCTTGGTATCTCACAGTGAGGCTCATCACTCGGAGTCTGCTCACAGATCACGCAGGGCTCTGGACAGGTTGAAGCCTTATAAGCTTTGTTATCCCTTGTTGAATCTCATGAGTTCTGTATTTCCACATTCTGAGCTGAGGATGACACATGCATTTCAGAGAAAACCCACCCTTTTTCTGGAACTGTGTTCTTCTGTTATTGTGCATCTGCCCACTCTCCCACTCCCCTCCCACACATGGTTTGTGACAGCATCGCTGTATGTTCTGCTTTTCTGATGTAGCACCTCCACAATACATTTTCTATCTTTAGAGAGAAATTGCTCAGTCTCCATTTTTATTTGAAAATGTAATCTTCAGACTGATGTCTGCAGAAGAATTTGTTTTTGTTAGGATTTCTATACACAATACGATGACAAGGCTGTTTCTACTTTTTTTTTTTTTTTAAGGAAAATCTATCTTCTCCCCAGACCAGATATGTTCTTTCCAAAATAATCTATCAAAAGTAACTTTTTTCTTTCCTTCCATATTTTTATGTCTCTTTGAGGTTAGGGAGAAAATGTTTGTGGAACGTAGTAGTGAACTCATAGAGCTGGCCTGAAGTTCTTCTTTACCAGTAATCCTATAAAGAATATTTGCTATTTAATTTTTTTTAATTTTACTTGGCACCAGTTGTTCAGTTCCAGTGTCTGATGTTTTTCTCTTGTGTGGCCTGGGTTAGAAAGTACATCAAGTCCTTGGTTAACTTGTAAGCAAATTTTCTGAAAGAATAATCATTTGATATTGAGGTGATGAGCCTGCATGTATCAGTCATTAAGAGATGACAAATTGTTTGATAAACATGACTGTCATAAACCCTCCTGTGTATCAAACCCTACTGTGTGGACCATGTTGCAGGATTTAAGCATGTAATGGCTTAGACACCTTGAGCCATGATCTAAGGAAATCCTAAGACTGGCATTTTTAAGTGTGGTGGCTTGTGATTTGGTCTTATTTTCAAACTTGTTCTTTTAGATCCCATGGAAATGTTGGAAAGGTATCAGGAAAGGTCAGTTCTTGACTACCAGCTGTTACTTCTGGTTTACAAGTGATGGTACCTACGTGTGAGGTTCATACAATGTAAAGAAGACAAGGCATGCAATTTTCCCCTTCATTTTATTCCCATGGCTGCTTTCACCTGTCTCACTGTTCTGCTGGCTGTTGCTGCAGCCACTTGTGCTTTAGGCATTAGCTTTGTGTAGCCTAGTTTTCCACAAATGGGAATAACTGGGAGAAAGTCAGCCTGTACAAAGAGAGGAGCCAGAAAAAGCTTGGCTGACACTTCCTGCCCTGCTGCTTCCCATGCCTCCTTCCACTAGGGAAATGTGTTTTGGATTGAACGCACAGACCACTGGCTCAAATACAAAATAGATCCCTGTTTTAAAGATGCTTTTATAATGCTTTGTAGTTTTCATATGTAATCCCTTGTAAAAATCTGGTCTGGGATATTCTCAAAGTGGAGTCTTATGGTAGCAACAGAAGTCATCACTGAGGATTAGTTGCATGGTGACAATAAATGATCCTGCTTCACGTGAGCTGGAGACCAGCAAGTTCTGTGGGTAGCACGGCAAGGTTGGGGGAATTCAGGCTGCTTTATGAGCTGCTGTCACATGAAGAGCTCTCAGGATGACTGTCACTGGTGTGGTGAGGCTGTGTTACAGACAAATTCATGGTGCTTGGCTCTGGTGACCATTCACTACAATTCCTTGAAGTCAGGGAATATATTGCAGGGGAAGATTTGGCTCAGGGAATGGTTTCTTTGGTTTGGTGGGGTTTAGTGCTGGTTTGGTGAGCTGCCGTGTCCCTGTGACTCTGGGGTGGTGACGAAGCCGGGGATGCAGACAGCTCTGCTGCACTGGGGAGTGATATCCTGCCTGTCCCTCAGCACCTGCCTGAAGAGGCAGGAGTAGAACTTTGATGTGCTGGTTTAGCAGGGGGTTAAGCAATGAGGAATTGACAGACCCATCTGTCTTTGATATTAGTGCCAGTAACGAGTGTTCCAAATTGAATGATATCAGGGAGTGGGGGCGACTAACTAGAGACATATTGTCACTGTCTCTTGGTCGCTGTTGGTCTGCAGGTAAAAGCACTGTCCATCTTCAAGGCAGGCCTTCAGAAGTTGTTTTAGGAAGTGCTTGAGAGCAGCTTTTGGGGTTGAAAAATAACAAGCAGCACCCCTGGCGGTATTATTTTACTTTGGTGGGGTTGGGCCGAGCGGGGCAGGCTAAACCCAGATTATGCTGGGTGCTCTCCGCTGTCTCTGCTGAATGCAGCTCTCCTGATGCAGCCTCACGTGGCTGCAGAGAGGCACAATGAGGACTTGAGCATTGCCAGCCCTTTCCAGGCGTCTCTCATCCTGCCTGCAGGTGAGCAGGCTGAGCCTGGGCTCTCCCAGCCCCTCACATTTTCCTCCCGGCTTCCTACGGACCGCCTCGGCAGTGAAGGAAGATCGTGAGGAGGAGGAGAGGAGCAGCAAGGCGTGTGCCGGGCTCCGGCACAGCCGGTAGCAGCAGCAGCAAGTCACTAAGTCAGACTGCACCATTTTCTTCTCACCCTGTGTAAAGGCGATGTGAGAAGCTGACGGGAGCTGCCCCCTCCCCCTCTCGCTGGGGATGCTGAAGTGGAGCCCTCCTCCCAGCCAGAAGACGCAGCCTCTCCGGAGGAATCCCAAAAGACCTTCCCAATTTGGTGAATGTGTGTTTAAAGGCTGGTTTTTCTTTTCAGTTTTTTTTTCCCTCCCTGTGTTTTTTTTTCTTTTTTTTTTTTTTTTTTTCCCTCCTTCCCAGCTGACTCTGAAGCCCGCCTTCTCTTGCAGCCACCGCCGTGCTGAAGGGCTTGCAGCCTGCTAGGAGGGATTTTGTGGCTGCTCGCTGCTCGCGTGTGTGCGGCTGCGGGCACTCGGGCGCGCTGCGTGCGCGGACGCGGCTCTGCTGCTCCCGAGCGATGGGTGCTGCAGGGGCTGGGGCAGAGCCGTGACCTTTCCTGGGCTGCCGGAGGAGGAAGAGTGGATTACGCCGTGAATTTCTGGCTCGCTGCCAGTGCCCTTGCGGGGGGAAAAAAAAAAAAAATCACCTGGATATCCGCGTGTGCTGGGAACAGCTTCCTCAGAGCTGGTGTTTTCCTCGCCAAAATGGCTCACGCGGCCGCTTCCATTAAAAAAGTTCGAGAGTCTGAAATCGAAGAGAGGGAGAGAAACCTTGAGAAGGAAAGGAAAAGACAGCGGAAAATCTCTAGGGCTGATCGGAAACGCAAGGTATGAGGGGGAAACCAGCCCCCTTCTTCCTTCTCCTCCACCCTTCCTCTGTCTGAGCAGCACCTCACAGGTGTTTGCTGCCATGTGCAATGCTCTCCCCTTCATTTTCCACACCTTTCCCATCACGTTTCCCTTTTCCATCCTTTCCCGTCCCTTCTGAGCCCTGCTGTGGTCTTAGGCCATCTGCAGTGAGATTAAAGTGCTGCGAGCCATGGCAGCCCACAGCCACACAGGGAATATGGACATAAAGATGGCATGCTGGTATCTCCACTTTTCCCTTCATTCCAGAAGTCCTGGACCTCCCTGTCACCATTCCCAGCCAGGTGTTCCAAGCCTCTGGCTGATCTGAAGAAGTTGTTAAGGCAGGGAGGTGGCTGTGCTTGTGCTTTGCAGCATGAAGGTGCATTTCTCTACTTCACAACAGCATTTCTCCCCCATTTCCCATTTTTAGTTCCACTTTCCACCTCCCCAGCAGTGCTCAGTGCTGTGTGTAGGACCTGCCTTAGGGTGCTGGGAGCATCAGCTGAGCTGTGTTGCAGTTTTTGGGTGTCACAAAAGGGATTCTGGGCTTGCTGCTGTGATTCAGTGTATTTACACTGCACACTGCAGGTATATTTGTCTAGGTAGGGCCTGGCACACAAGTCTGCAATCTGTCGGGTTTGCCTCTGTTACTGATGGCACTTTCTAGTTCTCTTGAGGTATATCTTTTGAGATGGTTCTGATTTTGGAGAGGTTTCCTATAATTTATAATTAATTGTTGTTTTCCTTCTATTTTGGAGGGAATGTCAACTCTCATTGTCTTGAGATGAAAAAATGGAGAATAATAAAAAAGAAATCAATGGAGTTGATTTGTTTGCCAGATCACTCTGTAATTTCCAAGGACACAAAAAATACAATAGTGGAGAAAATATTAAAATGAAGTTTCTGTTCATCCCAGCTCTAGGACTGTGATACATCAGGAGTGCCTGTGTTATTGACTTCTCATTGCTGTTTCTTTCCTCCCATGTCTGGATTCTCTACCTTGTGATAGTGCATTAACTCATTCCGTGACACTGTGTTTTTATCCATTCTTTATTAATTTCTCTGGAAGAGAAAATATCAAGAGGCAATTCCCTCTTCCCCCCCCCCTTTCTGCTACTTTGCATGTAAACACAGATATCAGTGAAAAGAAAAGCCTAGAATTCAGCCATGTAATGTTTGAATTTACAGATCCTCTTGGCAGATCTCTAGAATTCAGAAGCCATCTGCTCCCTTGGCATACCTGGGCAGTTTTGAATTTGTTTTGCCTTCAGTCTTAAGGCTTTTTGTAATCTGAACTGCATGGCTTAAATACAATTACAGAGGCCATTTGATGGCTTTGGGACCTCTGGGTGTGTTCTCCGTGACTTTTCAAATGCTCACTTTGCAGAGTTCATTAAGTCACATCCAAATTGTCTTTATCAAAAACAGGAATGTCATTTCTAATGTATACAGTGTCTGGATGCTGGGCAGGGCTGCTTGGAGCAGATTGTGATTACTCTCCTAATCCCTTAAATGGGGCACTGCAGCATAAGGTAGTTTTTGTGATTACATTTTTGATTGTAGAATCCTCTGCAAAACAACCTTTTAAAAAAATGTGCTTAATATGTGGATGTCCTTGCTGGAAGGGCTTTTTTTTTTTTCCTGTCTGCCCAGCACCCATCTCAGCTACTTAATTACAGCACGTGTTGTTTTTCCCGATTGTCACAAGTCCTATTTCCTTGACGTGTTTGATTCAAATGCCTGTTGGACTACTTGAATTAAAGCTGGATAGAATTAGTACTGCCCCTTCTGCTATCTCTTTTCCCAGAGTGCGGCTGTGAGCAGGCAGGCTCAGGCTGCATCCCTGTTAGTAACTGTGTTGCTGATGCAGGCTCCTAATCAGATTTTTGGATCCAGGGATCACCAGCGGGCTTTGCTTAGAAAATACGGGGAACACTTCAGAGCTGTGTGTGTCTCCCCCTTTTTAATATTCTGTCCGTGCTCCTGGCTCCCCTCTACTGCGGCTGCACCTTGCTGTTACATAAACAAGAGCCTGGCTGCACCCTAAACTTGCCTTCAGTCAGATGGTCAGGGGCTGGGTCAGGCTGGGCTTTTCCCTCCTGCTGCTGCTGCAGGAGGCACGCAGCAGCACAGGAATGAGTTGTTTATGTCTGTATCTGTACATGCCTGTGCAGAATGCAGGGTGCAGAGCAGATCAGAGATGTGGGTTTGTGTGCACACCCATCACATACACACAGAACAACCCAAACAGAGAATATATGCTATGTGTAGTCTTTTTATTTAGTCATCAATTTAAGTGAGATATGTATCTGTGAGATATTTATGTATCTGTCACTTTAATTCCTGAAGAGCAATAAATGGTTTTACTGTGAAATGGGATTATCTCCTAGTAGGGGCCCTCCCAGTTTTTGTTGACTTTCTTGGAAAATGGAGACTAGGAACAAATTAGGTGTGCAGGTCCATGAGAGGCAAAATGCAAATGAATGTATTTTTGATTGCTCTCAGCACTTAAAGTGTTTCTGCATAGGAGGAATCTGGTTCCAATTTTGTGATTTGTTTGAAAGACCTTACACTGTAGTGAGTGGATTTTCCCTACGATGGAGATGCATTTTGTTTGTGGAAGAATCATTGGAGTGGGGGAATGTGTCAGGTGCTGTGGGCTGTCTTTCCCAACCCTCATTTGGATATGTGCCATGCAGCAGTACGTGCCAACTGCACGAAGCGCTTATTTGGCCTTGTGATAGAAACTTTTCCTGTGTCCCTGGAACATACTGATTATGCAAAAGAGAATAAATGAAGGGCCATGGCCTTAGCTCTTCCACTCTGGCAGGGTGCTGGGCATCTGTTAGTACCATCCCACCCTTCTCCAAGCTGCCAGGGATGCTGTAGGGCGTGGGCTCGTTGTGCCTCTGCCTCTTGAACATTTTGCCATGTGACTGTCACCTGTCTGGGCAGCAGCACTGCAAACTGGCTGCAGCCTCTGTGCTGCTGGGCTGGGACCAGAAGGTTCTGAGATGTTGTCACAGCTGCTGCCTGATGTAGCCCCAGGGCCCTAACAGGCCCCTGGCCAGCAGCAGAGCTGTGAGCAGGCCCAGCAGGAGCAGTGAGCTGCTCACATCATCTCTTGGCATCCTTAGTGGTTCTTTGAGGATGAACAGAATTATTCCATGCTCCAAAACTGGGGAAAGGAGTTTGCATGCTGAAGACTTTCTCTTGCATTGTTTTTGAGATTGACTCATCTGATTTTAAAAACTAGTTGACAAGAGGCAGCTCTGCTTGTCTTGCATCCAAGTTGGAAAATTTCCCTTTTATGCAGGTCTAACCTTTTCTTGCAATGTGGAAAAAATGGTACTGGTGCAAACATTTTTATGTAAACAGCACCCCCTGCCCTGCCCTCTTCTGAATGGTTGTGTGGGTACCCAAAGGTATTAAGAGCATTAAAAACCTGATACTAACACAGGAGGTGAGCAGCTTCAAATATATAGATTTTATTACAATTTAATTCCATTTTGCCTAAATTCAGGATACATAAGGCCCAGCTCTACTGGCCTGTGGGTGTCTTTGGAGAGAGCTGCCTGTGGCTCACCCTTTGCAGAGTGAGGCGAGGGAACCAGGGTGATTCCATGACAGTCACTCACTGAGTCAGCAGCCAAGCTGGAATTACAGCCTGGGAATCCAGCTGCCTAGCCCCTGGCTCTATGTAACACATGCTTGCTTCTCCCTGTCTAAAGTATTTCTCAATGCAGACACAGCTTCCTGTCTCTGCATGTGACAAGTGTTTGGAAAACCCACACAAAATCCCAAAAAAATAACCTGCTATAAAAATGTGTTCTGCTGCCGAATGAAACTGATTTTTAAATGTCGCAGATGTCATAAGCTGATGGCTGTTACCATTTTGCCATCAGTCATGATGACAGAGTTTGACATCTGGTCTCTACTAGCTGTAGTTGGGTCTGTATTTAGTATTTTAAAAAGTTTTTAAAACTTTTATACTTTTTTGAAGGCCAGATTCATGAGTTCAGTATTCTTAGGATAAAATGTTCTGCAGCATCAGGAATATTCATCACTGTTTGCTAAGAGATTGAGAACCAATGGCATCAGGTGAATTTTGTCCTTCCCTTGACTCCCTAAGCACAGCTGAAACTTACACAGAGCTACTGCTGGAAAATATCTGCAGAAAGACAAGGATGGAGGGATTCTGCTGTCAGCAGAATTCCAGCCTGTGTGGGGAAGACTCAACATGCACTAAGTAGCTTCCATTATGGAGCTGCAGCAGACAGGAAATGAGTTTGCTTTGTTTTACTTCAACAGCAGACGTTTCATGTTACCATCTCCTTTTTCATGAGAGAAGAAAATGAAAGACTTCTCACATTCTCAAATGTTGTCAGATTTGTCTTAAATCCAGGCCCACTTGAATCTCAAGCACATCTTTGGCAGTGAGGGTGGGTGTTTCTCACTGGGTACGTTGGCTCTGCACTGAGGCCAGCAGCCCCAGAGTTCATCCATTTGGAAAGGCCGGCGTTCAGCGAGGAAGGAGAACATGGAGGAAATAAGGAGTGCTTGGTGTGCTAGAAAAAGGCATCCCGAGGAGGAGGAAGCCACACAGAGATCCAGTTCTTTGCTCTTGGTCACTCCTCTGTTGGTTCATGGATGCCAACCACTATCTCAACTGATGTGAACCTGCTGTGGCATCCCTGTGGAGTTCATATCAGGATAAGGAAGGGAAAGAGTCTCTCACTGCTTGACCTCTGTATACTGAAGCTTTCAAGGTTCACTGCAGCTTTAACCTACTGTTCTTTCCTTAGCAGGGAATATGTCTTGTCTGTTCAGTGTTGTGTTCGTTGCCTTGGCAAACGTCTCTGTGATTCACTAGAATTTCTAGATGTTTCAAATGCCTCTCCAGCCATGAAGAAAAACCTTTTTGGTCTTTTGTAATGGAGTGTTTGCGTAGGAGGTGCCTATTCCTGATGCCCTTTGAGCGTTTTCCTTCTGTATCTCAAGCTAATATTTTGCTTATGGAGCTATTTCTGGGTGTGAAAAGAATACCTCGCTGGTTTGCTTCCTTGTGAAATGGAGCTTCTTTAGATGATGTTGCACTTCAGAATAGATTAGGACTTGCTGCTTCATTTTCTCCATGTCCTGTTTGAGGGGTGTGATGTGCATGGGCACAAATACACAGTGTTCTGAAATGAAACAAGATTGATGATCCCAAATTCCCTCGCTTCTGATGGGAAAGGAGCAATTTTCAAGTTTAAATTTGCTCACCTTTCTATTGTTGTCTAATCATTCCTTGATTTATATATTGTATTTCAGTTAATTTCCTTGGTGATTTTTGAAACACAAGATTGAATAAATCTTAATAAATCACATGTAGACAGTATTTCAAAATACAGATGATTAGTCTCAATGTGGTTTTGGTATTGTGGGTGACTGTGCCTCTTCAGAAGTTTAAGTTGAATTAATCCATATCTGGAATACTGGGGGAAAGATTAACTGGATCTGTTGGCTCTGTTGTGTGAGACACTGGATGCAGGAGGAGGAAAATATGTTCCTGGAATGCTAAATCCCTTTGCATTGTAAAGCTTGCTGGGTGAAATCCAGTGTCATGGCAGACACTTTGGATTTTATGGCTGCATTAATTCATTATGTCATTTTTTTCTATAAAGTTACAAAAGTGTCCAAAATGCCCAAGTTTCCATCTCTTTGTCTTAATCAATAAAAAGAACTTCTGCTGAACTTTTAGTAGAGCAATCTAGAGAGAGGAGAAATGTCACCCCCTGCCTACGGTGACTGTCCACCTATCCTGTCTCTGCAAATTTAACTTAGCATGAGTGATTACAGAAAGTTGAGAGAGCATTTGCACATGCACAAATCATCCCCAATAAACTTTTCCAGCTTTGGGGATAGATTTGTTTACATCCTTGTGAAATACCTTGTGTTTTTTTAAATTCTGCACCACTGGAAGAATTACTATGTGATGTTTGGGCAGCTTTGTGTTAAGCAATTAAAAAAATGTTTAATGAGGATGTCAGATGTTAAACTGTGAAGTGTCAAGCTTTTTGAAATCTGGCTTCTGTAATTTAGTCCCTCAGGCTTTTCCACTGAACTCCTGGGGAAAGTTTGGCACCTGAAGTGAGAGCGGCATATGAGCCCTGAGATGATAGTTTAATGGTGAAAGCTGGAGCCATGCCCTGCTGGATACATTTGCCAATCTATAGTGCATCCAGAGGGTGGGAGCAGGGAGGCTGGCTGTCCGAGTCCAGGACATCCCTCTGGCTGCCCTGGCTGTCTTGAGACCCTGGCAGGGGGCTCAGAGACCTTGGCACAAAGTCAAAAACACCTGTAGCTTTGATTTTAGCCTGTGTAACAAGCTGCCAAGTTTGTACGAGGAATTACAAGTCACAAGGGTTTGAGTAGTGTGATAGTTGAGTTAACACACGGTGCAAAAGTCGAATTTTGGGGTTTTTAGACTAGGATTCAGGGGGTACAAGATGGAGGGATTTGGGCGTGTCCTAGCCTTCTCCTTCTTCTTGTCCTGCATGTCTTGGTGTGATGGTGACACTTTTCTATTGGTTTAAGGTAGAGACACACTGTCCAACGTAAATTATAGGTATTGGCACGTTATTGTGAATATAGTACACATAGTTTTGAGTATAAAATGTAAATGCTGCCTGAGGTGGCACACAGAATGCCATGACCTCCTTTGCTAGACAAACCTCAGCAGGTCAGAGAAAGAAGGTTATAGATAAGGAAAATAAACAACCTTGAGAAGCTGATCCTACACATTTCAGACTCCTTCTTTGTCTGCATGGGCTGGGAAGCAAGGACTTTCACAATATTGGGGTCATCCCAACACCCAGACCCCGAGAGCTGGCCCTGAGCAGGGTAGCATAAGTGCTGCCATTCAGGCACCACCTCATTCTCTGAGATGGTGCCACACACTACAGCTGGCAGTCAGATGGAGTGTCATACTTTATTGACTTTGCTCACAGAACATCTTCTGGTTTACTTTTTGGGAATGTAGGTGCTACTTCAGGTTTTGTAAAAAGGAATTCCTGTTCTCTGGGTCAGTCTCAAGCAGCTCCTTTATGCACTCATAGTGCTGGTAGTTTTGTTTGAAGGTCTGATGAGCTCTTCCATGCTTAACTACATCTTAATGAATGTGCCTGTTAGCCACCTGTCCTTTTAGCCCTAGACAGCTAAAATCAATTTTTTGTTTTTCCTGTTTAGTCCATGGGGTTGTCCAGGTAGGATTAGATATTTCCCACTGTTATACAGTTATATATAATATGAATTACTGAAATCTGAGGAATGTAATTAAGTGAATTTCAGGTGGTTCACAGAGGTGGTGCTGTTCAAGTATTTTCGCTTGGTAATTATTTATGGAAGTTCCATATATTGTAAATAATTGCTTATATTGTTGTATATAATATTTTGCAAATGTTGCTTACAGTTTTTCAGAGTTTGCTTCAAAACCATGTTAACACTCATTCCTGTGCCACGGCCTTCCACTTAGAGATCAATACAGATTAACTGCTAGCTGTCCTTTTACAAGTGACTGAAAACAAAGGCTGCAACTGAAAAAAATGTCTGTAATTACTTTCTATTTGTTGATGCTAATGAAGGATTTAGCATGTCAACCTCCCCAAAATCTAGAATGAGAAAGGGGAGGGAAGTAACACAAGATTTAAGAAGTTACCCTGTTCGCCTGTGCTCTGAAACAGCCCAGTGAGACTGATTATATGGGTCAGGAAAAACTTGCAGTCTTTCATATTTAGCAAATATTAATGGGATGGTGTACTTGTATGTGACCTGATGAGGGGTGTAGATTTCTTCTGGCCTGATAATTTAGATCTGCCTTCTTTTTATTCCTGTATGTAAAATAAGGCAGCATTGACAAGTGGTGTTCACCCAAAATGAGCATAGCTCTTATTTCCCCAGGCTGGTAGAAAATTATTTCAGCCAATAGAACCTTAATTACAAGCCTTTCTAAGCTGTTTTAGGTTGAATAATTTAAGCTCATTTTAAATAATTTACTCTTTCTGGCCTGTGCTATGCCAGGATGTCTAACAGAGACATGTCACTGCTCAAAACCAGTGAGGCTGACAGTGCAACAGGAGACTTGAGCAGACAAAAGCCTTGTCGTGCCTTGCTGCTCAGGCCATGATTTACTGGGGACTGCCTGGACCCGCTGGAGCCACCTTCTTCCCCTGCTTCATTTCTTTTTAAAGGCACCAGTGCAGCAGGGAGCAAAGAAATCACATGAATTGTGTTGATTATAATCTCACTGCTGGAGCAAGATTTCCCAAAAGGCCCCCATATGTGAGTGGAGAATAGTTAAGCTAAGCAATTATTTTCTATTTTTTCTGATGAACATGGTGCTGGACATCAGAGCTGCCCAAAGGAAATGAATTGTGGCTGCCATCCACATTCCTAGGCCAGGGAGAATCAGTTCCACTTATTTAAGTCAGGTAACAGTGCAAGTTATCTCTGTTTTAGCCTCTCCACAGGGTGTCTGGGGATTTAATATCAGCTCTGTTTAGTTACTATTGGGAGTCATGGAATCACAGAATGGTTTGGGCCAGAAGGGTCCTTAAAGCCCATCTCATTCCACCCCCCTGCCATGAGAGGGACCACTGGACCAGAGGGCTCAGGGTCCCATCCAACCTGGCCTTGGACACTTCCACAGCTTCTCTGGCTGGCCTGTGCCAGGATTTCCCCACCCTCACAGGAAAGAATTTCTCCTAGATATTCTATCTGGCCCTGCCTTCATTCAATGTGAAGCTGTTGCCCCTTATTATTGAAATAACACTCTTGCATTGTATACATTAAACCCTCAAAACTTTATGTAACAGCAAAAGGAAAAGCAGTAATTTTCCAAATGATACCTACTTTTCTTTATCTTGTTCATGGAAAATAGATAGATACCTCTTGAAAGTGTTTTTTAGTATAGTGATATGACTTAGCAGGATGAACTGAATAAAATCTAAAATGATTATATGAGTCTCAAGCTGCTGTGTGCAGAGTGGGGTGGCTTTCATGAGCATGAATTTGTTTTGCAAAATTTGACATTTGCGGGAGACAGAAAGTGATACAGATGAAAAAAAAAATATTTTGACTGGTCAGTGCAACTGCTATATCGCAGTTAAATTTTCCTGAGGAAATGCACAGAGACTCCATAGCAACTAGATGAGATCTGTGCTATATTCTCCATGCTGCTGCTGTGTTTTCTTGGGAGAATCCAGCCGTCCCCCACTGCCCCCACAGCCACGGCGTCTGTGCTGCGCAGCCTAACTGGGCTTGGCAAAAGGCAGCTGCAGCCGCTGGTTGCTGACTGCATCAGGGGTATTCTTAGGATCATGAAAAATCCCCCAAGTTGTATTTTTTCCTTTTCTTTTCTTGGCGAGGACAGCACAAAGCCCGCAGTGCTGTCTGAAGGCTAGACAAACCACTCGGGCACTCCTTTGGTACTAATTGCTTTACTAACCTCTCCTTTCCTGGGATGCGGGTGTTGGCACTAGGTACTTCAGCAGAGCTCTGTGCACCGTCAAGTGGTGCAGGCTTTTAGCCTGGTGAATGATGGGGCTCTAGAAAAGGTTTCCCAAAGAAGTGAAATCAGAAATAATTAATAGCTGTGCCCAGAGCTAGCTCTGCATTGCAGCACGAGTTCTCCCAAGCTTAAGGAAGTACGTGCTTGGCTGTCTTCCCCGGATTTCTAAGGAAGCCTAGCACTTAACCTGCTTGCTTTAGGGTTTGCTGACGCTCCCGGTGCCTGCGGGGTGGCAATGCAGGGAGGGCAGATGGGTACATTTCCTTGAGGAGCCAGCACGGGGCTCTTGTGTCCCTCCCAGTTCCATGGAGTTTGTCCCTGCGGCTGTGGAACAGAGCTCTGACACCAACCTTGGTGTGTTTGCTCTGAGCACTGCTTGGGAATTCATTAAAACAGAGCAGTGAAGGAAATTGTCTGAGGGCAGTTTAGGAGGAACCAAAGTCCTGCTACACCTAATGAATATGCAGGTGGTTGAAAAGGTTAATTAACACCACTTTTCTCTTTATTGCAGTTTAGCAATTTTGTACATAATCTGGCTGGATTTAGCAGCACACATTCCATTATTTTGGGCGATAAACCATCATTATCTTGCAGTCTCTGCATAGTTGTAATAATGATCGTTGGCCCAGAAACGTGAAACGCAGGAAGGAGTATTTTATTCTTTTAAACCAACTTCAATATGCAAGCTTAATGATACAAAGGCAGAAGGCTTGAGAGGAAGCAGCCTCCTTCTGGAAGAGGTGTTTGAGATGGAGAAGGATAATTTAGAGATAGGGAACTGTAATTAAAGGTTATAAGGGAACACTTGGTTTTATAACACTATATATTATAATCTTAACTCTTAATATAGTAACGTAACCCTGAAAGATTTACCCATGATTTCAGGTGATTTAATTTTTTCCAGATGATTTCAACGAGGAGATAATTCACCTCCTATTACATAACCATCTTAGTGATTTATATTTTCCAAGGTAATTTTTAAACATGTGTGCACTTTCTGTAATACAGCTCTGTGATTGAAGGGCAGATTATTTATGGTGGGAAATAATGTCACACAAATGTACCTTGAGGTCCAAAATGTTCTTCACGTAGTTCTTACGTTCTGTGACCCCTCCTGTTCAAATCACTCCATTGTTGGCACGAAGAGAACCTTGGTGTTCTGGCACTATTTATTAACCTAATACCCATCTAAAAATAATGATTAAAATAAATAGAGAAGCAGAAAGCACTGGAAAAATCATGAATGGATTTGGAGAGAAATCTGAAAAGACAGAGGGGTAAAATGAAGGTGGTTTTTTGGCACTTGAGATGCCCATGTGCCTTTTGCACAGCAAGCATTCTTCCTTGCAAAACATCTAGTGCACCTCTAGCCCTAAGAACCTGCTGAACCTAAGTTCGAAATATTCTTATCTGGTTTTACTTTTGACAGTAATTTGTTGCAGTTGAGATGGTTCCCATCAATGATCCTTTCAGTTCTGTAAGGACTGTCTGCAATATATTTTGGCATCTATTTTATCCTGTAATCTCCCATTACTTCTTAATACATGGAACTAAGAGTAATGCCTTGATATTATTAATACAGAAGCCTGGTGGAACTTCAATCCCCTCAGAGGCTGTGGAGGTGGGAGACCCCTGTTGCCAGTGAAAACTGGGTCAGAGAAAGAACAAAAAGTTCTTCCCTTTCCAATTTCTGCTTCAGGGCATCAGTGGCTTTATCTTGGATATTTGTGAAAGTATTGAAATTTAAAAATAGATGTTTTCCTGCTCTTCAAAGACAGTGCAGCATCAGGTGGTAGATGCTGATCAGGCAAGAAAGAGTCCAGGTTTTGCCACATAGGAGTTGTCAGACACTGGAACAGACCGCCAGGGCAGTGGTGGAGTCACCATCCCTGGAGGGATTTGAAAGATGTGTGGATGTGAAGCTTGGGAACATGGGTTAGTGGTGGCTTGGCAGTGCTGGGGAAACACTTGGATCTTGTCCATCCTAAATGACTGTGATTCTGTGGCTGATCAATGAGGCTGTGGGTTGTAGAGAATCTGGCTGACAGAACTGCCACGGGGTTTATTTTCTTTGATTTTTGTCCTTGACAGTCCTTTAGTGCTGGAGGGAGTTGGAGCAGTGAGTGAGGGAGGACCTCCTGGTCTGGGATAAACGGATCCTACTGTGATCCAAAGGCCAAGACCAGTCTCACTTCAGTGGGTGCTAGAGCAGGCTCATGGAGAATGGATAAGAATAGACAAATATTCATTTAATCAGACAGCTGCTTCCCCTGTGGTGTTGATATCTCCCCACAAATGAGTCATCTCTGCAGTAATGAAAAATTTCATTTGTCACTGTGGATGCAGCAGGACTTTGGAACTCTCGCATAGGACCTGAGGTCTTTCACTTAATATTCATTTGGCCTGAGAAATGATAGCCTCTTCAAGTATTTTATTATACAAAATTCCTTTATTTTAGGGTCTCATTGCTTTATAGATATGCTTTTACTTTTCTGGGAGGTTTGGCTATTGTTTAGCTTACAAATTCCTTCCCCCCCTTCCCCCCCCCCCCATTATTTTTACTCATTCTGAATGTAAATTGCAAATTCAGATGGGAATTGTAGTCAACCTGATGAAGTCATGAGATGTGGGGCTTTGTCAGTGGCTGCCTCAGGCTGAAATATTTGCATGTACTCTTTCACTTCATCTGTGTTAGATTGCATTGTCATATGACTGCTTTATAGGCATTTGTATCTCAAATACTAAAGATAGTTTGCTGTTGTTCTGAAAGATCATCTGGATTGAGTTCTGAAGCTACAAGTCTTGTAGAAAAAAAAAAACTTTAGTGCTGCATTCCACAAAATAGGAAGTTGCTTCCAAGGAGATGGGAATCTTGGTTCCTCTTCCTTGTTTTAAAAAAATTATTTATTTACTGTAGTACTGACTAAGGAGCAGTACTTATTACTTTGAGCAATTTTTTTCCTGTGGATGAGCACTTAAATAAATGAAGTCCATGGAACTTCCCAGCTCAGGCTAGTTGTAGGAGGAAGTGCTACTCTCAGAAAGGAAGGGTAATAGGGGGTAGGTCAGGATAAATTGCAATCTATTTCTGACCTTGCCTATTAGCTAATTGGAAATACATGAGTTTTACATTCCATGTAATGGAAATGTTATATATTTCTGTCCCAGTTGGTGTTGGGAAGATGCTGTTAGAGAGGAAAGATGGAAATCCAGTATTGAGAGAAGGTGTCAGAGAAGTGAGTGATTTGTGGAAGCTGTGACCTATTTTCCATCTTGTCATTGTCTTGGGGCCAGATTTTGGTATGGGACCATGAAGGCCAAATAAATGAGCTGTAATAATGACAGAGCAGGGCTGGCAAGAAGTAATGCAGATGGGAAAAGATGCTCCCAGCTGGAAGAGGCTGGATGTTGTGAGGGATGTAATTCTCTGCTGCTTATTTGACTTCCCCTGCCTGCCTGGGCTCTGTCCATGCAAAAGTCTTGGGACATTGTGAAGGGTGGATGGGGGAATGGTCATGGCCAAGGGTTACTCTCTCAGTTCCCAGGACACTGTAGGGAGGATTCAGTAGCATAATGTATTTGGTAATGATAAAATGTTACAATTATATTGTAGTATAAAATTTCAAATAAATGCTACAGCCATTTTCTTGCCATAAAAAGTTTTGAAAGGAAACCACAGGCTTTATGCAGCATTATTTAGTAAATTTTTGGGTTTCTTATTGGCAGTAAATCTGTGGGTTTATGTATGTTTGGGATTTTTGCTGTTTTGTCTCTTTTAAATGAGCTCCTTTAATAGACCTTACTAGCATCTAATTTTGGTTTTTATGTAATTATTCTTTTCTTAAAATTGCATTATTGGATTTTGAGAGAAAATGCATTTTTGTGTGGATCTGTTTATTCTGCATGCCCCTTTCTACAGTTTATGGCTTCCAGGCAAGCCAGATGAGCGCTGTTCATAAGTTATTAGTGTTGTCAGAGATAGCAGACCAAGAAGGGGGTAACTCCTGTTTGCAGTGCAGTTTAAATTTGGGCTTGTGTCCCTGAGAGCAGTTTTTGTGTGAATCCCATCTGCTGGGTGCTACTGAGAACTGCAGAGAACCTCTAAAACTCCTTCTCTTTGCCTTCAGAAGTTTGTGGGGTTTTTTTTTTGTGAAAGGTCTTGTTCTGTTCCACTCTTCCCTGATTTTTATAATATCTTATCTACAAAGCTAACGTTCATCTGATTATATCTTCTGTCTTTATTTCTCATAAAAATGGGAAGTTTTAAAACCTTGGTTACTTTGCCTCATGTTTTAACAGCCACAGGATATTCACCATTATCGTGCATCTCACAATATCTTGAGTTAGGAATGGCAGCTGCAGAAAGTTTTGCAGCATTCTTAGGATTTCTCTGCAAAGAAACTGCTCAGTTTTGTCATTGTGCCTTCCTCGGCTCTCTCTAATTTATAGGCACTGCTGGTTGTAACAATCCTGAGAGACTACAGTGCCCAAGCACTTGCTTTGTGAGTTGATCATAATCTGCCTATTTCTAATTTATACATGATTCTGAGTTACAGCAGAATTTGATGCAGACTTGTTTACAGATATGCTCTTCCCCGATGACCTTTGGTGCTTCTATTAACTTTATGGAGGTGATTTGTTTTTTTTCCCAGGGTGGCAGGCCTTAAGTAGCTGATGAATGATGTGAAGGTGTGTTTTCAATCACAAGATCTCAAATTGTCTGTTTAGAACTGTGAGTATGTCTGGGATAATGAACTTTAGTCACTTACTCAGCAGACTTATTTGTTTCTCATGCTATTCTGGCCCTCTTTTGGATGATGTATGTCACTATAAGGCACAAATTGCTTGCTTACAGAAACAAAAAATTCTTGATTGTACTCTGTTAGAACCCTTTTGATCATAGGCAATTGCTTTTGCAAGATTGGAATCTTTTATCATCTCATGCAACTCTGTCAGTGCGGGGAAAGGCAAAATATTAGACAGGAGTGATACAAACCCAAGCTTTCAAGTACTGTTTTTTGACATGTGATGAATAGAGCATATATTTTTTTCCTTTCATGACTCACTCTTTCTTCAAAAATTGGGAAGATAAATCCTTTGGAGCTTGCTCCAAAGTGGATGTGTGTTCATCCATACCAGAGCCTTGTTAGAGGCAGAGACTGGGATTCAGAAACGCTGGATTCCGTTTTGTTTTTCCAAGTAGCTGTTGGTGCCTTTAGTTGAGCACAGAAAACACAGATATAATATTTGAGAATAACATTGCAGTTTTATGTGTGTAGTTCTGCAAAATGTGGGGGCACTTGGCATGATCATGTTGTTTTAAGCATTGATACAAGTATATTCAGTGTGTATACACCTGTACCTAGATCAGTGGCCATTAACTCATATTGGTATGGGAATTGGGGCATTAGGTTTAGTTTATTTTCAGTGGCACTAATATTCTTTTTATGTTTCTAGTTTAACCATCAAGAGCAAATCATTAAAGCAAATAGCTTAATATTCAAGATATAAGGATTTTCTAATGCGAGGTAATAGTAACTTGTTTCTAACAGATGTGTTTAATGGGCCCCAAGATAACAGAGAGGCACAAGGTGCAAACTAAAATAGAAACCAAGTAAATGAGCTCTGGCTCTGTGCTTAAGAACCTGTGATGAACCACTTTGTATCATTGACCATCAATGTTGCACCATGACAGCAGCCATTAGTACAGTGGGTGAGGAAAAGCTAAAGTCAGGGGCACAATACTAACCAAAAGTAAGTAATTATTTAAGGATTCCTGAGAATATGCTCTTTAGCCAAGGAAGAATTATGTATTTAGCATTGGTATTTCATTCCTCATTGAATTAATTGGTTCTGTTAAATTGCAGCAAAGAAAAAGATGCAACACATGGCAAACTTTATACGTTGTATTCCTATGTATATGAGGCAAACTGTCTTTTATGTGTTGTCCCCACAAACTGATTTTATATCAAAATAGGCAATATTTAGTTTTGAAAATTGTGTCAAATTCATAAGAAATCCAACAGAAGTGAGAACTGCAGAAGCCTCTGCATTTCAGCAGCAAGACCTTAGGAGACTTGGGGTTTTCAAAATCTGCAGTGAACTACTGCTGATGTATTCAGAAGGGAAAATGGGATAATTTTGTCAGAGGATTGAGGCTTACTTGATATTCCAAATTCAGAATGTGATAGCTTCACAATATCCTGCAAGATGGCTTAAGGCAGAACTAGTATCCAGTCTGTGTTAAGGAAGAAAAATCAGAGCTAATAAAGGGCCAGAGATTTGGTTTAGATTTAGACTGATACAAATAGGCACCAATTAGAGCTTAGTGTCACAGGAGGCCATAAAATCCATGAAGTACTCAAAGAATGCCTTAGTTCTTTTGAAATGAAAAAAGAAATGCTATTTTGGGCATAAGAAGTGATAATTTACTCTATAGCTGTGTTGGCATGGGTGGGCCAGAACTGCATCCTAACCTTTACCCTCAGGCTGTTATCAAATATTTCTCCTTGCATTGGTTTATAGTTAGGTGATTAGTCAACAATCTGTCTAGGATTTCCCTTGTGTTACTCAGTGCTTTGTTAACATGTGCCTTTCATTACCCATGAGGTGGAAGCAAGGCTGAGAGAGAAAAGAAATATCAGCTGCAATTTTTATGAGAAAAATAGGTGATACATAAACTGCTGTGCCTGTGAGGGCATGTATATGAAATCTGGGGTTCTTTTTGCTTTCTTGTGCCACGCCTGTCATCCAAAATATCCCATATCTGCAAAGTAAGGATGTGTTTTATCTGTGGAAGGCTGAAGGCTCAGGTGCCTTTTCATATATATTTCATACTTTCCTATCCACAAAATAACTTTTTCAGGATCTGTAGGATCCAGTGCCAGCAGGATCTGTAGCTGCAGTGATTAAACCTCAGGTTATCCTTTTTCTTTTTGTGTAGTGGCTAAAATATATATGGTGCCACTTGGATTAGGGGCTGTCCAGAGAGGATCATTAGGCTTAATGTGTCAAATGATTCACCATCAAAAGCAGAGCAAGTCCTCTTTAAAATGGCTCAAAATAGATTTTTGCAATTGATTGGACTCAAAATATTTAAGCCAAAGAGGATTTTTTGTGCTGCGTTCTCTAGAGCAGACAATGGCCTCTGTGACCAGAGGAAGAAAAGGTGAATTTTTGGGAAATAGTGATCTCATCAGTTGTAAAGCATAAAGGTGGACATAAATGATATGAAGTCATGACTCATCAGAGTTTATAGTCTACATGAGCTCAATATCTGACCCCAAATAATTGCTAGAAGTGAGTGAGCTGTGTTGTACTTGACCTTCCCATAGAAAAATCCCCAGGAGTAAAAGACTTTACATTTAGGAATAATTTCAAAGTTCAGGCAATCTCCTAGAAGTATATAGGTCCCAGTGTAGTCTCTTTTCTCTCTCTGTTTGTTTTTTTAATTACTATGTTTAACCACAAAAGTGTCTTGGGGGATGGCTCTTTGAGGTGAGATTTAACAATAATAAAAGTGGGGATTTATGTTGCTAACTGTTGTTATTTGTCTTGATATTTGGAACTCTTTCTCTCTACATTTTTGCCATTTTATTTTTTTCTTTTGTACTAGTAATTGCAAAAAAAAAAAAAAAAGACATAAAGAAACATTTTTCCTGGCAGCAGAGCAGTTTTGCTTTTGTTGCTGACTACCTGGGTGTGTGTGACTGACCTCAGTCCTGTTTCATGTTACAATACTCAAGCTTTGCCATTCCTGGACCGTGGAATGGTATCCCATCAAATGAAGTCTCCCTCTGGAGATGAGCTTACTGCTTGGATTTCACTGCTTCTCACTTGTTAGTCTTTGAGGTCTTGGGATTTTGCAAGTCAGTGCAAACCAGTGGGTTTGTACCACACTTTTTTTTTGATGACCAGTAGGAACAAACTGAGAGTATCTAGCCACTGCAATATTGACTGTGAGAATCTTCAGGAAATTTGCAATTCCCAAAAGCTTGCTGAGGGCTTTATTGGTTTGTGTTGCCCTAAGGCTGACAAGCATAAGTGCTGCAGGCTTAGAAACACTCAAGGAAGAAACCAGAATGTTTCCCCCAATTGGGGGGAAAAGAGGGACTCTGCCTTAGCGTCAGTTCTTCATGGGATACTCTGCTCTCCTTACAGGCTCTTTAAATTGTGTTTCTGAAGGTTTTCTAGGTAAGGAAGTAATTGAGGTTTGGAGGTACTGCTGTGTAAAGGTCTTGTGGGCTGCTGAAGAAGACTGAGATGCTTTGACATGAGATCTGTGCCTGCAAACTGTGCCTCTGGGTTTGGTTTCTTCACTGCTGCTCACTGGGGTGGTTTTGCAGCCCTAACAAGACCGCAAAGAACACGGGAATGCAGAGATACAGCAACGTGTTCCCCCACAAAGGTTTTGAACCCTCCAACATGCACTTTGTCAGGACACGATGCCCTGAGTCTGGCAGGACATGAATGTGTTCCCTTTCTGAGTAATTTGCCCTAAAGTCTTGGGGCCACTTGGATAAACAACAGTAATATTGTTGAAAGGCTCTGACAGAAAGCTTCTCCATTGCTCTCCCTCTGATGGCTACACAGATTGTTGCTTTCCACAAGGAGCATTTCGCTGGAATGCCTGTTACTCAAATTTTCCACCCTTTACCCTGGAGTGGTGCCTTGTGTTTTCTAGTAAGTTATGTGCATATTAAATAACTTGTTCTATCCAGGGATTTGTAGTTCCAGTTTATGTTGGAACATTGGTTAGATGAACTTCGGTTGAGTCAAGCATTTGGTGGGACTCTTTCTGCCATCCTTTTATTTTGATAACTAAATTAAGAAGTTCTGGCAGTGTGTACATGCCTTATTATTGTCACAGGGTAATGCTTTGGAAGAGCTGAAGGAACTTCTTACCCAGTCATTATGGGCAACTGAGCCTTGCACAAACATTCTGGAACAGTTGCCAAGTGCTGGCAAAAATGTCAAAAGGACAGAAGCAACAATTGAACTGTTCTGTGCATGTGTCTATCCAGCATTTATCCATCACTGCACCTGAGGTGATCCATCCAGGAGCATTCACCAGCAAGGAAAAATTACAGAGCTCCTTAAATTCTCCTCGGGATAATTAACAAAAAAGAGAAGCCCTTACCCATCAACAGCCCTGAGTGGGGGGCTGGGGAGAGCTGGGTCTCTTGGATCATAACTGGTGCTGCTGTGGAGGAGAACTGGGTGGGAATCAACTGGCTGCCAGGACCTGCCTGCTGATGTATGCTGCCATACTGGCAATGGGTTGAAACCTCAACGGGAAAAGAGTTGGCTGGTTGTGGCAACTCTTTGAGGATCTCTCTGTTTCTGAGGAATTTGGGGCTTAAATTTTCAAACACATGCCCCACTCTGCTGGGCATGGATGTGCATGGTGGTATATCCTGTAGAGCTTTGGTATCTGCAGACACTTTGTCCCTGCTGGCTCTGCTACCCTCAGCTGGTCATGTTTGAAAACTGCCAAATAATTCTCAGCTACCTTTTCCTTTTTGTTTGGGTTTTGGTAGTGTGGTTTGGTTTGGTGTCTGTGTATTTTAATTCTGCTCTGAGCCTCTTCTGGATGAGAGCTAGATTCCAACATGCAATCCTGAACACTTTTTTTAGCCTAATGGGTGCAATCATGCTAAGTAACTCCAGCCTAGGGTGAATGCTCTCATTCTCAGTTTTGGTGGGATTGTTCTTATTTTCCTTTGTTTTTATTCGTAACTATTCTAAGTAAAAGATTAACACCAACCTTAAACCAAATTGACAATAAAAATACCAACCAAGAACAAACATGACACAGACAAGAGCAAAAGTGATCTAGCAACAGATACTGCCCTTTTTGGATACATTTAAGCTCATTTGAAATCATACCCAGGGGACATCTCAATCTGAAGCAAGCTCATCACAGTTATTGGCTACATAAACATGAAATACTGTGTGAATCACTTAAATGATCATGAAATCTATGCTCGTGCACTGTGTCTTGGTTTGTAAATATCAAGTAGATGTTGAATAATAGACTTGAATAGATCATATTTTTGAGCTGGAAACTTAGAAGGCATTAGCCACATTCTGAAATTCAGTGCTTTATGTAAGCACGGTGAGACCGAGCAGGGCAGGGAAAAAAATCAAAACGTTGAAAGGCACGCAGCTGGGTAACTCAATAACCCGTGTGTGTAGGGCATTCCACCCAGTGGGACTTTAACTCTGCGAGCTGGGCCGGCCGGCTCCGTGCTGGAGAGCCGGCCCACCCCACGCCATTGACATGCATAGCTGGCCTGGTAGGTGTAAAAATAGCCGGGCAGCGCCTGAATTGGAAATGGTCACCGAGCGCTGCCCGCAGTTGCTGGGGTTTCGGGTTCTGCGGGACACGGGACCTTCCTCCCGGCCGGTCCCCCGTGCTTCGGGAGCGCCGGGCGCCCGCTGCGGGGCGAGGGCCGTCCCCCTGCTCCGAGGGAGGCAGAAGAACTGAGATGGGCAATGCACCCATTTGCCAGGCTTGCCATTCAGAGAAAGGCTTAAGGACACAAGGGAACATACAGGACTTGGATAAAACTCCTGATTATTATGGATACAACAGTGAAGAAAGCAAAGAGCCTGAAGCCCTGGTAAGTTTGGCTGAAGAAAACAGGAATCACAGGGGAAAATTCAGATGAGTGTTGTGAGTGTTGCATTTGCAAAGGATCTCTTTGCTCAGAGCCTTACTGATAGCTTGCAGTACTGAGGGGTCTGCTGAACTTGTCCATGCAGCAGCTTTGCTTTGCTGCACTGACTGCAATTAAAAAGCAGCTGTCGCTGAGCTGTGCAGTGGCTTCAAAGCATTGTCAGCTACCAGAAGGTTGAGGTATGTGAAGAGAGAACCCCGTGGGTGAAACAAGCCCTGCAATGAATGGATGTTATCCAGTTATCCTGGTTTGCACAACTACCGGGAATAATCCTTTATTGATCATGCTCCAAACTTGAACTCAGTTGTTTACTTTTAAGCTGCTGCCTGCCCAGTGCATGATATTGTTTTCTGTGTGCAGTTGAGACAGAGCTGCACAGATCCTAATGCAGATGAGGGTTACAGTGAGTGGGACCAGGAGCAGGCAAGGGGATCATGCTTATGGTGGTAATGTCAGCATTTGTGCAGCAAACCAGAAGAAAATCATTAAGATGTGAACACTTGCTCAGTATCTATGGCAAATGAAGTGTCTCTTGTCTGTTTTTTCCTTTATTTCTCATTCTGTTCGAGAATTTCATAAAATGGTTATTTCATTCAAAACTGGCAACGGAAGTATATTGTGTCAAAAATTCTGGCAAAACAGAACCTTCAGTGGCAGTATAAGCAAATCTTACATTCTCTACAACTCATGTATATTAGAATTGGTCTCAATCTGAGCTGGTGCTTTGCACATGCCTCTATTACTGCAGTGCAGCATAGAAGAATAGGTGAGCTGATTTCCAGTGTTTGTAGGGGAAGAGGAGACCTGAGGTGCTCCCAGCAGCAGCTCACAAGGAGAGTTCTGCACTGTCCTAGAAGACACTTTAGAGGCTGTCTTGGCTTTCTGGTAGCACTTTTTTTTTTTTCTCTCGATTTTTCTGACCAGTATTATGTTGTATTTCACCGATAACACAGCTGGACCTGTTCTTTATAGAATCACAAAATCGTTTGGGTTGGAAGAGACCTTAAAGATCATCTAGTTCCAAATCCTCTGAAGTAAAACTTTCTTCAAACTAAAACATGAAAGTAACCTACTTCTTTGAGGATATGGAGAGGTTTTTTTCTCCTACCAAATAGTTTTTGGTTAAATTAACAAATAATCTCTGGTTATTTGTGATGAGAAAGATGCAGTCAGGGGGAGGGACAGTGAGATTCCTTGGGCTGTGGGGGAGGATGGGCCTGCTTCCATTGCTGAGAGTGGTTTCACTGGGCATTAGATGATCTCCCTGAAGCTGTTAGCAAAGGTATGGAAGCCCCTGTGACACAAATAAGCAAACTGAAACAGCTCTCCTGGCACATCCAGCCTCTGAGCTGCCCTTCGGCATAAGGTCAGCCCTCAGAGGTCACAGGAGAGAGCAGCATGTGATCTTTGAGGCTTCTTTTCCTTTTTATTTTTCTGGATACTTTTCATTCAGCCTACGCAGCTTTTCATAGCAGGCAGAGATCAGGCACTTTGATAATGTCTTTGATGTGTTCAATTGTAAGATCTTGGCTTTATGTGGTGCTGGTAGGGACTGGCCAAGTTTCTTTAGAATGTCTGTCTTGATTCAGGTTTACAGTGCTTGGGGGATTACAAAGGAAAGTTCCTGTATTTCCCTAAGAATGTTTGCAGTCTCTCATCATCCTTATGATTCCATACAGAAAAAGTTAAAAGAAAAAGAGGTGTCTCTAAATTAGAAATGTCAGCAAAGCTTTGTTCTGCAGGGAGAAATTATATATCTATTTTTCCCCCCTGAACAGGAATATGGTATCCAGCACAGTACCTTGTTAGCTATTATATATTTCCCTCTGCCTTTGTGTAACTGTAGCCATGCTCCTTGTCTTGGCTCATTAAAAAGAGTTGCCACATCAAGCTGAATATGACAACTCTGGGAGCCTTGTAGTAGATAAGAGGTTCAGAACGATTCAGCTGATATTCAGCCAACTCGGATGGCAAAATTGCTTTGCTAATCTAATATTTTCTAATGTAAGAATCAAATGCAATCTGCTGCTTCAGAACCAGGTATTTCAGACTGCCTGGGACAGATGGCTCTCTGAGTTACAGCACAGGTTTTCCTACTGCAGCATTCATAGGAGTTTTTCCTCCCTGCACAACGCAGCAGATTTGGTAAGGTGGATTTTAACGTCACTGTTGCTTTTCTGCAGGTGAAGTTAGGTGAAACTTGTTCCTCTTTCTGCTGGTCAGAGCTGAATTGTTTAAGGTCTAGGCCTAGAGTTACAAGGTTCTTCATTTACTACTTGAGTGTTCCTTTTCCCTCTTTGTACAAGTTAAATCTGTGCAATGAGTCTTGCTGAATTAGCAACTGTGCTAACACCATTTGTTTACATCTATTTTAGCCCATCTCAAAGCAACATGAAATCATTTTTTCTGTTTTATGGAACCAGTACATTTGAATCAATGGGAGATCGGTTAATGGTGTTTGGGTGGGTAGAGCAGTTTGACCCTTCAGCATGGGTGGTATTCACACATTTCTTTTATTGGGAAATGTCACTTGGCCATAGGGAATGAAAAATTGGGAGTGATAGGATTATCTGTCAACAGTCTGTCATAAACTTCACTTACAGCCTGGATTTTTGGTAAGCTAGATAATGTTTCGTATGGCATCCTAATTCTTTCTAGAGGTGTTCTAGCATTATTATCTCTATTTAGGAACATCATCAGTAATGGAAACTTGCTATGGAAACCATTTAGATGTCTGCCAAATTCTACAGTTTTTACCACACCTCAACATCTCAATATACAGCATCCAGAGGATCCTAAATATTTTTCCTTCCTTTAATATTATTGAGTTCCCCTAGAGGGAATCTTGGTTTCATATCAGTATTTAAGAGACTTCAGTAAATGCATGTGTCAACTAGGAGAAGCAAGACTAATCATGTGGCTCTTCTGAATGTATCCCAAATCCTTATCATTTCAGGATTATGACTAAATGATTCTTTGTCTCAAATTTCGGCACAAGAAATGTTCCTATTAAACAACAGGATTATACATTTCTACTTTTTAGAGTAATGAATATATTTCTAGTTTTTAGGATTAGTCAAACTATAAAATCTTTGATTCTCAAAACCCAAATCCTTTGGGGTGCTTGGTTTGTTGTTTTTCAGGGTGGTTTGGGGTTTTTTTTCCTCTTTATTTTTTTTTGAATACAAAGATTACATTTCCCAGGTACATTTGAGAGTCTGTTTTTTAGACTCGTGCTGATGGTAATTCAGACACCCACATATTGTTTCCAAGTTGGGATTTATACCAGAAAGTTTGTTTTGGAGATGATGAATAGCCCAGGGGAAGGACAGGGATTACACATGCCTGAAGTTCAGCTAGTGCTGATGCGCTGTCCCTTATTAGAACTCTGATAACTGATGTTGCTTGATATTGTAAAATCAGCATGGATTAAAATAACATCTGTCATTTCAAGTACTGCCTTGGGAAGGGACATGCAGCTGGGGAAAAGACTTTTATTCCATTCTTTTCCATAGAAAGCTATGCAGTTTTGCTTCAGTTCTCACAAATCCTTCATTGACACAGTACAATCAGCAGCCAGGCCAGTATGGCAAGTTAATGAATGGAGTGGGAGGACTCCTACAGATGTCTGAGGCAGCTAAGGATCATAAAAGGTTTATAGAAGGCATTTGCTTCTTGGCTTGAGGAAGGGGTGATTTTACATTAGTTTTCTCTTCCTCTTCTGCTGCTACTGTATTTGCCAATATTGGCCCAAATTCAGGAACAAGGTTTAGTGTGTATTTAAACCCTCCCCTTCAGCAAATAACTTAAATGTTTAGTTAGAGATCAATTAGACTCAAAGATGTGGTAAAAAATTAACCATAGTTTAAAGTGGTTTGTCAAAATATGCTTTTATTCTTCTCGTGGTTAAAAACAAAGCCAAACTGATCAGGTATTTGTGCATTCCAGCAGAGAGAAAAGAGTGCCTGGATGGTACCCTGCAAGCTCTGGAAATTCACAGAGCTGGCAGAAGAGTCAAAGGTGTTGAAATATAACAAGCAGCCTAAAATTAATTTCCTATGAATAATTGAGAATTTTCCTATCAATAACAAGAGATGGAATAGCTGAAGCCTGGCTTTTCCACTAGTAAAAATTAGAAATGTCCATCGTTCAGTTGTGTCTGTTTGGAGTGATCTTGGGGCAGCAACTGGTGTTCAGGTAAGGCCATTACCTGGGTAGTTTCCTCCTCCTTATGTTGCTCAAAAATATGTTTGATGGGATCATGTAGCAGCAAGAAAAAAATTCCTAAATTTCAAATGCAGCTTTCTGAGGACAGTCTCACAAAAAGATATGAAACTATCACAAAACTGTTTTATGCAAATCTTGAAGTCACTGGAAGTTGATGAATATATGGACTTGTAATACATTTTTTAATTTATAATGTGCATAAATCATAAATCACTTAACCTAGTTTATTTTCTCAGCTTCTTTTTTTTGCCATGATTCTTTCTATCTCCAGGCATACCAATGAAAGCAACTTCTTGAGGACACTCTAAATCTTGAATCTTGCTGCATGCAGTATCTCCTTTGGGTTGCAGCCTCTTTGTCTGACACAAGAAAGCTTTTACCAAGATGTATAATAAATGGAAACAGCATTACCCTTCCCACCTGCTCTGGCAGTGTGTGATTTGGGCTCCCACACATCCCTTAGCAGAGCTAATGAGAATATTCGTCCTGCTGAACGCAGCACATACTGGAAGGAATCTGGTCAATGCTATCCCAGGTTTCTGGGTCAGGGAATAATTTTCTGTGTTTTAAAATGTTTTGATTTGAAATCAAGGATTGTTTGAATCCTGTGTCATGTGCAGTATATAGCACAAAAGCTTTCTCTCTTCATGTTCCTATTTCGCCAGCTTGGTATTACGAAATATTTTTTTGATGAAAACATCCACAGTCTTCATGGCAAAGTGTGGGGCCATGTCCACAGTGTCTGCAACAGTATAATTAGGGCAACTCCAGCCACTGCTCCAGCTCAGTGCCAGAAAAAGTGGTGCCAGTTTTTCCATATCCTTCATGATGTTCTAGGATTTATTGGCCTAAGTACTCGAAGCACCTTAAATAATTTACGTTCATAATACGTACTTAAAGAATATTTTTATTTTTCTGATTTATAACCATCAATATTAACGTAGGGAGACATAGCTTTGACATTTAAAAATAATTAATTACTAGATACTATTAGCTCCATCTTGGCAGATAATATTTAACTTGCTAGCTATCTCTTAACTCTGAAAGCTTATCTTCCTCTTAACATCTCACAAATCCTGGGGTTCTTCTTGCCTTAACAAATATTAGTTTATTGTATGGTCAGTTGTGTCTTTTTCCTGGATAAGAACTTGCTCTAGATTGTGAGAACATGATTTTTTTTACTGAAAGATGCTATTTTATAATTGTGGGATTTTCAGTTCAACTATTCCTGAACAAATTCTATACAACCAAAGGTACACAGCAGGATGAATCTGATCTGAAATGCCTGTACATCGTTGAATGGGAAAAGCTGAGTGATAGGAATTCTTGTTTTGATATTGAAATAAGAAAATTTGGCCGATTGTTCATCCAGGAATTTAGATACTGAAATTTCTTTAGGTTCTGTGATTTAATCTGTCGTCTTTCATTGCTCCCAGTAAATGAATGGGATGAAAACATACATTTTTATGGGCAAAGGAAGTGGCTTTGAAAGCAAGGCACTGTTGTATTTCTTTTCTTTCAGAAGATGAATGTTATTTCATTAAGGGCTGGGAAAATATGTGTCCATTATAGCTGTTATTATCTCATTTAAGTCATTTATCAGTGTTAGATTACTGAGCCTATGCCATTGCAAGTGGAATATTTAGCTCTCATTATGGCATGTGTATCAGAACTGCAGGCTCAGCCTCTACTCTGGGGGTTTAATTAAAAGCAGAACATATATAAAACACTTTGCCTCTTTGCTGTCAGTGCTCCATCTTCTAGAGTGATGCCCTTTGGAGATCAGCTGCACTTTCAGCTCAATTAAAAAATTAAATTTAAAAAAATGTACAGTAGGTAAAATGTGAGCCACTGATAAACTTGCTGGCAAGTTTTACAGAAAGTATTCCATGAGAAAAAGCATTATATTTGAATTCCCATCTTTTACAGCTGAATGCTTGTATGGAAGAAGATTCCTTAATGGGCAAAAATCTGTATGTGACGAGCGAGTTGGGTAATGGTAACACCTGGTCTGTGCCACTTTTAGAGTTGCACCCAATTAAATGATGGAACAGATGGTTCCTGAAATCAGAGAATAGCCAAGCCAACTGGGACAAAATTTAGTGGTTGTCTCAAGAGTAGGAGCTTAAACTGACACTTTAGTAAGGAATAAAAAAAAAAAGTATGTGTTTGCATACCTGTTAGTTTTTCCCTTTGCATCTTTAAGTATCGAATAACATCAAGAAGTCGCAAAAATTTGAGTTTAGAAGGTGCAACTTTCCTTCTGCCATGGCCTGAATTCTCAACTCCAGACATTCCCTGGATATATTAACATAATCAGCCAACAGTCAGTTAGGAGCTTCTTAATGAAGAAGAGTTCACAAGCTATCAGCATTTTGCTAATTATAGAAACAGCTGTTGTACAAACAGTGCCTCACAACTGTGGAGTGTTTAAATGGCATTACCACTGTCACCTGCCCTTGCCATATTGATTAATTGTGGCTTAATGCTGCCTTTACCTGTAGTGATAGCACAGGATTCTCTTGAACATCAAAGGTTTTTCAACCAATAATGATTGGAGTTTTTTGGTTTATGTAAAGCAGATTTTTCTCATGTCCTGATCGGGGACAATACCTTCAAAAGTTACTAAGCTAAATAAATTTTTCTCTGTAAAATCAAATCAGTACATCCCTAGGTCCATGCTTAAAAAGTAGGTCTGAAAGGGTTATTACCTCTCAGATACACATTGTAATACACAAACAAAACAAATAGGTGAAATTAAGATGTAAACATACTATTTGGATATTAGCATGAGTTTTGAATTATCTTTTTGACAACATTCCATTAACAAACTGTATTTAGTAGGTAAGAAATGTACAGAGGTCCATAGTGCTGGACTGTGTTCTCTCACAGAAGTATTTCTGATTTTGGACAGACTAGGGTCATTCAACTTACTTGGAGTGGAAGAAATTCAAATCCAACCTGCAGGAATAGTTTTTCTACAGACACAATTTAAAACAAATCATTTTGATGAAAGCTATCTTTTGAAAATTGAAGTATTTTACCCCCAGTCTTTCCTTCTTATGCATGAAGCTAGTTTTCACCAGCAAATTTGAATATTTGGAGAGAATTTTATAGGTTTGGTACAGCATATGACTTTTAAGATTTGTTTCTGCACTTCTCTATAAAATGTCTTCGAGAAACAGGCATGCGCTGTGTGCAATAAGTTATGTGGTACATCATGCAGTAGGAAAGGCAACTAGAGTGGGGGCAGAGGAACCAGAAGGGAAGGTCTATTTGTTTAAAATACTAATTTCCCTATATTATTTATTTACTGAAATAGATGTTTCGAATTCAGGTTAAATTGCAGCCATGTAGTTAGCAAGACAGAGGGAGGATCCACAGTTATATATTCATAGAGCCACTTGATCATTTCTTCTATTTCCTTTTGCCATTTCTGACAGCTAGGTAGTTATAAAGTAACGTTTGTGTTCATGCTGTAAGTGTACTTATATTGATGTTTTTGATATTGTAGTTTATTTGTTTCTAGTGGTCTGAAAATTCTTATTTATGGCTGGAATTACCTATCCTCAGTCAAAAGTTGATAGGAAATGTTTAAAGATAGGAGATCTCTACCAGGTCCAATAAAACTGAACGCTCCTCAAAAGTCATAGGCTTAGGAATGAACCTTCATTGTCATCCAGTTCCACCCCCTGCCACAGGCAGGGATACCTTCAATAGACCTGGTTGCTCCAAGCCCTGTCCAACCTGGCTTTGCACATTTCCAGGGAATGAGGCAGGCACAGCTTCTCTGGCAACCTGTGCTAGGGCCTCGCCACCCTAGCCGTGAACAATTTCTTCTGTTATCTAATATAAATTTACCTTTGTATCTTTATCATGTACCAGAATGGCGTTGCAAACATAATTTCTTTTTAAAAAAGTAGTCAGTGAGGACTTGTCATGCTCTGTCACTGTGTATGTATTAAGAGCAGTGCATTAGAAAAAGGTGGTTCAATCCAGAGCTGGTGAATTCAACCCATGCTATAAAATACTATCTCAATATTTTCTAATCCCTCATACCATTTTCTTCTATTTTGTCAATAATAAATTGTTCTGACTGCCTGACCCTGGTGCCTGCACGTACACAACATGAGCCTTTATTCTGCCTGACTGAGCAGAGGGTGGTGGGCAGAGCTGCCAGCTGGGACTTTGCACATTAACATGTCAGCTTTGGGGCTTCCCAAATTACAGGGCTCTCACGTTCTCGTGCTCCCATGCTGCTGCTTAAGGTGAGCTCTTCTCCTATAAACCTTTCCTTTCCTCGCCTGTGGAGTTTTTGCTTTACAAGAAGAGCATTCTGCTTGTAAAATTATGTAGAACTCCTAAGTAAACCCCTCAGGGCTGTGTGCTTAGGAAGAGGAGATGTGATAAATACCATATGGTGCACGGGACTCTGGGTCTGTGTTTTTGTCTTCTTCCTTGCAAAGGAGGTGCCTCCAAATGACAGCTTGTTGGCAGTGGTTCTGCACCAGTCACCAAACCAGGAAGATGGATATGGTGGTTTCTCTCACTGAGAAACACTACGAGGGGACCATGAAGGGGCTGTGGGGCAGTGAGGGGCCATGAGGAGCTCTAAAGCACTGTGAGGGGCTCTGATGGATTTTGAAAGGCTTGAAACAGACTGTGAGGGGCCATGAGGATCTCTGAAGGATTTTAAGAGGCTCTAAAGGGCTGTGATGGACTGTGAGATGGGGTTTGAGGGGCCATGAGGGGTTCTGAGGGGGCTGTGAGGGGTCTAAAGTGCTGTGAGGGTTTCTGAGGGACCCTAAAGGGATTCTGAAGGACCGTGAGGATCTCTGAGGGACTTTGAGATGCTCTGAGGGGTTCTAAAGTGCTGTGAGAGGCTTTGTGGATGGACTGTGAGGGGTTCTGAGGGGCTTTAAAAGGACTGTGAGGGGCTCACGAGGGGACATGAAGGGTTCTGATGGGCTGTGAGGGGTCTCAAGTGCTGTGAAGGTTTCTGAGGGGCCCTAAAGGGAGTCTGAAGGGCCGTGAGGATCTCTGAGGGACTTTGAGAGGCTTTAAATGGCTCTGATAGACTGTGAGGGGCCCTGAGGATCTCTGGGTGTCTGTGAGGGGCTCTGAAGGGCCATGAGGGGCTGCAAGAGGGTCTGGAGGCTGTGAGGGTCCTTGGGGGGCTGTGAGGAGCTCTGAAGACTGTTGGGGACTGTCTAACAAAATATTTCAAGAGATTACAGAATCCATGGGAAAAGCTGACAAATCCAAATTCATTGTCTTCTCTGACATGGTAAGACTACAGGAAACTGCTGCTGTTGTTTACTGAGGGGATTCTGTCAAAATGTGTTTGAATTTGAAGTGTGCTAAAGTGAATAAATGTTGGAGACAGTAGTGCTGACAAAAATGCTTTTTAAAAGCATTAAAAGAATGGGGCAAAGGACAAACTAGTGATGACCTACTGAAAAATGAGATTTGGCCAACTGGGAAAGAAAATGGATCGGAATACTCCCAACCTCTAAGTCAATCCTTCAGCACCATGTTACAATCCTTGTAATGTGGTCCTGAATATTTTCAGTATTTTGTGGCCAGTCTCTGGTATTTGTATGGGAATTTATATATGAAGCATATGGATTGCCCTATTACTCTTTATATAGGCAAGAAGTTACTCTTCTGCATTATGATCATTATTCTGGTGTATGGAAAGTGTTTTGAAGAGACTTGAAGGGATGTAGACTGCAGCAATTTGATTATGAGGTAATAAAATTATGAATCAAGGAAATGAGAGTCTGCTTGGAAACTTGCTTGTGTCTTCTTAGCCAGAAACAAATGACATAGAGCTGTGTGGGCTTAGCTACAGCCTGAGCTTCCAGCACTAATGGAGATGTCAGCATTTTTAGCTTTTTATGTTATACTGTGCAAAAGAAAAACAAGCAATGATTGGTTCATCCCTAAGAACCCAAAGTTGTAGGTGATAATTTGTTGCATCATTCTTTCTTAACCTTGTAAAAGTATAAAGTTGATGGTTGTAGTTTTGCTATGGTAAATTATTGTTGTAATAGTAAAGCATGAAAAAAAATAGGGAGAAAAAACCAATGTGTATTATTGAGTGCAAAGCTGCTTTTGCCAACCAGAGTGTCCGGACTGACCCTTCATGTGCTCAGATATTTGTTCTTGGTTAATGTTTTTACCAAGACACGTGATTTTTTTTCAAAAAGATTTAAATATTAAAACATAATTTGATGTATTTATGAGCATATCCTCATCCCAGGCAAGGATGTGCTCACAAAGACATATTTTTGTCTTGGCATGTAGCACAGTTGTAAGGAGGCTCATTTTGATGACATCCATCTGTTGCAGATTAAAATAGGTTGGAATCGGGGATTGTCAAGTGAGTTAGTGCAACGTGATAAGCCGGGTGACCAAAAAAAACCACATTGGAGTGGATTGGGCAACTGAACTAAGTGGCTGGAAGTGGGAGGGGTTTGGGATATTTTCCTGATGCAAAGGAGGGAGTCCCAGTCAGAATCAGTGCGGGCTGTCCCCTGGCTCTGGGCTCACATCCCCACAAACAGGCTCTCGTGCTTATTTACCTGCTCCTTGCACTCACTCCCACTTGGTTGATTGAGCTGGGACAATTGTTGGTGTCCCTGTACACCTTCCCAAACGCTTAATCTGGGTACTCATGGCTTCTGTGGCATGGCTTGGGTTTTCCTCCTGGTCTCAGGTGTCTTTGTAGCCAACTTGCCTGTGTGGCAGAACATCCAAATCCAGGCTGGTTTCAAGCAGCCAGTGGAGTTTTGTGTCACAGACAAAGGCTGAGGTGTTCCACGCTCTGTTGCTTAACAGTACATCCCACAACATGGCTGAAAAAAGAAAGCATATTTTTATAGGGTCTTGAAACCTTTTTTTTTATGAGAGCAGGCAGTTTAGGACTGGGAATGTTTACAGCATGATCCTGGATTTGGATACACAACCTTGAGTACTTCATCCACTTGGTTCTAAGGTTAGCTACACATGCAGTGCTGCTCACTTTGAGCATAGGCAAAAGTAATAGATCTAAAAGTAAATAGATCTAAATCTGTAAATAACATATATACAAATCTATAAACAATATAGCTAAATACATAAATAATGCATTAAGTTATATATATATAAAGAGATCATATATTTATAAAATAAAGAGAGCATATATTTGTATATAATTCTCCAGAAAACTGTAGTTAGCATATTGATGTATTTATTTTTCTCTTGTTGACAATATCAGTTACTATGATTTATAGTTGGTGGATTTTTTTCGTGGTGTTTTTTTTTTAAGTTCTTGCTATATTTTGAATGTCACCAATTATTGCTCTATTTTGCTCGCTCTGACAGGTCTGCAGTTCTTTTGTGCTATTATTGCCTAATTTAAATATGCTAATTAATGCAGATACAATTCAAACTCAGTTGTTTCCTTTATTCTCCAGCAGCGTGACATGTGGAAACCTTTCACTGCTGATGAAGTTCTGCTCTGGTTTAAGCAGGGGCTAACTGGAGAATTCTTTTTCTTCTTTTTTTACAGTCTGACAGCAATGCAAGCTTTCTCCGAGCTGCCAGAGCTGGCAATTTGGACAAAGTAGTGGAATACCTGAAAAGTGGAATAGACATTAACACCTGTAATCAGGTAAGATATTTGATGGACACAAGCTTGCGAGAGTGAATTGCCAGAAACCTGAGCACTGTAGAGATGTGATTTATCTCTTAATCCTGCTAAATGTGGCATGCTGAGCCATGGATTTTCCTTGGCCATCCCTCAAAAAGCACCTGATCTCCCCAGAGAGCTCAAGTGTGGGAGTCTGAGGCTTCCCCTGTTATTTTTGTGAGATCTCAGGGGGCACTGAAGCACTTGAGTGGATGTAGTTGTAGCTACCCAGATAATTAATATCCAAGTAGATTAAAATCTTGGCACTCACCTGCACTGGCAATGCAGTTCTGATTACTCTCAGATGGCTAAAGGGACAACCATGGGCTTTCACTTTGTTTCACAAAACTAAATGTGTTTTTACTATTGATCAGTAATATCTACAAGATAACATAAAACATACTTAAATGTTGCACTTAACATACTGTCTCCCCTTTCAAGAAAGTTATAACTGCTGTAAAAGTACACTGTTAAAATTTCACCATTGATGTGACTGTAATGTGACACAATGTTTTGGCTTGGCTCTTTTGTAGGTCTGTCATATAAATCCAATTACTTTGGCTTCATAGCTTAGGGACCTACATTTGCAGAGTGTAAGTGACTAGAACCATCAAGTTTAATAAGACTCTAACTGTGACTTAAAATAAATATGCAAGTAAGTGTCTGCATCAGTTCTGGGAAGTGTCTTGACTTTCTAGTGAAATCATTGTGGTTTCTTTGATGGGGAATTTGACAGCTCAGGCTTTACGGTGCCCAGCTTTCCCCTAATTCTTTGCCAGATTTGATCAGAGTGACCACCAACTAGACAGTGGCTATGCCATTTGGAAGTAAAACCCCAGAACTGTGACCATTATTTCTTTTGGTGGGCGGGGGCAAAAGTAACTGGGAGAATCAGGAATGAAATAATCTAAAATATTTGGTGCCATCACCTTCCCTGCTGAAGGAAAGCTGCAAATGATTAAAGGAGGCATGTGCCAAATGGAAGCTGGGGTACAGGAGTAAGAACAGATCTGTTGGCTGTGCCAAGGAATTTAATGATGAGGAGGATAAGAGCTGGGGCTTTTCATGTTCTGCTCATTGAAAACATACAGAAGTGTTCTTGTCTTACTGTCTGGGAGAAAGTTTTCTTTAAAAGACTTACTGTCAAGGAAAAACTTCCCCGAGTTATATGGGATGTGACCTGTCAAACTTCAAGTTGCTCAGTTAAGAAAGAGTAAATCTAGACACAAGTTCTTATCTTTAAATAGATCCAGCAAGTTTTCATCTTTATTATAAGCACCAATATTAACAAAGAGATTCACCCCCAGGACAGAGCATAGTTAATATGATAATTACTTAGGAACATTACAAGGATTTTCCCCAGTGTTCATATTCTCCTGTTGGTTATGGGAGGAATATGGCAGAAGTTGCTGCAGATTTATCCTCTATGGAAAGTACTTCCCACCTGCAGCTGGTGACAAAGCTCCACTTGTACCATGTGGGTGAGATCAAAGCTTTCACCATCCACTGAGCAAAACCAAGCACTTCAGCTTCTGGCAGACCCCAATTCTGGTGCCATGTAAAATTGCTTACAGATGTTTTTCTAACTAAGACCCTCAGTGCTTCCACTGATGAGGCATCACTGGTGTATTGTAAATTTTATTGGGAGTGGAAGCAGACTCCCTCTGCCAGAGGTTAGGGCTCTCTGCTTAAATAAGCTCTGGCAGCCTTCAAGTTATTCCTCCTCCTTTGTCTCCTCCTCAGGGTTTGACAGGAGTGTCCACGTCATTGTGTTCCAGCTGTCTAAGAGGAGAAGCAAACACTGTCTGTGCAAAATGCAGGGGTGTATTTTACTTTTAACAGTGAGATATCTCAATGCTCTTTTAAAAATGGAGCTTTGTATGTGCAGGGTATTTTTCCTCAGTAAAATGCTATTTTTAGATTAGATGTTATGTAGGAAAACCATACATAATGTTAAATATAAGCTTTCCTGAATGGAGAAAACACCAGGAGATGCTTTCTTCAGTTTCAGTGGTTTTTTCTTAAATGCTGAGTTTTCAGAAAGGCATATCTTTGTAGGCAAAGTATTTTCCTAGTGTAACTGTTGCCAAAATATGATGGAGCTTAATGTTTCTGCATATACTGAACACAAAGTAGTTAATAAAACAATTATATAGTTAACAATTAGACATTACTTAAATATGCTTTGTTGAATGCTACCATCATAACAAGTTCATTTATTATGGAATTGCTTACTTTAATCTGAATTCAAGCACTGTCATCTATTCTGAAAATCATCAATCAACTCTGTTAATTTCTGGAGAGACTTGGAGATGTCAGGGGACAAAATTCCCCAGTTCTATGAGGAATCCCTTAAAATCCAGTTCCTGGTATTTTATAGGATGATTGACCAATAGGCATTGGAAATACCTGTTTCCTTTAAAGCTGTTTTCCTATGCTACAAATGTAGTTTTTAGGATGTGGTTACTGTTTCTTGTCAATATAGCAAGAGGAAACAACTTGCTCCTGCATCATGTTCAATATGTTGCTTAACCAAACAAATGTTACACTGTGCATTTGTGCAGCCCAAGGTTCCAGCAGGAGTTAGACCCTGAACTCTGACTGTTCTGAGAGCTCAGCAGCTGCCTGTTGATTTTTGAAACTGAATTCGGAATGCAAAGACAACATGAAGTAATATTTCTCCATCTTGTCTTGGGAGACCTGTCAGTTTTCAGGGTGATGTCTTGGTGTTTGTTTTGAAAAAGTCTTCTGTGTTCCTCTGTGAAGTTTAATGCCTTGAATAGATCAGGGTTCAAGTATAAGGTAGTTTTGGGGGCCTCCAGCTCCAAGGCTTTTTGAATTCCTGTCAGTTTGGCTTTTGCTCTCGTTTTGTTGGCTTCCTTTTAATTCAGTTGGTCTCTGTTCCTTCGGTGACAGTGAGACAGAGCACAGCTATTAATTACTCCCTCCATCCCTCCCTGTGGAAAGGCTCTGCCTCTCCCAGCATTGCCAACTATAGTCTGAAGGAGCACTGTAGCATAATGAGGTCAGCAGCACCACATTTGATGTCACTCTATAGGTTAATTCAATTTCTTGACTTCCTAGACTATAAAGCAACATAAAAGAAGAATTTTCATAACCTGGTAATGGTTTGGGGTTTTTTTTGGTTTGGTGTTTTTTTTTTTTTTTTTTTTTTTCTCCCACTCTCCACTTAATTTCTTTGTGATATTTTTAGGAAAACTTCCACAAATATCTGGACTTCAGAAAGCCATGCCCAGATCTCTAATGTACCCTTTCCCAAATCTCTCTTGAAAAGCGGTTGCCACATGCACATTTTATTTCCCTGAAAGATTTATTCAGAGAAGAGAATAAATGGCTTTTTGCAGAGCCATCTATTAAAGAGAGAAAAGTATTTGAGTTTAACAAAGACTGTGGTACTTCTTTCTAGTTTCTGCCTCTGCTGGCAAAAGGAGTCAGCGTCGTAGTGTTAGTCACAAAAGCTTTTTAATTTTCATTGTGTTTTGAAGTTATGCTTTGCTATTGAACTGTTGTCATAGAACCTTTTCCCTACTTCCGTCAAACACTTTCTTTGACCCATTTCTACATTTTAAGTTCGTTATCATCCTCACTAATTCTCACCAGCAGAAGGTGAGTTGAGCTTTCTAGGACTGCCAAGTTATTGTTTATACCTGTCTCTTAGAGCTCAGCTTACAGGGAAGATGCAAAAGCCCACAGAACACTGATTTGGCTGATTTAAATGTCCTTTAAACTACAGGTTGATCTGATGCTCTGCCAAGGTATAGCTTTTCCATGGTGTCAATGTGCTTTGGCACAATAGGGTTAGATGGGAAAGGTAGAAGCTATTGGATCTGGATGGTGTCCTAGGAGGAATAAATGGCACAGCAGGATTGATGCTGAACCAGGCAGTGATGAAAGAGCTTCCATTGCTTGAGGATCGCTCCATGAGGCAACTGAATGCAAAGGCCGAGGTAGCAGGGAATTTTTTGGGTGATTTCCAGACAAGAGCAGCATCAGTGCCTGTCTTATGGGGAACAAGTGATTGACTTTGGACTAGCTTAAAATAGGCTGGTGATTTTTAGGATGTCCAAGAAATCCCTGGAGTTTTCCAGTGCAGTGAAATACCTAGGGTGGCACTACAGGAAGTGCTGTGCACAGTCAGTGGTACATGCACTTTTGTAGCACTCCATGGGACAGAAAGCATTGACGTCTCTGCCTTGCTGGTAGAGGAGAAAGAGAAATGAGGGAATCAGGCACTGCAGGGAAACACTTGTAAACAAGAACCAGCTTGGCAGTATTACGTTATTTTATGGGAGTTAATATTACCAAGGAGTCTCCAAGGAAAGAATGGCACTTATGGCATATGCAAGCTTTGTCCTTATGCGGCACAGTTTTGCTTAGCAGACAGCTAATTTCACCCTCCCCAACTTTTTGGTGGGCAGGGGAGAGAAAAAGGGACATGTCAGAAACCTTTGTTGTTCTGAACTACAAAAATCCTGTTGACAGCAACGGAGGAGTTGCATTGATTAAATCTGAGATTCCATCATCAGAAGTAGCAGGGATCAGCCACGTGGGCTGGCAAATAATTGCAGCGTTGGTTCTGATTAGGGAGAAAGAGAACAAAAGTTGCTTTAAGGCTTCAGTTGAGCTGGCCCTCAGCATTTAAAGTGCAGGGTTTGCTACTTCTTACCCCAGCTTGCTTTATTTAAGGAATTGTGGAATTTGAATGTCTATAGTCCTATTTTTAAGCTAGAGTTTGTTCCTGTAAGCTTTTTACTGGACCTCAATTATTCTTTTTACTCATGTTTTAATGCATTAAAAAGAATTCCTGTGTTGTGAAGAAACTCAGTTGATGCAGCAATATCAACTTTTCAGGTGCTTAATGTGACATCAACAGATATGTGGCTCAGAGATAGGAATATAAATATTTTCAGAGATTAAGCACTAGGACAAGCCTTGCTCTCGCCATATTTTGGCACATGGTAAACTAAAACAGAGGCTTATCCTCATCCTTTTGCATTCAGAGGCATTTATGGGCCATGAATTTTGCAGTTTCTCTGCTGTTTGTTCCAAAAGAATGAAGAAGGTTAATAACATGTCCCAGCAATACATCAGCTGTGTACACTGTGAGGAGGACAAGCTGCCCTTCAGATTCCCATGGAAAGTGTTGATGATGGAATCTGTGAGATCAGAGATGAGAACAGGTCTTTGTTCTTAAACGGTGAGGAGAACATTGTGTGTTTCCCCACAAAACACTAGCTCAAAGCTCACAGCCACTCTAGGTGGTAATTATGGTTAGTTGATACTCAGCTGAGATTAAAAACTGGAAAGATCAGAGTTTTATGAAACATGTTTGGCCTGAAAAGTATTCCCTGACATGGGCAGTATTCCTTATCCTGGTGATTATGGTCAACCTCACCACATATTTTTGGCTAAGGATTTATCCTTGACCAGGGCATGGCATTACTGCTACCCCCGGGCTCTGCAGCTCTGTAGTAAGAGCGTTTCCTCTGGAATAAGGATGTTCTGGTTGCTGTAGCCTTTCCCACACAATGGGGTTTGAAACCACATTTCTCATTAACATTTCCTATCTACCAGGCTGCAGAATGGTGTTCTTCTGCTTTTGGCAGCCTGTGACCATGGACTTCCTTTAGTACCTTTGTTTTTCTCATAGTTCCACTTCTGAATTTGACCACAAAATCTGCCTGTGCTGCTTACATGGATGTGGAATCAAATGGAGTTAGTGCTGAAATGCATTTGCATTGCTGTGTCTGAGGCCATTGGACCCACTCCCATCAAATACCTCCTGTGAAGTGCTAAGTGCTTTAAAATCCCACTGGAAATTACAGGCTACAGCTGCCTCTGTGAATGGACAAATAAGAGCCAGAAAGTTGCCTATTTATTTCACAACTGAAATTACTCCGAACTTGTCAGAGAGAACCAAAGTGATAAAAATTCCCCAGTGCTGAATTTGCTGCTGGTTACTCAAACACCTGAATATTGCTCCTGATACCTGCAATATGGAAACTAGGAGAATGCTGGAGGGAATGGCAGTATTTATTGCTGTCACCTGCCTGATGTAGCATGAAAAATATCTTAGGATTGTGAAAAACAGGTTGGCAATTCAGCTACAACAGACTGTAATTTAATTTTTTTCCTTGGGTGGAAGGGGGATACTAGGAAGAGGGAGATCAACTTTCCATGGCAAAAATTTATATGAGATAAAGTATTCTGTTCCTGTTGAATGTGGAGAGGATTAGATGCTGACTTTCTTAGATTACCTTTTCAATAATCCTCACATTTATTTAATAAATTTTCTTTTCCTTTTTGACTGAGATTGCAAAACCTCAAAGTTTAGTGAAGACTTGCTCATCAGACATCAGCAGAAGTGCCAGATCAAGGATCAGCTAGCAAGTCAAAGTGATCAACAGCCTTTTTGGCCTGTTTGTGCTTTTGGGTTTCTATTTGATACCAGTTCTCCCTAAGTGGAGTCCAGGTTTCAGCGTGGTTATTTCAGCATGGAATAACCCTGATTGAGTAGACACATCCTGTGTAAATTTGGCTAAGTCCTGTGATTTCTCAGTATTGATAAAACCTCAGCAGGGCTGGATAAAGTTACAGCAATGTGAGGTAGAAAAACACTCAAGTTTTGAAATACTGGTCTCCATGGAGATGGCAAAAGTAGTAGTCTGTGGTAATGGGAAGTTAGGAAACAAGGAATCTTTTCTGAATACTCACAAAATACAGTTTGATTTGATATATTTGTTACTATGAGAAAAATGTTATCGGAGAAGTTTGTCCCACAGAGCCTCAGCTTAAATAGCCATGTCCAAAGTATCTGACTTATGCAGACAGTCAGCTCAGAGATGTAATAGTATTCCAGCTCCTAATCTTCTCCTTTTCCCAGGCTGAGGTAGGAATGTGTATCTGATATTTGTAATGGATCTGGCCCTTGTGCTTACAGAATGGGCTCAATGCTCTGCACCTGGCAGCCAAAGAAGGCCACGTGGGACTGGTACAGGAATTGTTGGAAAGAGGCTCGGCTGTGGATTCTGCCACTAAGGTAATTGATGTGTGTCTCTAAGTTTATCCAATACATATGAGAAATATAGGCAAACCCCAAAAAAGTGCAAAATAATAGAACAATCTAAATAATGCACTGATATTTAAACTATTATTTCTGTTATGGCCTGGGAGTTGCCTTGCTGAAGCTCAATGGTAGTAAAGGAAGAAGAAAATATAATTTCTAGTATCATATGGGGGAAGCATTAGAAGTTTTTAGCAATGCCAGATTTTAATTATTTCCACTGACAGGTCTTCCTTATTTTAAGGAGAATTAGTATAGCTCCAAGTACTTGATTTTTTCAAACCTGTGAAAATCAGTAACTGACTTTATAATATCCAGAGTCTTTTCACCCATGGGCACAATGGAACAAACACCTATGGGATAAATTGTTTTCCCTTTAGCCTTTCCATAGCCAGGCACATGCACATGAATGCTATAAAAAAAACCAAACATGCTGATTGAATGATTCCCGAAAAGGGGTAATAATAACTTGCATTTTCCCCCTCTTTCTAACAGAAAGGGAATACAGCCCTGCACATTGCATCCTTAGCAGGACAAGCTGAAGTTGTCAAAGTTCTGGTGAAGGAGGGAGCCAACATCAATGCACAATCTCAGGTATGATGCTCTTTTCCATTCTCACTTCTAAAAGTTGTTTGGTGAGCTCTTATAAGATCTGAGATATTAGATACTGCTTCTAAACATACAAGCCTGACAAATCAAGCAACTTGAGGCATTCTCTCATAAGTAGAATAAAAATAAATACTGAATTGAAGTCATTATATGCTCATTGTTGTTGATAGAAAATTTTCTGAAACAATTTCTGGAAGAAGGCTAGGAATTACTAAAGATTACAAAGTGTACAAATATTGTATTTGGGTGGAATTTGGTGAGCAGTAATGAAGATAATTTCTCAAGGGCTTGCTTTTTATGGTTATTTTTTGGTTGAAAGTTTGCAGATAAGTTACTTCAGGCTTCTAAACTCCTTCATATGTGATGTGAAAGAATTTCAGTCAAAAGTTTATGATGTGCATTTAAACTAGGGAAAATCACCTTGTCCTGGTAGGAAAACCAAGTGTAAAACCTGCTCTTTTATTTCCACTGACATGAAACTTCTCTGGTCTTCCAAAACACACCAGAGGACAGGGTGGTGTCCCTTACCTATGATTTCCTTTGATTAGGATTAAGAACCACTTATCAAATAAATAATTTGATTAATGGTTGTAAATGCTGCCTTAGTTATAGCAAGTGTCTGTAGCTATAAGGGGCTGAACAGATGATATAAAGAAACCACATCTCTCTGAAGCACTTGGCTGGTGACATCCTCAAAAAAGAAAAAAATCTTGCTGGCATTAGCTCCACACCTTGCTTGCCCAGACCTGGGAAACTGGGACCTGGAGGGTTTCCTGTGTTTTGGTGTTACAAATTCACTATGGACAGGGTAAGGTACATATGGAGCAGGAGATGAATAAACAGCTTACCAGAATGAATGTTTGTCTGTTCCATTAGCACATTTTCAGGCAAGAGAAAGAAACTGAAAAAAACTTTTAAGTTCCCTGACTACAAGATTTTAAACATACATTCTTTATTTTGCTTTTTGCTCCAAAATTATGGAACAGCTCTCTCAAGACAGCTGATGTCAGTTGCTCCCCATGCTCTGTTTCCATAAAAGATAAGAAACATAGTTCCTTTGTTCAAAAATTTAGCAAACACCTTTGATAATGAACAAGCTGGATGATTTTTTTCCATATTTATCAATCTTTTAATGTGTATTAGAAGATAAAAATGTCTTTAACCTTTTGAGCATGGTAAGAGAAATAATTGTAAAAAATAATATTTTCATGAAGCGCTACTCCTCAAGAAGTCTTCCTAAAAAGTTTGTCCTTATGATGAAAAAATAAATGAAGTTTTCTAAATTAAAAAAAGAAAATCCAGTTGGATTTGGAAAATGTGTTCACAGGTATTACTTTTTGTAGTATTCTAGTTTTGAAGACATTCATTGTTAGCACTGGATGCTTTGTGTAATGTACTCAGAGCTGTTATCAGGCATTTGCTACTTGACTTAATTGAGTTAATCTGATGGAGGACATTTTCCCCATTACTGCTGGCTGGTTTCCTCCAGGCAAGATGGATCAAAACTGCTGGGATACAGATGCCCTGCTTTTGTGCCTTGCTGTCTTAATTAAACAAGTCCTGTTGACTTGACTGGGAGCAGGAGTCCTTAACGTGGTGTCATCCAGCTTTGGGGCCTTTGGGTTGTGTCTTTCTGGCCTGCTGTGCTTTTCCAGAAGAGATGGATAAAATGGGTAATAGCTGCCTCAGGCAGATGTTCAGAGGCTCTCGCTGCCACTGCCAAAGGAGACATTCCAGTGGAAGGTGTCCCTTAATTATAAAGTAATGTTTTTGTGCTCCATGAATGGAATGAAGACGATGAATGCTGCATTTCTGCTCAAGGTTGCTTTGATGTGTCAAGATTCACGCATCATAGAAAATAAATGTTACAGAGAAAAAAACAAACTCCAAAATGAGTAAAGAATAGACATGTGGTTTATGATAACAGATGAAGCAAGGTTGAAACATAAAAATATGAAGTTGGGAAAAAAGGAAAAAGAATGACTGAATAGAATGTGCTTGAGTTCTCAGATATTCAGGTTTTCTTGTCTAGAAACATGTCACTGATGAAAAAATGGAGAAGAAAAAAATAGATCAGGAAAGGGCTTAATCAAGAAAGTGAGAAATTAACAAAAATACAAATTAAAGGTAAAATGGAATACAAGAGTGAGAAATTATAACTGAAATACGCAACTTCTAATTTTTATGTTTTCCCTCAATTCCATTTTTACAAAGAGGTGCCATGTTGTCACCATTGAATCTTTTAGCTGCAGTTGTTGCTGTAGAGGGTATACTGCATCTTCTCCTTGGTATCTCAGTTATTTCACACTTTGTATTTTCTAGGCCCCTGTGAAATGCCCTTTGCTGGTAGTGATTTAGTGCCAGCAGAGTTACTCTGGTTGCAGCATCACTTCCTCCTTAAAGAATTCAGTATCTGTCAAAGTCTTTCTCATTTTCAGTGATGACAATTTCCCATAGTGACAAAATTTCTTCTCTGATGGTGAACTGCTAGATAAAGGAGTAGTTGTAAATTGAGCTTATTCACTTTGTTGTTTTTCCTTTCATTTTCTCAATTAAATAGCATAGAAACACTGGCCTTCATCAAAACTTACAAGCAGTGACATCTGAAACACCACACTCATTTTCCAGTTCCTTGCAACAGCAAAATAACAGAATTATCTCAGGAAATGCTATTAAACCCACTGAAACCACTGGGTTTACAAACCCCATCTGTGCTATCTGAGGCTGTTAAGCATTCTAGGCTCTGATCTTATAGATTTTGGGTTTCTATTAGATTACTTTGCTGTGCCCTTCAGTTTTATGTTGGCCTTAAGAGACATTATGTTGTTCATCTTCCTCTTTTAAAAACTCTGTTCCTTTTAAGCTAACATGTCATCACTGATATTTTTAGAGAAGTAATTTCTATTTTGATACAAAGCCTAATTGCACAGTGATTACTAATTGAATGACTCCACTTCCAGTTGCGTGCGTGCCATTTGAGAGCTCACATCTTCCAGGCAAAGGCCTGGACAAGGGCACACCCAGAATGGCCAAAGATCTACAAGATGCTGCTCTTTGCTGACGTACTTCCACCCAGAACTGGACAAGTGTGGATTTTTTTTGGCTCGGTTATAAGTGCCTTTTGCTAGAAAAATTAAATAGTAAATATATTTATGTAATGAGTATCTATAAGCCCTTTGCTTGGTTGGCTCCAGGCATAGTTCATTGAGCAGATCTAGACAGGTACCATCAGGTGAAAACTCGATTTCTGCAATTTCTCTCCTAGATTTGACCATTATTTTGGTCCTGTGTAGATCTGATCAGGCTGCTTGTTGGTAATACAGGGATGATATGATCGAGAATGAACAGTGGGTAACAGATCCACCGGGGTGTTCCAGGCTGTTCCTTGTGGAACAGAACAGGGTCCATCCCATCGATTGATGATCGATGCCATACATGCTGAACTATGGATTCACTTGGGTGGGTGATCCTCCAGGTATTTATGAATTTTGGTGGGAAATTCATGCAAAGTCTTCAGGGAGCCTTGGAATGTTCTATTAGGCAGACTCATGGAAGTGGAATTGGCCATTCACTTTTGTCATATCCTCCCACACCCATGGCCCCATCACACACCTTCACTGAGCCCAGCGTTACCCTTCTTCCACAGCAGCATCATCCCTTCACCCCAAACTAGTCCTAGTTGTTGCTTGTGCATTTGAAAAGTAAATATTTTTTGTGCTCTTCCTCTCAATGAGATGTACCTTTTTGACATACTAGGAATTTTTATGTGAGTTCTTGAATTTTTTCCAGGTGGAAGAAATATCGCCAGATTTAGTTAGTCCAACCTTTTCCTTTGATAAATTACTCTTTCTTCCTGTTGATTTCTCTATAAGTCATCCTGGACCATGTGACTAATGTACAGGCATCAGAGATGTCCAGTCACTGGAAATCAGCCTTCCAAATGTGCTTGATGGCCTGACTGCAGCAATCCTCCTAACTGAGCGTACCTGTAGACTGCCCTGCAGCAGTGATGCTGAGCTGTCCTGACCATGCCTTCCTGAGGGAATGTGTCCATCCTGACATTCTTCCATTCCAGACAAAGCCGAGAAAAGCTTACTGTAGAGACTTGCACCTCCCAGGATGAGGCACTTTGACAAATGCCATGTGATTGTGGTACAAAGCTGAAAAGTAGAAGGCAAAGTGAGGAAATACAGTCTGCTCCTGTTTAGGAATTGTAAGGGAACTGTCACACTCTGGAGCCACCTGAGAAAGAGGTAATTCCCTTCAGTGTTAAAATTCCTGCCACTGAGTTTACAACAGAACGTGTTCCCTATTAGCACAGGTTTTGACCACTGGAGCCTTCAGGAAAGGAGGAGCTGCCTTTTAATCATCAGATTATTTAAAGTGACCCAGATAGAGAGAGCAAGGATTAGATAAATCAGTCCTCCCACAAGCTGATTTTGTTATTTAAAAGCCCTCCGGTTTCCTTTCCTCAACATCCTGCTCTAAGCGCATTGGCAACACATTAGCCAAGAAATATTGTTGCTTAAGTTTGTCCCTCTTATGGTCACCACTTCCTAGGTCTATGTACAGGAGAGACTGTTGCGACTGCTTGAGCTCTTATCCAGACTTAGCAGGTGGAAGCAATCCTTAGAGCAGCATATTTCCAGCCTCATAGCTCCCAAAAGGAGCTATAAGAGCTCTGTGAGCATCCACGTTCTGTGTTACTACAAAAGCAAGGGGGGGATTTAGGTGATTCTCAGAGAAGTGATCAGCTTGTCTCTGTCAGGATGCCCTAGGATTTGCTTTACCAGGGATTGCTCTCGCCATGGGTTGTAAGGATAATCTAACCTTTGGAATGGAGCACATTTTGCAGAGTATTTGCTACTCCATTATGACAAAAGGTTTTAATTCCACCAACTGAGCTTTCTGCTTTTATATTAATATATTTAGAGAGGCAGATTTTTAGCTGCTGTGTATCAAGAGGAGTCATTTAGCAACAGTTGGTCATGGCAAATGTAATAAAGGGGCAGGCTCATTATTTTTTCACTGGAGGGGGGAAAAAGGGGAAGAAATGCCTTCTGGAGGATTATATGGATTTTGAGAGATGTAAACAAAAGTAATACATTAAAAAGAATGAAAAAAACAACTATTTCAACAAAGACTGAAAATATTTACAGCATAATTCTTAGCCAATTCTTTGAATTTACTGCTATGAAAGGATAAATAGTCCAAATGGAAATATTCTGATTGAAACAAGAAGTGGTTTTTTCAGTCAGTTATACTTATGCTGAGAACATATTAGCTGTAGAAGGCTGCAGGAACTCAACATGCCAATGTTGAGCAGACCAACACACCATATTTCTCCCCTGCTGGGATGACGCAGTGGTGACTGTGAGAACCAGGCAGTGCAAATGTTGCCCATGTATATTTATGATGTGGGGATGACTGAGCCACAATCAAATAAATAGAAACATCTTATTTCTGGTTTTAGGGCAATATTGTACTCCTTCCAGCCCTCAGCCACGCAAAATAAATGGATGCTTTCAGGACTCCTTTTCCCTTACTGTGTTTCAGAAGGCAAACCCCAAATACAGTTTTGGATGAGTGCCCAGATTAAAATCTGAGACTCTTCCCTGACTAAGCCTTTGAGCCCTCACCTATGCCCAGCATCAAGATGGTGTTTTCTTGTGCATGACTAATCTGTCCTCATGCCATTATTCTCCATCAGCTTCATTTCTATTACAGGCTCCCTTGGTGTAAAAATGTTATTTCCCAAGCATAGAACATCTTGATTTCTGACTGGCTGTGTTTCAGACCCTGTTATTACTTGGCTGTTCCTGAGGAAAAAACTGTGATATTTGAAGCTGCTGAAATAAAATATCTGTGCTCTTTACATTCAGCATCTGGGCTCAGAAGTGGCTTGGACTCACACTTCCCAAGAGAGGGGCCTTGCAGTGGGGAAGCAGCAGGTGTCATATACATAGAGCTGCTCTTGGAGTCCTGGGTGATTCCTCATGAATGAACTTGGCAAGTTTATCACACCCCAGGCAGCATCATTTATCTATAGGCTTTGTCATTATTGCCACGGTGTAAGTATAGAGTGGCAAACACTATTTATATTACTAGGGAATTAGTGGGACAGCTGAAGGGGTGGTGCTATTTTCAGTGGAGGCTTCTGTGTCACTACATTTTAAAAAGCAGTATTTGTTACAAATTACTTTATAATCTGTTGTCTCAAACAAGTGAATAACTTTTTTTGGATCAGTTTAGGGACCAACATCCCTAAATCCAGTAATTCTTATCTTGTTTCTGCCTACTTTTCTCATCCTGAATCTTTGGGGCTCTGTGGGCCTCAGCATGTGTGATGGATGCAAGTGTTGTCACCTGAACAATTGGCTGATTCTTGCTGAGGCATTTTACAGCAGGTCAGAATAGGGTAGCTTGCTTTCCCCTTAGGGATGTGCCACTCTACATCCACCATTTCTATGTGCACAGATACTTACATCTAATCTCTGTGTCATCCTTACTAGCTTTGTTATAAAAGGAAATGATAGCCCAGGTAAGTGGATATATACTGTACTTGGAAGCATGGAGGAAAATTTCTGCTCTGAAAGCATGTGGTGCTTTCATCAGAAATCCACAGCATTTCATTTGGTTGTGGATGTATCTAAAAGGTGTTTTTACTGAATCTCTCTCATAATGTGGATATAGGAGCTCTTGATTTGAATATGCCCAATCTTTCTTCAGAGTAGCCCACTTTCTGTTGACTGTGTGGCAAAGTGATATTCCTTAGGCACCTAAAAATTAAATTATATTAATTTCCCCCTTTTTTGTCATTTGTCATATACCCTTATCTTCACAAATTTCATGGTTGCTGTTAGAGTGGGTGTAAATATAGATGTCATATTTCAATTATTTATGAGATTTTAATTAAAAAAAGTTTATTTTCTCTGCTATGTTAAAATCCTGGATTTTGATGTAAACTAAGAGCAATAAAGAAAGACTTCAAAAAATTAACATGGGTACCTTATTCTATCCTTAATTCACCCTTTTATACAGGGAGTCTTTCCTGCTCAGATATAATCCTCTTATGAAGAGATTATTTATAGACTGGCTGAAAATAATGCTCTGAGCATAATGCACTGAGCAAAGTTCCCAAAATTGTGATATTGAGGGTTCTATCAAGATGTGTACTTTGAATTTAGTTTGCAGATTGCATTTATTTGTCACCCTCATATTTTATTGATTATAATTAGTTTATTGCTTGGATCGTTGGAGGATTTTTCACTGAGTCACAGAAGGGCTGAGGATGGAAGACACCTCTGGGGCTCATCTTGTCCCCTCCTCTCCTTGAACAAGACCACCTGCAGCTGGCTGCCCAGGAACATGTCCTGGTTTTTGAGTGTTTCCAAAGATGGAGACTCCAGAGCCTCTCTGGGTGACCTGTGCCAGTGCTTAGTCCCCTCATAGTAAAAAAGTGACGCTCAGTTTGTGCCCACTGCTTCTGTTCTTTTCCTTCCCTGCATAACATTCTCCCCTTTGAGACAGAACAACCTGCTGGAGGTATTTCCTCTCCTGTAGAGATTCCTGGCAGCTGGGATGAGGGAAGCAGTGCCTCCAGGTAGAACTATGAAGGTGAGGCATAGATGTCACTGGTACTGGTGGAAAATGGGGAAAACAGGAAGCTTAATTGTCTATTGCTGAACAAAGATTTAGATTAGGAACTTTCTGTTCTTGTTGGAGTTCAGCATTATTCTGAAGAACAGAAAAAAACCCCTCAAACAGGTCTTGGACTTGAAGGTCCCCAAATGATCATGATCTTCCTGCATGAAACAGTATTTTAGCACAGGACCATGGCACACAGATTTTTCTAATGTGTGTTGTTTGATGAATAGTTGAAGCTTGTCTCACTCTTGTCTCATTCTTCATGTCAATATCTGGGTTTGTTTTTTTTAGTAAAACTAAGTAGATATGAGCAGTTGTTTGCAAACCATTACATGAGGTGCCAGTTTTCTTCCCTTTCCTGGTAATCTCTGTCATCCAATACAGTCTTAAACAGTTCTTGGACATCCATAAAATAATACAAAATGGTTAAGTTTATCTGGGTTTATGGTAACTATTTAGTCAAAGGATATGTTGCTAACACTCATGAATCCTCTTCAAAAAGGTAAAATGTAGACGTTATATACCTCTGTTTTCTCACTTTTCTTTATCAGTATGAAAAAATTATATATATTCATATATGGATGCAAGGTATATGGATACAATATGGACACAATATGTTAGCCCACAGCTAACAGTTCAGTACTGCCTGCAAAGATGAACCTTAGTTCCTTGCAAGCCTGCCATGAAATAAGCTTCCACCAAGCTATGGAACTGCATGGTTTCCTTAATACTCTAATAATCCCTCTGCTTCTTCAGCCTGTGTTCTTCATTAGGGCTTGGGGACAATTTAATGATACAAATTCTGAGTCATATAGAGACTTGCCAATTTACATTAATAGCTTGAAAAATCATTTGAGAGCTACTCATTTTCTCCAATTAGCCAGTATAAATCAGTGAATGTAGTAGAAAGAATGGAATATGAAATATTTTCTGTTTAGTAATAATTTTTCATTCTGACTTTATATTATAGCAGTAAACATCTTGCAGTACACATTTGTGGGGGTAATGAAATGGGAGTATTCTGTGCTCACCATGAATACTTTGATGAAACCATTGTTTGGAAATGAATGTTATATATCATTACATAATTAATTTTGATTTTTCAGATGATGTACCAAATCTAAGCATACAGATAAAACATGATTGCACAGCTGGGCATTACAGGAAAGAAAATTGTAGTGCATTTCTCCTTTTCCAGGTCACAGTCAGTATTCTTCCTTTAATTCTGGATGGTATGGGATCATAAACTGAGTGGAAATGCATTGAAATACACGGTGCTCTCCACTGGCTCAATAGACCTGATGAGTCCCATTCCACATGATAAGGGCAGAGGTCAGTCTCCCTTGCAGTATGGCCATGGAGAATTATTTCCCATGGATACAGCAGGATACACTTGAGGATAGTGAAACAAAAGTCAAGGGAAAAATGTTTTCTTTAGTTTGGGGAGCTATGGGATTTTGAGCTTTGACGTATCTCTAGAAGCAGAATATAGAGCTCGAGTTGCACAGCTCTTAGCAACTTAAAGATGAGAAACTAGGAAGGGGACTTGAGATTGAGAAAAGGAAAGGAAATGAAAGGAAGGGTCTGGTTTTTGGGGGCATTTCCATTCAGGAAGTGCGGGACTGGCTGAGAGAAAAACTTGCTGTGGAGGAGACAGATCAGAGAAACCATGTGGGGTGGGAGGAAGATGGAACACCTGGGGTCCAGTGACCAGGGGAGAAGGAAGAGCTCCAGCAGGGCTAGCATGTAATCTCACTGGCACAGTCTGCCAAGGAGAGCAGACATATTTGGAATCCTAAAATAGGAGTTTCCTGGCCAAGGGCCAGGATTATTGCATTTGGGGACACTGCAATTAGAAGCTCTGAAACCAGAGCTTCACTGAAAGCAGACTGAGAAAGCAGACTTCTCTCTGCCAGCAGACCAAGTCAGGCTTGACCTTGCCAGGGGGAGAAATTCAGAGGAATGTTTTCCAGCATGTCTGGTAAAGGCAGTTTTGCTCACAGCTCTTAGCATGTTGTAATTCCCAAAATGAGTCAGATTTCAACAAAATATATACAGTAGTTTCAGACCATAAATAAAGCCTGAAGGAAAACAAAGATACTATGACTTTCTCTGCAAGAATTGTCTTTCTCCTAATTTCTGTAGTTTCAGGTGTGATTATAACACATGTATGATAGAATGTGTACACTCTTCTGGATCTCTGTGTGGAAAAACATTAAGTATTTCTCAGTATTAAAAGGTCATGAAGTCATGTACATGTTGTTTATAGTCTCCTAATCCAGGATTTATTGTCCTAGTTCCGTTCCAGAACCAGGGACTTGAGTTGATTAAAAAAATTAGATTCTTCAAAGCGTTTAAGCAAATTGATTTAGTGTGGCTTGAAAATAGTCATATTCACCCAATTCAGTCAGTGTGATCCTTATAATGTTCCAAGCTAGAAGGATTTTACAAATGGCATGTATTACATTTGAAAGATGAGACTTTGAGTGGAAAATTACTATGAGTTATCCCTCGTAGTTTGCCACGTTGGTTCTTTCCGGAGTGGGAAGGAGAGCTGGAACAGTGAGCCAGCTCAGCTACCTGCAGGCTCCTCTGTGCTGTTCCCTACAACTGCAATGAAAAGAACCCAATCTGTTCCTAATTCCCTTTGCCAGCTCATGCCTCTGCTTGGCAATCCCCTGCACCTTCCCAGTTACTCAGTGAAGAGCCTTCCTTCATTTAATATTGATGGGATCTCTTATATCCCTCTCCCTGTTAAGAGCTGTCTGAGGAGCAGCCAGGAGACCAAAGGTCCCTGACATCTCAGCTCCTGCCCCAGAGGGGACATGGGAGAGGCTGGCTCTGTGTGCTTCCAGTTTGCTGCCTGGTTTTAGCAGTGATTTGGGAGGAGGAAGCTTCCCATCAGCCTGACCATATTGTTTAGAAGCTTTTCTTGATGTCTTACCTGAATTTTCCCTCCAGCAGCCTTGTAAGCTCTGCTTTGTTTTAGACATCATGATCATGAAGAACAGAGCCCTCCCCTTTAAAGACTGTTTTCCTTCATTTTGCCCTTTCCATCCAGAACGCCACCATTTATTAGCCTTTTCTCAAAGAAAGGTAGCTTCCCTAAGGAGGTAGATTTTTGTGCCAGAGCAAGGGTTTTCGTTATTATAGCAGAATGAGCTCCTTGCCCAGTGACCTGTCTCTGGAAGACTTCTGTGACCTCCAGGGCCTTTTCTACAGAATTTTTATCTTACTTGTTACTCCCTGTGTGCATAGTTTATTTTTCTGGCAGTAGTGCAGAAAGTTGTTTTGACCCCTACTAACTTAACTTTCCAGGTTTTTTGACCACAGTTTCAAATGATGATCCTGTGGTGTGATGGACTTGCAGACTATGTTTATCATACTATCTGTGGCTATAATAAGTGTCATCATTTGAATAATTTCTGAGAATATTGGATAATTGACTCCTGTGCAAAGCCACTCAAACCACCTCGATTTTGGCACTGAACTGCTGTTAAGTGTTCTCTGGGTGCCATTTTTTAATTCTGTGTCCCAAGATTGTTGATGGAAATGCCAGGATATTATACAAAGCAGCATTAAAAGATTTGCTACAATTTTAATGGCAGATATCATAGGGCATCCACAACATAAATAGTGTTTATTGCCTGAGCAGTCCTCTACATTTGTAAACCCAGAGTGAGGTTGTAAAGACATCAGTTCTCCAATTTCTGTGTTATCTAGTGACTGAAAAATGAGATTTCATTTTGTTAGGAAATTAGTGGAATGTTTCCACAGCAGGTTTCCTAAAAAGAATAATATTGGCTTCTCTGAAACAAGGTTTTAGCTTATCATCGTGTCTGTATTCTGATTGCTTGTGTGAATGCACAACCCTGTCATTCACTTTGACAGCACACAAGATAAAAAAATCAACTAAATTGCATGTTTGAAGACTGGTTTATGGTTTATTTTCTAGTTAAAAGTGACATTTCAAGCAAGAAGATTTTGTCCTCTTATGCTATATCATAGTCTACAGAATGTTGAAGAATTTTCTAAGATCTTCTTAGAAATACTGAAAACTTTTAGAAATAAATTATTGATCAGACAGACAGCTCAATTCCATGCCTCTTTTTCATCAAGATTTTGTAGGCAATTAATTACAATTGTTTGCATTAAAATACTTTACTGCAAAGAAAGAACTCCCATTTCTACTGTAGGTTGATTGACTTAGAATAATTTTTTAAAATTATGTTTTATCCAGAGCAAATTATTTTAATAAATTTAGGTAATTTTAATTTAAGTTTTTAATTAAATGATAACCGAATCTGCTGTATGGTCAGAAATGCAGTTGTTCCTTTGCAAGGCTGAGTTCCTTTATGTTGGATGCTTTGCAATGTTTTATGTATTATGTTTTATGTTAAGCCTTTGCCATCTCTACTGAGCTTGTCAGAAGATATGGACTTCATGGTCTCCAGGGGATGACGTTTTTGGTTAAGTAAATGTAATAAATGGAGGAAACTCTTGCTTTCCTGTCAGCTTTCATAAAACTTTATTGCCAGCTTTACATCCCTGAGCATTATCAGCAAGGAATAGCTGTATTAATAATTAGTGGGTCTATTGCTTCCTTAAAATGTCAGAAGAAAATGAGTGTGAAAGCATGGAGGGTTCTGTGGGTTTAAATGGCATTGAACATGACAGTATTAAGGGAAAAATACAAGGCTGTTCTTATATTCAGTTACAATAACACAATAACAGCATTTTTAGCTGTGTATCCACTTGTGGTTCATTATTGTTGGTACATATAATTTCAATGTGACACTCTTTTCTCCTGTGTCCTTCCTAGAATGGCTTTACTCCTTTGTACATGGCAGCTCAAGAGAACCACATTGAGGTGGTGAAATATCTCCTGGAGAATGGAGCCAACCAAAGCACAGCTACCGAGGTGAGGGTGTTTTCTCATATTTTTCTTTGCTTGTGTATTCAGATCACTTGAAGTCAGAACTGTGTGAGTTATCTCTAGAGGGCTTGTCTGCATCCATTGACATCAACAGGTAGCTGTTAGCAAGCTTGGTTTTAGAATCATGGAGTTGTTTAGGTTGGAAAAGATCTCTCAGATCGAGTCCAACATTTAAGGCAGCACCAAGGTCTTGGGATTTTACTTGAATTCCAAAGTGGTGAGGCTCTCAATGGTGCTGGGTTCACAAAACCATTTGGGAGGCTACCTGCTCCTGCCTCTTGCTTCTGTTCCCTTGAGTTGCACGCATTCTGAGGCTCTCCTGTGATGTGGTGTAGCTTGTGAGTATTCATTATTGGCTGGGACTGGTGTAAATTGGAAACTAAATGGCTAACAAGGATTGCATCAGTGAGCTTGATGCAGTGAGGCTATTTTCTCCACTGACTCTTTATTTTTACTGCTGGACCACGTGGGTGTAAATAGGCAGAAATATGGTATTAACTGGGGATGTGGATTTTAAACCTGTACTAACTCCTGTGCAAGCAGGAGAGACACCCAAGTTGGAGAGAGGAGACAGAGGATCAGAATCCCACAAGCTTCCTTCCACATATCAGAGGATTTAGGAGCAATGGAGAAAACTGTTTCCCCTTTCTGCCAAATGTTCTTAATTCCAGCTAAGGGAGTGAGTGAATGGGCTCTGTGCTGCAAAGTGTGTCATCTTCCTGTTTCCTCTATGGATGTGGATGTGCCATGAGAAGTAGCTATAGCAAAATTCCTCTCTGGCCAGAGCTTTTGTTCCTGTTTTCTCCAGTCTGTCCAGAAACATTCCTTTTCTGCATTGCCTTCACAAGCTGATGAATTTGAAATGCTGGTGCATTTATTCTCCCTCCCCTTCCCTTCAAACCTGTCAGTGTTAACAGCTGTCTTACTGTCCCTTCTCTCAGTGGATACTGTACTATTTGATGACAGCTCATAAAATAATCCCCTCATAGATGTGGCGATCACATTTCATGTCAGCTTTCTGAAACACAAAATCCCATATGATTGCCAGGCAACGTGGCAGAAATACTCTTTGTGCAGGAGCCAGGTGGAACTGGGGCTCTCCATGAACCCAGCCCTGCTGCCACCCACAGTCACCTGCTGGCAGCCAGCTCTCAGCAACTTCTGCTAGCTGGGAATTCATTCAGTTTACAGGAATTATGAGGGTGAGATGGTTATAATTCATTTGGCCTCTGTTTGAATGCAGACATTCACAGAATGAACACTGTAGTCTGGTTTTCTAGAAAAGGCAGAGAGGAGAAAAAACAAAATAGATTCCTACTCTGACCCTGCCTCCAAATTTGTCTTCTGCTGTCAGAAAGATCAGTTTGCACTCTGTAGCTTGTAAAGTAAAGGCTCTTGACCTCTTCGCTGCTTAGCTCGGTCAGTTTCAGGTTCAGGTCCTGTTGAGGTGATGGTTTCCATGATTGTGTGAGTGTTCCTGAAGGAAGGCCTGAGCCAACATCACTTTCACATGTGCCCAGAGTTCATCTCATGAATAAGATGAAGAAATGGTACATTCAGTAAGATGGGATGATAGCCTGAACTGTGGATGTCACTGAAATACAGGAAGGAGGTCCTTCTGTTTAGTATCAAAGACTGGCCCTCCTCGTGGGAGATGAGGACATGAAAAGCTGTCTCCAGGCTTTAGTCAGCCATGCTTCCTAGAGGCAATAGGAGGGGGAATGCAGAAAGAGTTTGGTCTTTCTAGAGAAGGGTGCATGATGAAATGGTGCAAATCAAATGGATGAACTTGTCTTTGAAGCCTTGAAACTTGCACTGCCTTTGGATGCATTTAATTTCCTCTCGCACTTATATACGTGCAGATAAAAAAGGAGAGTAAGGATGAGCTCGGTTTCAGAGTCTCTAATCCAGGATTTGTTCTCATGTTCCCAGAGGCAAAAGGCAAATGCATTAAGCCATTTCAGTGCCTTATGTAGCCCCAATCTCAGAATAATCTTTACAGTTCAGCTGTTTTGTCAGCTGTTCCCCCTTTTTAATTCAGTGTACAGAATTTAATCTCTATCACAGGCAGAACCCACAGCAGTATCGCTGTTACAATGCACCTACCCACAGCTCAACGCAAAAGGGAGAGAAAGTTATTTGATTACTGAGGGGAAAAATTGCCTTGGCAATTCTTCAGATGTTTCTTTCAACATATGTTAGCTCTCACTCCTTCCTAACTTGGCCTTTGTTCTTCTCTCATCTTTCCATATTCCTACTCTGAAGCAATGCTGTCCCATCTCTCATGTAGTTGCAGCACACCTGTGCTTGGGGAGGATGCATGACCAGAGCAAGGGTTCAGTTTGAAATTGGAATGAAATATCTGGTAGCCTGTACTACTTCAGCCAGGAGAGCAAGCTGCTATCATGTTACCATGGACTTTAAATCACTGGCCATCCCAGGCACGTGTGGAGGAGAAAGACAATTTTAAACTAATTTAGAAACAAAACTAAAACTATGAATGACAAGCAAAGATCTATTTCTTGATTTTTCTTTTTCCAAAAAACATAAATAATGTGAAGTTTTCCTTCTTTAAATCATGTTCCTACACATGATCTGGATTTCTTGACTCATGGTTCATGTGTAACTTGTCATTGGAATAGCAGCAAACACATTTGATACACTTCCTTTTTGAAGAGATGTGAGCTATTCAGAAACATATTCTCTCTATATTTTTCACATCGACACTGTTCAGTGCTCAGTGAATTTGCCCAAAAATTGCTAAAAATATGCTTTGTGGCCCATTTCAAGACGAGAAGTAATTAAGAGAGATGCTGTAGAATGATCCTTTGCTTCCACTTGACTTAAAAAAAGATTACTTTGAACTGTAAAAGATCTTTCAAAGCATTTCAAATATTTGAAAGCCTTTTGAAGGTGTTTGAAAGAGTTAAAATGTTGTGCCTCCAATCTCACGTCCCTGGAGATGGAGCGCAGAGGTGGAAAACAGCTGGGAACGCGCTTCCCGAGTTGGTGCGCGCAAAGGGCGCATTGCAGCTCCCCGCGGCTCCGTCCGTGCTGAGCACCCCTTGTTTCCTGCCCCCCCAGGACGGTTTCACCCCTCTGGCTGTGGCACTGCAGCAGGGACACAACCAGGCGGTGGCCATCCTGCTGGAGAACGACACCAAGGGCAAGGTGCGGCTGCCAGCGCTGCACATCGCCGCCAGGAAGGACGACACCAAGTCGGCGGCGCTGCTGCTGCAGAACGACCACAACGCCGACGTGCAGTCCAAGGTAATGGGGAGGGCTCCGGGCCCAGCAACAGCACCTTGAATCCCTGCATCCTAGTGGGCAAATGGAACTGCTCCAGTGGGGAAGGACAACTTGCTCCACCAGGATCGCCAGTAATACCTTGACGTGTGCAGTCTTAAGCTACACAGTAATTACCAAGTGCTCATTATTTCACGTTTTAGTTATGCCTCCCATTTCTTTAGTAACCAGCTTTTTCTCATTATTTGCAAACCAGAAGCCCCTGGAACGGAAGCGGAATCACTGCTTCCTTATTACATAGGATATTTGTTTATTGCCCACGGGAGCATAGGTTGTGTTTAAAGTTAATGCATGCTTGAATGGCTTTTCCCATAATTAACAGCATAACTCATTTCAGAAAAAGCAACATAGTTCTTTGTTTTGTGGCCAGTCTTTAATATTGTTCCTCTTTTTCCCAAACCATGCTGCATCAGATGATGGTGAATAGGACGACTGAGGTACCGACATCAACAATTTTTAATTACTCTTTCTCTTACTTATGATTATTTTCACTGCTCTTTACCAATATTTCTTTATTAGTTAGCAATAAAAGTGAAGATATTACTCTTTTTTTTTAATACATAGGAATTTCTGGCTCAAAACCCCCTATTTTTATCCATCCTTTGTCTTATAATTTCTTTTTATTTGTGTCAGTACTGAAGGACATTTTTGAGAATTCACATCAGTCCAAAGGAGTCTGAATCAAGTTTTGGAGCTAAGAGGATAAAGATGCTTTTTTAGCTCAATTTCATTAATTATGAAAATGTACTCACTTGGCATAACTAAATCTGTGTGTCTGGCTGAGCCAGAATAATGGTAAAATTAATTTTCTGTCTTTTACAATAATAAGCATAATCAAATTCCCCAAGGTAAAAACTTGTTCAGGGCACCTGCTTATTTTTACCATTCTTCTTATTACAATCTTTTCCATAAAGTTTTGCAAAGCCCTCAGGGACAGTACATACTCAGAATTTACCTGCAGTAAATAACACATTTCTTACATGGATTTTACTTCCACTAAAAATCATGGGGTTGATCGGCTTGGACTGGGATTTTCCCCAAAGATCATTGCCCCTTTTAGGGGGAAGAATAAGTTCCAAGAATGAGATTGTTGTTTCAATACCTGCTTTTGAATAATGGAGTTTCTCTGCTGGAGGAGGGAATGAATTATGGATGCATATGCCCATGGGAAGGTGCTTCCCCTCTTGGTATGTGGTGAGCAGGCTGCCAGGAGGCAGCAGTGATCCAGACTGAAGGGTGACAGCTTCCCTGGGCACCTGCTCCACGGGGCATGTTCTTCCCTGAGGGAAAGGGCAAGGGGTGCTGCAATGCCTGCTGAAGGAGAGCAGCACATGCCCACATTCCTTTGTTCCAGGAATAGCTTAAAATGGTGGTTTGGATACTGAGAGGAAGGAAACCTAGCTGAGAGCACGCTGTAGTAGAGAAGCCAAAAGTTCTCCTCCCTTTCTATAACTATGAGCAAGATCCAATAAAATCAGTGTAAAGCTCTTCAGGGAAACCTCAAAAACAAGGCCTTTTCTAGTTGAATTACTTATGAGAATAAAAGCTTGCTCTCTGTCCCAGTTTCTGAAAATTTAATCCTTTTTTATGTTGTTGTCAAGCGAATCTAAATCTCATAGCTGGAGCACGTTTCACCTTCTAGTATTTAAAACACAATAAGTAAAATGTAGGTTTTTTATTTATAGATTGCAAACTTTCTTCAGATCCTTTGCAATCCAAATTGTATATAAATATAAATAATTATGATTCTTTTAGCATGTTACTAAGTAATTTCTCATATAAACCAAACTCTTTGATTGCATTTTGAATAATTACTGCTTTTGAAAAACAAACAAACAAACAAAACAATGAGGAAATATTTTGTCTATATTTACATTTCTAAGAGGTCTAAAATAGGAGTCCAACAACTTTTGTGTTTTTTTCCAACCCCAATAAATAGATGCAGCCTAAAAGACCCATGTTGCTTCCGAATGGTAGCAAGGAACTTGCTTTATTTTCTTTAAGAATGGCTAATACATTAATATTTTCTGTGATGAAAACTGCTCTTATTGGCCACTGATGCAGGGGGCTGAGTTGGGGAACGAAAGAACGAAGCACTTTTGATAATGTCCCACCTGAAAACTGGCCTCTCTGCCTGACAGGCTGTGCTCTAGAAGAAGTAGACACGGTCTGGATAAAATTGACACGATGCATTAGTGGGGCAGCATTTTAAACTCCAGCTCTAGTTCAGCTGGTGACCTTGCAGGAGAAGATTTCCGTAACGAGGGCTGTTTCCCTTTGTAGAGCGGCTTTACCCCTCTGCACATCGCCGCGCACTACGGCAATGTCAACGTGGCCACGCTGCTGCTGAACCGCGGAGCTGCAGTCGACTTCACAGCCAGGGTATGGACTCACCCCTTCATCTTCCTGCTTCTGGTGGCCTACAGGAATGGGAGGGGTCTTTGGGTAACTCTAAGGCAAGAGATGAGTGAAGAAAGGAGCAAAGTAATGCTGAAGTTCTGTTGGGACCAAAGATGTCTTTTTTGCAGTAATTCTGAAAGGTTGTTTCTGTGCAATGCCCTGGAGGCCTTGGGAGTTGTGTAACAGCCAGTATTCACAGCTGGAGGAAGCAGGATCCTTTGGCAGCTCCAGAAAGCTGATGCTCTTATAATGTGTCAACTCCCTTCGGCTTTTCTGTTTGTTAGATGTACTCTGGAAATAGATGTAGGTTTGATTGGCTTTTTTGGTATTCAATATTTGCTATACCACTTTCATTCATTGACTTCACATATAACTATATTTCAAAACCAGAAAGTAAAGTGTATTGCTGTTATACAAATTCAACAGTAAAAGAACTAATTAATCATGACTACTCTTTCATGGTAAACAACTGCAGAGTCATATGGTACAGTCTCTTTGCCATTGCATGTTATGTAGTTTGAAGTGAAAACATTTGGAAATCTCAACCCAGCTTCCAGGTCACAAGTTTGCTGTTTGATTTTGCCAGACACACTTTGAATTACTTCAGGGTTCTGCCTTCCACACTGACTCCCTCCCGTTTCCAATCTGGAGTAGCTGCTAATATTACCTCTTGCCTCACCCAAAGTGTTTTCAAGGACTTTCAGCCTACACAGCCTACCACTCCTTTATGCTCTTGGCACTACACAAGAAGGTTCCTTTGTGTAGGAGTGACGCATTTGTGTCCTCTGTGTACGTTGCAGTGGTTGAAATGCTTCAGTGTTTTGTGACTATTGGCTCATTGGAACTCTGATACATGTTTGTGTATTTGTCTGGCCCTGAGGCTGTAATGTTTGCTGCTTGGGCAGATGCGCTGCTTCCTTCATTCAAGGACCCTGAAACAATGGAGAAGGAACTTTGCTTAGGAAGGAATTACTAACTAGCTTATATGGTGTGTGCTGATGCTCTAGTACATTCTTGTTTATTCTCTACGATGTGATGGTCTCATTTTTTGTGATCCAAACCCAAATTCACCCCCATTGCACACCTTCAGATCCATCCAGCTCATTGTTTGTTCTTTCCATGGTGTAGAATGGAATCACTCCACTGCATGTGGCTTCCAAAAGGGGAAACACAAACATGGTGAAGCTCTTGTTGGATCGCGGAGGGCAGATCGATGCAAAAACCAGGGTGAGTCTTTCTATTCCCTGAATATGATATTATCCCTTCTGGGGAATGGACTGGGATTTTTTTCCTTGCTTGCTTTTGGGGATTTTTGTGTGTATTTGTTTCATGTGGACTGCTTTCAATTGTATCAGACTAAAGAAAAGCTGGTATTAGTGATAGTAGGATGCAGAAATACTATTTCCTTTAGTCTCCTGTATAACCTGCCAACATCATACAAGAAAAAGCTGATGAATCTGGTGGCTTTCAGGGAAAGCTGGTCCAACTTGACATGATACAAGATGATGCACAACAGACGTGATGCACAGCAAAAGGAAATGGAAGATCTGGACTCAGCTAAGCCTTTCAGTCCCCTGACACCTAAGTGTCCATGCTAGTTACAGTATGCCCTGTGGAAGCTTTAGGAGCTCAGTCCATTTTTATTGGAGAGCTGATACAGGGAAAAGTAACCTCCTCAAAGCCAGCAGCCATGTGTCTCTTCCCCAGACAAAGCATGGGGTATTAATTAGGTGGCTCTGACTGGTTTCCTCCTCCCAGCTATCCAATAGAAATGTCACATCATCGCTCTGCCCTTTATTTATGGGTGATTTCGCAGTCATTCAGGGCAAAAAAAACCACCATCATTTTATATGGGCAGGGTTAATTATTTCAAATGGGATTTTGGAATCACCTGGGAAAACATTGTCATTTATTCAGACTGAGTTGCACATGGCTCCTTCTTAGGAGCTGCTGGTATTTGGGCAGCTGGTCTGCAAAATTACATGTCCAAGAGCTCAAGAGTGTTTTAGAACATACAGTTTAGAGCTGCACATGAGAGTTTTTGTTTAATCTGATAGGAAGTTAGAAAGTATTGCAGTCAGCTACCCTTGGGGTTGATTCAACCTCTGCAGTTACTTGGATATTAATTACATCAACCATTTGTTGCTTTATAAGCTCTGAAGACAACCATTATTATTGTAAATGTGATTGTGATTTGGATTCTGATTATGAAATGGTATCTCACTATTTTTTTTCTTGTTTTTAAAAAACTACTGCTAATGGAAAAAGCTGTCTCTCAAGCAGGTGTGCAGCAAATCACCCCTGCTCACATTTTCCACAATAAACATGTAAAATCTCATGGAGAAGGGGGATGAAATGCTAATAATATACTTCAGTCAGGATATTCTACATGCTCCTCAGCATGTCAGAATAAACAGAAATAGTTCATTTGACCTTTAGAATGGCAGTATTGAATTCACCTATTTCCTGTTCAGTAGCTGGGTACTGTTCTAGACAAGCTGGCACAGATGATTGTGAGGGATGTTTTGGGTTGTAAGAGGTCAAAGTGTTTTCCCATCCCTGCTCATCCGCAAAGGTTGAGCGCAGTTATGAATGAATCTGAGAGAACAGGATTTACCAAATGTAGGTGGGAGGGACCAATTTTAGAGCCTTCTCATTGTCTCTGCTCCCTGCCCTGTGTCAGCTGCTACATGGGCTCAAAATATCAGTACAAAGATGTCCCAGAAAACCCATACCGTTATCCTGAGGCACACGTATCCCAGCTTGCAGAGTCTCCCCAGCTTCCCGTCGCCTCCACCTTCTGCCTCTTCCCTGCTCCAGGGCTCGCAGCAGCGTGCGCCTCCCGGTGGGGAAGATTCCCGAGCTTTGGTTTTGCTGTCCGTGCTTTGTCTCGGCTGTTTGTTATCTGGGTGTGTCTCTCTCCTCCCCGCCAGTGCCTGTCTCTGGCTGTGAGTCCGTGCGGATGGAGGAGGCAGGGATGCGCTCCGGCCGCGGCCGCGCAGAGCCCGCCCGCCCCGCTGCGCTACTAACACACCTCGCCTTCCCTCCGCCGCCTTCCCTCCGCTTCCCGAAACCCCTGCCTGCTTCCCGCCAGCCACAGGCACCGCAAAGCAGCGGGACTCAAACACTGGGATGTCCCACACCACGCCAAAACACACCCTTCAGTAAAAACAGCCCTCGCTGCTTTCGTTCCGTTTATTTTTAGCTTGCTTTGTTGTTACATGACATCTGACGCTGCATAAATGAAGGTGTAAAAACTTATTTTAGCGGATTGCAGATGAGCTTCAGTACTTCAGGTTTGCAAAGTTGATCTGTGAAAGCTTTCTATGTTTGAAAATGTTCCGTTGGAATGATTCTTCAGGAGCCCCTGTGTTGTCTAAAAATATAAATTAAAATGTCTATTCCTCAAAGAGAGTAAATGATGCGTGTGTCCTGCTGTTCCATAGTTAATGCAGCATGTCAAAGGAAAGCTCTGCTTTCTGCAGGAATTAGTATTTTTATTTTCTCTACATTTCAGAATGTGCTTGCTGTAATTTTATGGCATTTCTCACAAAGCCATAAAAATGTAAAAATACTGGTAAATCTCTTGACACAATTACATATTTTTAAATATTTTACTTTTTTTTTTTGCAAGTTCTACCATTTTTAACTCAATCAAGTCCTAAATTTTTAAAATGTGGAATTTAATTTCTGTTTTAGATTGTATCCAAAGCAGAAATGGAAACTCCATTCTCAAATACAATAATAGCATACTTTCATTGCTACTATCTGTTAGAAATAGTATTATAATACTATATAATAACAAAATATCATCTTTAACAGTAGATAATTATTATAGTATAATAAAATAATAAAATATTATTTAAACATATGTTATTATATAATATCTGGCATATGTTTTGCAACTTCCATTTACATACAGGCCTTCCCTGGACTTTTGTTCACTAAATAATTAATGGGTAAAATTACCTATAATAAAATATTTCATATTAAAAATTTTACTCAAAGCTATATTCTTTATACATTTTCTTACATTAGTAACAATTTCAATGACATGATTTTAATTAAAATGTTAATATTTTCTAAAATTCTAACCCATGCAGACTCTCATGATTAGTTAGAGTTAAGGGGTCTGAGAAATTGTGCAGAAATTTGTTCTCTGAAAGATGGTGGAAAGTTTAATTTATTATTAATCCACTGTCAGGTGATCAAGGGTAGTGTGGCAATTACCAGCTCTCACTTTGAGGGAAGGAAAGCATTTACAGCCTTCTGGGAACACACGAAGGATTCTTACAGAGAATTATTGTCAGCATTTAAAAGCAATTTTAGCATGGCCAAAATGCATGTATTTCTATAAAGAGAAGTCCTCATATAATGGAATCATAACAGTGTGCACCTTCAGAATGTGGAAATGTTTCTGGTTATTACAAGGTTTTAGGAATATTCTTTCTGAATGCAGTTTTTGCATTATCTCTATTTTTATCATCCCTCTCTATAGAGTGTATGGGGGAAAAAAACCAAGAATATGAGACTTTTTTGGTTCTGCATGCTTTTTTTCTTCTAAAATACAATTTTATTCACAGGCTTTTATCACCTTGCTGGAATTTCCATTTTTGTGGGAGTAAGCAAACACCCTTCTGAGGGGGAGGAACACTCTCACCTGTCTCAGCCACCGAAGCTGTCACATGTTTTGTCATCTTCCTATCCAATCTTGCCAACATTGAAATTAGATTTTTGTTGCTCTGGGACTTCTCTCAAGTCTCCTCCTGCAAGTTTTCATCCTGAATATTTACAGTTGAATAAAATCCTTGAAATGAAAGAGATCATCCAGTCTTGGAAGGGAAGGCTTATTGTGTGGGATAGTAAGCGTGTTGTGTGCCTGGAGCATGGCAGCTGGAGCAGGGATAAGTGTGGGTGTGGTGGGACAAGGTCTGGTGCACCATTTGGGTTGGAGAAGGGCCACAGAAAGGAGGAGGCCCAGCTGGAGCTGACAGAAGTGGCAGGTCACTCATGGAGATGAACAGTACCAATGGGAAAACAAAAGGAAGGAAAATGTGGGCACCACAAGTCAGATGTGGTTGGTTTGGTCTGGGTTTTTTTTTTTTGTTTGTTTGTTTGTTTTTTGTGGAGAATGTGCTTAAGACACCCCTTAAGACTCATTTTGGAAACCTACTGAGATTTCTTAAGAATATTATCTCCTTCTGTACATCTGCATCCTGACAAAACAGGTTTGGCTCTGCTGTTTCCACATGGGAGTGGCAGCCACTGTAGCAGGATCCTGGCCCTGGCTTAGTACCGTGCTCTGTACAGTGTTTGTTCCTGCAGTAATGCTGCTGTGACATTTTCTCCTCATCTTCTTACATGCACAGAGCACTAATAATTCATTGGCAGCTTTTGCTGTTCCTGAAGCCATGTCAGATTATAAATAACTAATCACAATGCAGATATTTCCTCTAAAAAATCCAGTAGCTCCATATAATGTTTACAAGGGAGTGGGAAGGGGCGTTGTATGAATTGTCTAAGCAAGTTATCTAGAAAATGACTGTTATTTGGAGTTACTTATGTTACTATCTTAATGCTCAAGCAAGCACATGGTATATTTTTTGCTGTATTTTTCCAATTTGTGAATGGCAGACCTAGAGGAATACTTTACAGCATGTTTAATTATGCCAAGAGCTTAAAGCAAGAGGGAGACTCGCCTTGCTCATTTTTAAAGAGATGAGGCTTTGTCGTAATGAAAAATGAACAAATTAAAAGCCCTTTATTTGTCAAGAAAATTTAGACACTTTTGCATGTTTCACACATGAAATAGCAAAATTTTACTTTACCTCTATGAAAACAAGAACATGCAGCTGCAGTTTAGACTAATTCATTGATAATTTGGCCTTTGATGTTCACTTCTATCATCAGTTTTTGGTTGAATGAGCACTGAATGTGAGCAACTGTCTTGCGAATGTGCTGCCCACATCATTTCCCATTAAAAATCCCTCATAAGCACAGCTTCTTTTTGTCTCAGTGTCTCTGCTAAGCTGAAAGAAGGCATTTGTGAAATGACCAAATAATTCATCTTTCGAAGCCCTGCAGTTAGGAGTCATGCACGGAATTCAGAATTCATTTTGCAGTTTAAAAAATGACCAGTGACTGATTTTCAATGAAAAAGAAGGCACAAGTTTTCCTCATATTTTGAGAACCATTTAAGAGGCAACTAGCATTGATGGAATTTCCTGGCTCCCATGCACACAGAGGGGATTGCATTGTCATTTCTCAGGGTGACCCAGCTGTTGGTTACATCACAGAGTGTGAGTTAGGAGAGTACCACATTTGGGAACAGCAGAACACCAAGAGTGGGATGCCACTGGGGAGACAGAAACATTTAACTCTTCATTCCATGTAATCCAGGGCAAGGAGATAATTTTTGAACTTCTCTAAACATAAAATTTCTGAATTTCTTGTCTCCTGGTGTGGCAGCCTTTGTGTTTATGGGGCATCCGTTATCTGTGCTTCAAAGTCTGTGTCCCTCTGACCCAGAGTTGGATGTCCTGTCAAATGATGTGCCTGATGTATTGGTCACTGTATGTTCTTCAATTCAAAGAAATGACTGACAAAGTACTTAGGCCAGCTCCTGAAGTTGATTTGAGAGTACTGAGGCTCATGGCAAATAGATAATGCTGCAAAAAATTATCAGTTTGGTACACAGGCATGTCTCTTCATGTTAGTTCATGTCAGCTTCTCTGCATTGTTTTCTCTACTGATTCTTCTACTACCACAGCTCTCTCTTGGCAGTCTCCCTCATCTTTGAATAAAAGATATAAGCAAAAGAGTTTAAAGATTAAATATAGAATAATTGTTAAATATACATGGTGTTTTGCGCAGAGCAGAAAGAGGAAAGGGGAAGAGGGTTCTGTGGGAGGTTCTCAAAACAGCTATGGCAGGGAAGAGTAGGATAGGTAGCAAATTTCTATCTCTGCTTTTAAAGGGAATTGGAGATAAGAACAAGAAAGAAATCATTGTTTTAAATTATTTAGAGTTTGTTTTTTTCTAGTTAGACTTTCTTGTGAAGTTGATGTGCTTCTTAGCTTGTGTTTTCCTTCTTTTTCTACCTCTCTGGATTTGTTCTGCTTTTGTTCAAGGATTCACACAATTTTCCTTTTTTTTTTTTTTTTGTGGTTTTATTAAATGGAGTAACATCAAAGCCACTACACAGATAAGGAAAATGAACCTCCCACATTGATTAAAAATGTAGGGCACAAGAGGCCAAAAACTGGAAAGAAATACCAAATAAATACCTTCCCTAGAAATGCATTTGGGATGTATTCTTATCTTTGTAATGGCAGTGGGAGTTACCTGTAGGAATCTCTCTGGCAATGAGATGATAATATACCTCAGTTGGTCATAAAAGACTAGGTTTAGAGGACTCTGAAGTTCCAGTGCATAAGAAAAAGCAAAGTTGTTACACCTAATTCTTCACACTGGATGGACCCCACCATCTGCCAGTGCTGAAGGCTACAAGTTCTGTTTTTGGGTTTGATTTTCCATCTGTGGAATTTCAGTGCAAATCTTCTGTGGGATTTAGGAATGCCTCTGAGACAGTGAGCACCAATGCACACCTAACCCTGTCAGTGTGCCTCAAAAGGCTCTGGAAAAAGTAGATAAGTAAGGGAGAAAATTTGCTCCTGCAGACTTCAGCTCCTTGCAGCTGTGGAGCTTTGTGGTGCTGCTCACTTGGAAAGGGCTCTGTGCTTTGGAAACCAGGCATGAGAGAGGCTCTGCTTCCTGGAACTGCCTTTTGTAGGGTGTTACAGGGCAGTGTTTGCCGGAATGAGGTTGCAGTTGCAATGGCACTGTGTAGTCTAGAGCTACTTTAAAATTAAAAACATAGTGATGCAGGTTTCCTCCAGACCCCAGCAAGGTAAAGAGCAGGATCACCAACTCATCCTCAGTGCCATGTTTTTGCAGTTTTGCTACTTTTTTAGCCTCTGAGTAATTCAGACCCGTATATTCTCCTTTTTAATCAAGCTGTTACTGGTTTCTTCAACAGGGTCCTTAGAATAACAGCACTGATGTCACACAAGATTAGCAGCTTCACTCAAAGGGAGAAGGCTTTTCTTGTGATTAAAAACCATTCCCATTTCACCACCTTTGTAAAGCCACTTCTGTTGAGCAAGTGTTGATGACATCTGAGTGTATGCTTGAACAATACTGAGGGCTAATGAGATGAAAACTTGGATTTTCATATCCTGTGTGTTACCTTTTTTTCAGTCATTCAGCACTAATATTCTTTCACAACCATTTTTCTAGCCTCATACTTATTTTTCTGCATAAAATCCAAACTATACAAGAGCTACCTAGATTCATTCTCTCATCCAAATAGTTCATCAACACATCTTTTGCTAGCACTGCTGTGATTATTAATAGTAGCCTGAGCAAGTCTTTTGGTACAGAATTGTGTTCTGCAATGGAAAAAGCTATTGTAGTGTTGGTGGTCTGACAGCAATTTTAGAAAAGAGTTGTTAGCTCTATGTTCACCCCTCGATCTCAGAAGTGAAAGATTTGGTTCTGTTTGTTTCTCTCTTTTTCTCTTGTTTTAAAATCTTCTTTATCTTGATGCCTGTTTAAAAGCAAAAGAAAATTCTAGAGCACATTTTCTGGTATGAACATTCCTTGCTTCATCCTTGCATCAAAAGCAATCCAAAGGATGTGGGTTGGTTTATGGAGCATCCTCGGCCCAACAGGCATTACCCAGGGAGAGGCAATGCTGTATCACAGCCATGCAGAGGGCAGGGAGGGGAGGAGGCAGTGCACCCTCATATTATACTTGGAGAAGATATTTCAGCACACAGTAACCTTAGAGTGTCCTTTACTGGTGCAAGGAGGAGCAGCGATGAAACTTCAGGCTGAGGAGCTAGCTTCAGTTAGGAGTCAAAAAAGGAGCTTTTTCACGCATGTGGGGCTGCATTCCTGACAGGTTGTTCCCCTGAGTGCCAGGACAAACAGCTGGGGATGTGCTCATTTCTTTTCTCTTCTTTTACTTGAAGGATGGACTGACCCCATTGCACTGTGCAGCACGAAGTGGCCATGACCAGGTTGTGGAGCTGCTCCTGGAGCGGGGTGCCCCGCTGCTCGCACGGACCAAGGTTTGTGTGTGCCCTGTTACCTCTGTAAGCTCCCACAGAGCTTCCTGTGTCGCTGAGAGGACAAGGAGGAAGACAGGAATGTAACTGTCCTCCCAAAGGAAGTGAACTAATGGGAAGCATGATCCAAAATAAGTTTTTCTTACGTAATCCTTTCCAAATATATGAAAAGCGTACATGTGTTTGCCTGTCACTAAACACATGATGTGGAGTGCTACTGCCAGCACCTGCCTTGCATTGCTTCCTGAGACTGTAGTACACAGAGGTGTGAAAGCTAGGTCAGTCACTCCTGAGAGGTGATTCCTGGTATTTATTTTCTGACCCTTCACATGGGATAACGAGGACCATTTCTCCTAATTATTTTCACAGACTATTTCAGAGTTGGAAAATTATTTCAGTGTGTTCTTCCTCACATCTGGAAAACATACATATAATATTAATGCATTTCCTACAAATTCTATCTCTTTGGTGAAACTTATGAGGGGAAGATACTTGTATAACAGCAGAGCCCACTGAGCAGCGCCTCACAACAACAAATGTCCTCCTTATATACGCCGCAGTCTAAGTGGGGATTACTAGAAGCTGCTGTTCTCCTCTCTTCTGTCACAGAATGGACTCTCCCCACTCCACATGGCAGCCCAGGGGGACCATGTGGAATGTGTCAAGCACCTGCTGCAGCATAAGGCTCCCGTGGACGACGTGACACTGGACTACCTGACTGCCCTGCACGTGGCCGCTCACTGTGGCCACTACCGTGTCACCAAACTCCTGCTGGACAAGAGAGCCAACCCCAACGCCCGTGCCCTGGTAAACCTGGTCCACCTGGGTTGTGTAACAAAGCTGGCTGGTAGCTCTTGCCAGGAAAGCTGAGTGAGAGCTGTCAGCAAACTCCACAGCCTTAAGTAGGTGCAGTAGCCACAGGGGTGTCACACCTGGACATAGAATACACCCCGTGGAAAGTGGCTGTAGTGTCAGGTGTGGAAGCTCTGCTGAGTCCCTAAAATCAGAGCTGGTTCTGGCTGATGTTGATGTGTGCATTGGTGTTTTAATGAATTAATGGGGCAGTTTTCCATACCGGCTGATGCAGTACACAATTTCTGGGCTTTCAATTGAATTAGTAAGTTAATTGGCATAGGCAAAGCACATTAAAAAGCTAATATTTCTGCATTTATCAAATGATGACATTTTCCTCTATTAGGTGCCATTTTTCTTTTCAAAAAAAAGTTATGCTTACAGGACACCAGGTACGATTTCTTTTACTCACTAATCAAACCATGGCCCCTAACAAGGAGAAAACCATCACATTTGACTCTGGAAATATTTTGAGAGTCTTTAATGTATCCATGCTAGACAAGATTACAATTTTTTCTACTAGGAACTGTTAGCTGGCTGGGAGTTCATGTACCAACATATTTTACTCTGTTAGGAAGAGCAGTCTGTGAACACCAGAGATGCTCCTGGAAGGCTGGAGTTCTGCCATGGCCAGCTGCACTGGGGACCACCAGAGAACCCCCACTGCAGGGCACTTGGATGCCTTCCCCAGCTTCCTGCCCACACTAGGACCCACTGGTTTTCTGTCCAGGCTCTCCCTGTCCTTTACTTCCTTGGAGTGGAACAATTTTCTTCTGCCCTCTCATTTTCCTTGGCCTTTCCATACCCACAATTCCATAGCCCCTTTTGCTTCCTCATCTTACATTTTTCTTGCTTTGTTTTTCTCAGCGCTGTGCTCACTTGGCTGATCTTTTTTTTTTGACACTGTTTTTATCCTGGCTTGTTTTTCTTGTCAGTCCTCTGATTAGCTGCACTTTCCTCGGCAGCTCACAAATACCCCCTACATCTTTTTTCTTTCCTTCCATGACCAGAAATATATCTTCTGTTCCCCTCTCTCCCTCCCTGTGAAACATCTGAAACAAAAGGAGAACACCCTCAAGCTGCTGCCTCTCTGCTCTCTTCCAACCAAACTCATTTTCTCTCCCCCCACACCTCCCCTTATTTTCTCTCTCTCCCATCAGAGACTTGTCGCCTTTGGCTTGTTGATAGTGTTTAATATATTAAATGAAGCTCATAATTTCTGTTAGTGATGCATTTTTTTTCTGCCTTCTCCTCTCCCCCATCAAAATGTTCCTCACTTAAATAGAAGTAGAAAAAATAAATCAACTGAGGCAGTAAAATTCAGTGAAAAATGTGGAAACTTCTGAAACAGTAAAACTCCCTATGAAATATATTGAGAGATGTTGTGTGGGAGGTAAAATATCAAATGGTTTTGATTGTTTCTTTAGAAATTGGAGAAACAGTAATCATATTCAGCAGAGGTTCAGTGATGGAATAGATATTACAAATAATTAATTTTCAGATACTTAAAAAAAATTTAATGTTTGCAAGATGCTTTGGGGATACAAGCACTATATGAGTTCTTAGCATTTTTAATGTGTATATGCTTTAAAGCACCTTCAAATGAACTAGTAATTAACATTTCCTTTAACACAAGCAGCTTGTAGAATAATTGTCACGTGATTATCTCTTCCCATAAACTAAGTTTTCACTGCTAGGTTCTGGTTACTGCTGGTTGATTGCTTGGCAATACTGATGCTCTTCATTAGAAAATGTACCAATTTTTCAACATTATTTTAAAAATGTTACTTGTGCTTTTCACTAAAATGTTCACACATGGTAAATAATGTGTTTGTTCAGCTTCAAACACACACTTAACCTACATTAACTGTCATCAGACTATCATGATACCATAGCTGAAGTGGTGGTTCTTTATTTAAGGTACCTCAGAATGTACACACACACAGATATTATACCTTAGGTAATATATTTTTTATATAAATATAAAAGTAAATGTATACAGATCCTTAGATTTCAAGTAAAAAGACAGATTAAGGTGGAGTCTGGAGTAAGTACTCTGTTTCTCTCTCTTTCTTGGTTTAAGTGGCTTCAAACTGAAAGTGAGTATATTTAGGTTAGACATTAGGGAAAAATTCTTCCCTCTGAGGATAAGGAGGCCCTGGCACAGCTTGCTCAGAGAAGCTGTGGCTGCTCCATCTGTGGAAATGTGCAAGGACAGGTTGGATGGGGCTTGGAGCAACGTGGGATAGTGGAAGGTGTCCCTGCACATGGTAGGAGGTGAAACAAGATGGGCTTTTCCAACCCAAACCTTCCGTGATTCTCCTAGAGAGGTACAGGAAATGCTTTATAAAGGCACTGATTCTAAAGTGTTCACTGTAATTTCTTAGTTTTCCCTTGTGTTAGGCAGTTCTGGGAGTGCTCCTCACAGATCTGTGTGCAGCCCCAGGAAGCACACATGCATACACACACACACACAATCTACAGGCAGGACGGGCGTAACTGTGCGTGGAGGTGGAGGTTTCCCTTCTCTCCCCTGCCTGGGAAGAAAGCAGCAGCACTGCTTTGTTGTGCCTCAGATAGTGGGAGATGTCTGTAATCGATAACCTGTTGTGCTTAAAAGAACAGTTGCTTGTGGTAGTCTAACCCTTGTGCTCCCAGTGTGCCAGCATGGAGCAGTGTGGGAAGTGTAGCTGCATGTTTCTGACTAACATCACTGTCTTTTGCACAGAATGGTTTTACTCCACTGCACATTGCCTGCAAGAAAAATCGCATCAAAGTCATGGAACTCCTGGTGAAATATGGGGCTTCAATCCAGGCTATAACAGAGGTAGCAAAATGTTTCATGTCCTGCAGAAACATTCCTTCTCTCTCTCTCCTTTTTTGCTTCCCTCTTTCTGTCTCTCCTGTCCTGCCTCACTTTCCCATATGTTTTATTTGAACGAAGAAGCCCGTCCCTCCAGCCGTGCAGAGGAGTAAAACTGCTCTTGCTTTGTTTCGCAGTCGGGCCTCACACCAATACACGTGGCTGCATTTATGGGCCACTTGAACATAGTCCTCCTTCTGCTGCAGAACGGAGCCTCTCCCGATGTCACTAACATTGTGAGTATGGCTGTCACTAGAACCATCTGCTCAGCACCCACAGAAAGTCTCTGGTTACCACGTAGCTCAGCCCAAGGTCACATTTTAATCATGCTTTGTTGCATTTTAGGGCAAGTTATTGTAGCACTTTTATTGAAGAGGGGAAAGTGATGGCTTCATGTGTCATAAGCCATCTCTGCTTTCATGTGTTCTGCAACAATGCTCAAGTTGGTAAAGTTTTCCTTAGAAATAGACAAAGCTCACCAAAACCATCCAAAATGGGTTATAGGCCAAATCCCACAAAGCCTGTGTTTCTGTTCTGAAGGATGAAATTCAAGTCCAAATGGCTCTAATTTCTGCCTGCATAACTTCACTGGCTGCCATGAAATAGTGTTATTCTTGTCAGTGAAAGAGTATAAAGTGCTTAAAACCCCAACAATTAAACAAAAAGCAAAACTGGGAAACTCAAGATGTTCCCCTTAGACAGGAAATTCCAGGAACCGGTGATTAAATCTGGAAAAATGTGACCTTTGGGAAGTAACACAAAATGCAGAACCTGACTTACCAATTAAATCAGTGAATCAGTGTTTGTATACCAACAGCTTAGTTCCAAAAAAAAAAAAAAAAAGGCAAAAAATAAAAACCAACAAAAACAACATTATAGTTTTCCAAGATGTGTTTTGTAAGATACTTTACTGTTTGAATTTGTCAGCATAAACAAATATTCAACTTGGGACCACCTGTACTTGAGAAGCAGCTTTTTTCAGTACATAAGTTTATAGGTAAGTGTTCCCAGCAACAAAAACAACAAAATTTAGTAATCCTGGTACTCATGAGGTTTTTTTTTCAGCTAGAAAAATCTTACCTAGAACCCAGTGAAATTACTAGCATGCAGTATTATTTATGTGAATCATTAAAATAGACTTTGCATACTTCGTTATGGAAGAAATCTTTATGTAAGAACTTTATTGATAATAAAAAACCAACACAGAAATCTTGTGGAAGCAGTTAAAAATATTGTGTTACCAGGCATTTGTGTGCAGAGTTTAACACTACAATTTCTGCTACGCAGGTGTCTTGGCTTTCACTTGGTAAGCTGAGTTTCCCTGTTGAATTACTGTTTCCAAAACCTAAATTGCTTTGCTAATTCAAGCACAAAAGGGTCATTGCAGAAATTTGATCTTTAGAGTGTTTTTCACATATTAAACAGCTTATTCTTCAGGTAATAAACTTTAGAAAGAGATGGAATTAAGATTTGTAGCTAGGGCTGCGGGATTTTGTTGTTACATACCTACTAATCACAGCTGGTAATACAATGTTAATTTAAGAATGACAAGCTAAGTCAAGTCCTGGTGAAAAGGGTTTGCTGTAATTAAAAATCCCTATTAGCAGGCAAGCTAAAGCTGCTTCTTTCCTTACATCTACATGAGGACAAGACATGATTCCCCATTCTGATGTAAAAGGTCTTGACTAGAGTATTCATTTTGGCAGTTGCAGTTAAATGGTGGTCGAGGGGAGAAAGGCCTTACAACAGAATATTCTCCAGCTCCAGTGTAAGAAGTATGAACAACTAACACAAATAAATGATGGGGTCTCATGATATAACAGATGAATAGAGCTCCTGGTTGTGGAGCTGTCCCAGGACCTGATGTACCAGATGCTGGTGAGCTGCCCTGGGACCATTTCAGTCCACTTTGGGACACAGCACTCAAAGAACAGAGCCCAGTTAAACTAGGAATCCTCAAGGAATCCTCATTTCAGTGTTTTTTTTTTTCTTGAAAACCTTTGCAAAAAGTAAAAGCTTTGAATATTCTTGGTCTGAAATTCCATATCACTTCACTTTGCTTTCCAAAATTCATATCCTTCAAATTCTGTGAGCTACAAAAGGCTTGAAACAAGATTGATTCCACAGCCTGGAGACAGAGCCGCACTGCTGAGTACAGATTTTACACATTCCGTGCTGGCTGAGTTGTGCTCAGCCATTGCAAGGCCTCTTAATGCTGCCAGCTCCACACATTGTGCAGGAAGGGACCATCTGGAAAGTTATCCCCTTCCATCTTGCATCTCCTGTGCCGTGCAATCCCTAGAGAGAGACAGCTCAGTGTACAGCTCTCATCTCCTGTACAGCACACGAGCTGATACCCTGCTATGTAGAAAGCTGAGGGACATATGTGACCAGGGCAAGTCTGTCTGACAGAATTTTCCTAACCGGGGATTTTCATTCTGTCCCAGTGGTTGAGGCTATGTTTGTCTGGGATTGGCCAGCTGGCAAACCAAGACATTCCAGGTACACCCTGCCCTGAGGCTGAAGCCAGAGTCTCAGCTGGCAGAAGGATGGGGTCTCAGGACCAGTTGTCATGTGTCTGACGTGGGGACTGACACAGGCAAAGATCTTTCTTCGTGGGAGTTTAGAACACTGAAATGCTTTTGCTTTCCTACAGCGTGGAGAAACTGCATTGCACATGGCAGCACGTGCTGGGCAGGTGGAAGTGGTTCGCTGCCTCCTGAGGAACGGCGCCTTGGTTGATGCCCGAGCCAGGGTAGGTGTTCTGCTTACAATGACTTTTTTTCCTCTTAAAACCATGGCAGAAGGAATCACTCGGCAACTTCCTCTCCTCCATTACTCCACTTCCTATGACTCTACAAGACAAATGCATAGGAAGGTCTATGAGGACCAAGGAGGATGCTGTGCTCAGGGTGGCTCCATAGCGCTAATGACCCACTCGATTTGAGTTGTAGGAAGAACAGACCCCACTGCACATCGCCTCTCGCCTGGGCAAGACGGAGATCGTGCAGCTGCTGCTGCAGCACATGGCACACCCCGACGCCGCCACCACCAATGGCTACACCCCGCTGCACATCTCTGCCCGTGAGGGACAGCTCGACGTCGCCTCCGTGCTCCTCGAGGCCGGCGCATCACACTCCATGTCCACCAAGGTAAGGCTAAACCCTTCACATCTGTGTGGCAGTGGCACAGGGGCAGGTCTGTCCCCTGACAAGCGTGCTTTCACACTGAGAAATTGGAGTAGTTTGTGCCTTTTGTTGTGTTCTTATTTAATCGGCAGCAATGCGGTAGGCTGGAGTAATGTAGCACAAGTTAATCAAGTTTCAACTTTGCTGTCATCTAAAATTGGGTTTGGTTGCCACTGAAGCCAAATGCAGATCTTGATAAATACAGGTCCCAACAGGTTTAAGATGTCCTTGTTTCTCCCTTTCCCTTATAGGCACAGCTTTTTTTTGCACAGTATTTCCAAAACAGAAAAGGGCATGGCAATGACACATTTTTTATTAACAGGTCTCCTTTTATTCTTCAATACCTTATTTACTTAAATAGCAAAATAATTCTACCCTGTGCTAGCTGAAAGGAATGTTCCTAAAACATAGAAGTCAGCATCTGCCTAGTCATATTGAATGCTGGATCTATTTTCAGTGGTTCTAAAATGAGATGTCATGTGCTACAACAGGCCATTTTGTCTGGGATTCTAAAAGAAATGTTCTCCAGAATCAGTAGTGGGTTTTTTAGCCAAAAATGGTACCAATAGATTCCTAACAGAGAGGTGAACAGGTAAGATAGTAGATAGGTGTGAAGCGAATGATGTATCAAGATATCTTTTCCGAATTTAAAGCATTTGATAAGTGAGAATCATGTAATTTTTGCTATTTATGGAAGTACCCTTGGTTTTACAGCTGGAGCTTTAAACATGTTTATGAACAACGGCGTGTCTTCTAGGGTTTAAAAGACTAAACCAGCAATTTTCAAATTATGATCCATGGATTACTGGGAGGGCTTGCTGTTCTTCTTTTATCCAGCTGTTAAATCACATTAGAATGGCTAAAAATACACTAAATACTTTCCTAATTTCCCATATTGCTTGATGGCAATTAGTATTGGAGGAACATTCTATAATACAAGATGGAGCCCACTAGATAATATCTTTATAGGCTTGTGATTTGTGAACTGACAACATTTGAGATTACCCAATACAAACTCTTTCTGAGGTGGGATTAATGGAACTAAATGATAATGATAATAAACATTAAACAGCCCTTATGTGCCAGGCAAATAGGTCATTGCAGCTTCCCAAAATTACCATCAGGCAGTGGTGCAGGCTGCCACCTACTGTCACAGATCCATGAGCTTTCCTTACCAATTTTTAAATTAAAATAGGTGAAGAGAAGGGCTCTTTTTAGCTTCAGTGGAAGTTTTTTACTGTATGAATACACAAATTCAAGTGTATATGATAATATACAAATAATTTTTCACCAAATCCTACTGGAGGAAGGGAATTGGAGTTTGAAGGTTTTATCCGATTAATTTATTTGTTGCTTCTGTGTTACTGGCAACGACTGATGCAGGAAATACTTGTAAAGCTGTCATCTTGGAACAAAAAAAGGTGCAGCTGGTTTGGGGTATAAATTTGAAGAAGTACCTTCATTGCCCCCACGCAGTGTGTGTTACTAGTACAGTCTGTATCAGATAAAATGTCTGCCAGCCTGAGAGCACATAAGTAGGAAAGAATAATAAAAGGGAATGTATTATCTTGTATTTTGTGCTTCTCAAAGTGCTTTCAAGAGAGGCTGCTTTTTCTACGTGCAGTTATCCATTCTGAAGTTAAAGAGTAAGCGCTTAACACATAGTTCTTAAACAAGAGATGTCGGCATGACCTTTAACACAAACAGCTGAGTTTTATCTCCTGCAATTTTTCAGAAGGGGTTCACACCACTGCATGTGGCAGCCAAATATGGAAGCCTGGAAGTGGCAAAGCTCCTGCTGCAGCGCCGTGCCTGTCCTGATTCTGCTGGCAAGGTACTGCTGGGGAAGAAAAAGTCCGAAGTCTTTCCTTAAGGAAGAACTGTGTGAAATATGCACCCTGAGAAGGCTGCAGCTTCTTTTGCATGGTGGCTGTGGCTTTGCTGGAGTCGTGTCTCCCCTGGGTGGTGGCTGGCTGACTTCTGCTACTCAGCATGCCGAGTTTGGGTCCATGGCAGGAGGGTGCGCAGCTGCTCTTAGGGCAGGTGTCTGGTTTTGGCTCAGGAAACGCCGGCCTCCATCAAGCTGCCTAAATTCCCAATGGATAAACGCAGCGGCAAAGCCACACCACCCCCTGGTGTGGCATTATGAAAGCCAGCGGGGCTGCCACCGCGCTTCGCCTGGTTCGCTGCTTCTCCCCACTAACAACCTGGGGGAGTTGTTGCCTGCCACCTCCTCGCTGTCCATCCCCGTTGCCTCCCCCACGTCCCCCGTGTCCCTTGCAGCCCCCTGGGCCCTTCCATGCCCTCGGCCCCGTTCCCGCCGCGGTGTCGCGTTCCGCGCTAACGCCGCGCCGCCCTTTCAGAACGGCCTCGCCCCGCTGCACGTGGCGGCGCACTACGACAACCAGAAGGTGGCGCTGCTGCTGCTGGAGAAGGGCGCCTCGCCCCACGCCGCCGCCAAGGTGAGCCCGCCCGCCGTGAGGGGAGCCGCGGGGAGCCGGCCCCGGCCGCTGCCGTGCGGCGTGAGAAGCCGATATTCCGGCCACGCAGGCGGGGGATGAGCACAAGAGGGATTAATTTCGGGTTATTCGGCGGCGTCGCGGTTATCGCTGCGTGGTTGAGGGCAGCCCCGAGAGGAACCGTGGCACTGAGGGGAATCAGTCCCGCCAGAGCTGTAGTCACAGCTGGAAGGCGCTTCAGTGTTGTGCAGTGTTAGCAGTGATATTAAAAACTTTATCCCGGGGTTAGGAGCGGTGATGTGGCACCACTGTGCGGGTGAGGGGAGCTCTGAGGGGACGCTGTGGAGCCCTGGGGGGACACAGGGACACAGCTCTGTCAGAGCTTTGGTTGCAGCTGGAAGTCACCTCGCTGTTACCTAATATCAGCAATGACTTCAGAAATGTGCATTCTGACCACGCACATAAATCATTCCAGGGTTAGGAGTGGTGCTGTGCTGTTGCTGTGTAATGCAAAAGCTGCTAAAAAGGGAAAATGGGGACTATATGAATGCAATGCCAGAGAGCGTCCTGCCCTGTGCAAGGCTGCTGATCTACGGGCTTTCAGGAAATGCTCGGGGATTGTATTGGGAATGTGGTTTCCATGGCAATGCATGGAAAGCAGGATAGTTTGGGGAACTCCCACTTTAAAAAAACAGCAAAACAACCACAGGGCTAACCCAACCAAGCAGCCCTCACAGGACCTGTGTGCTGGCACTGGGGATTTTTTCCTCACAATGTGTTATAAAACAACTAGGAAGTTGTGTTATTGCCAGAAAATGCCATTTTTCTGTGCTTAAATGATTAATTCGATTACAAAAACATTCCACCCCATTGCTGTTTCCAGCCTGTGACTGACACATGTATCAAAATTCCATATGCAAACACATCTCTACTCACATGCTCTGAATAAAGCATAATGTGATGAAGGGTGTGCACCCATCACTCATCATGGGGAATGTCACTCACCAGTCAAAAGGGATTATTTGCAACATAGGTTGTACAAAATGTAGGTGTCAAAGTCGGCATAATTTGAAGGTATTGGTGAAACATTGTGTCACCCTGGTGAGGGCTGGCTTTGTTCTGATTTAGGTGGCAATAATAACAGACGGACAAAGCAACACAACAGCAGGACCATGTGGGACATGTCTGGCCTTGAAAATTGAGTGAACTCCCTTTTTTAATACCAGGCATAACATCAAATAATACTGTTCTATGGTGCCTGACTTCTTAGGCTTACATGGCTGTTGTGGTAACTTCATTTTCCTTTTTTTTCCTGCCTGGTGTCAGAATGGATACACCCCTCTGCATATCGCTGCCAAGAAAAACCAGATGCAGATAGCTACCACTCTGTTGAACTATGGGGCTGAGACCAACATTTTGACCAAGCAAGGAGTCACTCCACTTCATTTGGCCTCCCAGGAAGGTCACACTGACATGGTGACTTTGCTTTTGGAGAAAGGATCCAACATCCATGTGGCAACAAAGGTAACTCACAATCAGAAACAAAGTATTATGGGTGGGAGTATCCAGTAAGATGCAACTTTGTGTCTGTGGGTGGGCTTAACAACCTGTACCAGAAACCCCAGAGCTCCAGTCTCAAATAATTCAGTACTCTCACCAGCAAAGGCTCTTTTCTGCATGCCTTTATCCTTCAATGGTAAGTGAAGAAATTTACATTCTCTGGCAAATAAGAAAAGAACTGTATTACTGGAGTAGACTAAGAAAAATTCTATGGAAGACCTTTCCAATTTTTTTTAAATGATTGTATGTAACAGGTTTTTAACAGAAAACAAAGTCATCAAAAAAAAAAAAAACCCAAACCATTACTGTAAATCTTTATGGGTCACTGGGTTTATCCAGGGATATATGCAAATCTTATTTATGCAGGTGAAAAGCCTGTAGCTTCTGCTCATACAAGTTAGAATAGAAGACTCTGGTATCTACTTGCATGGAGTAACTATATTCTGCTAATAGGAACAAGGAGATTTTCATTTCTTCTACAAAATTTGTTCAGTGCTTCATTCATGGGAAAGCTCTGCACATGATCACAATGAGCTATCTGTTAAAGGCTGCATCCTTTTCCTTGGCATTTGAGTAGGATCTATTTGTGGAGTTACTGTCTTCATCTGGTTCATGCCTGCAGTTGTCAAGTTCCTCTTTCTGTCTGAGGAGTGGGAAGCACATTTTATTAATGGGCTTCTCAGCTTCCCAAATTACATTATTGTAGAAAATCTTGAGCATTTATGTCTTAAAGTTTTCCTCTATGGTTATGGTGATGTAATTGTTTTGGACCTGTTTGTCAGCTGGAACATTGTTACAGGAGTGATATTGTCACAGGAATGACACTGACTCTGCTTTGTTATAAAGCACCACCCATACTTAGAAGTTATGGTTAGGGTCTGATCCTGTTTTAAAGATGGGGAAGCGGCAAAGTCTAGGTTTTTTTTTTCCTTATGCACAGGAGGATTTCATTCTTACTTCTATTTGTTTGTTTGCTTTCTTGTTATATTCCAACTCCAGGCTGGACTGACATCCTTACACCTTGCAGCTCAAGAGGATAAAGTGAATGTAGCCGAGATACTCACTAAACACGGTGCAAACCAGGATGCTCAGACAAAGGTAAATCACGCAGTGGCCGCTGTCTCCAGCGTGCCAAAGGGTGCTACCCTTGTCCAAGGAATGTTCCACTGAGCTTGCAGTTTTACTTCTTTGTTCTCCTCCTGTAGCTTGGTTATACACCTTTAATTGTGGCCTGTCACTATGGAAACATCAAAATGGTGAATTTTCTCCTCAAGCACGGAGCAAATGTCAATGCTAAAACAAAGGTAAAGAATTTTCCATTGCTTTGCTTTTGCTCTTTATTCTGAACATGGTAATCCAGCACTCCTACATGACACACATACTTGTTCCCTTGGGAACTCTAACCATGGCATGGGAGGTGTCAGCATGTGGTAGCTGTAATGGAATGCCCTCTGTCTGCTCCATCTCATGGTGTGGTATTTGAGAAAGAAAAACCAGATAACTGTGTGTATGAAAAAAACAACACAATCAATTTCATTGGTTTTTCTTTTTCTTATTAGTTGCAAACTAACAAATGAAAGTTTGTTCCTGATCTTATTTCCACATGGTTAACATGACTGTAATACCACTGTGCTGCCAAACTAGCAAGTAACAATTCAGACACTTTCAGGGTGATGCCGGGTTCTCTCCAATATGCTGGGAGAAGAGTGGGAAGAGTTGCTGCTGTTCAATGTGTGGGTGGGATGACTCTGGGAGAGGAAGCAGCTGTGGTAAGGGAATGTGGTTTACTCAAAGAGAGTTTGGCATTTTCTGAGGGCAATCTGACTATGCTGAAACCTGACTAGATACACTGAAAAGGGCCTGACTGCCTAAAGCCAAAGTCTGAACAAAGCCCACTGACTTCAACAGTTTCTCCAGGGATAAGCTGGTGGGAACACCAGCTGATTGGGGGATGCATTTTGCAGCAAAAGCTGTGTATCTGCTGAGAATACAAAGAGAGGTTCTGATGGCAGCAGCAGTAGTGTGCTGTATCCCAGAAATCATCACAACACCACGATGAGAAAAAGAAGGCTAACTCAGGAACTGTAGGGCTCCAGCTTGGTTAAAGCTGACTTCAGGTAATTGCTGGCTCCTGGATTAAAGCTGGATGTCTTGGGACCAACAGGAAGCAGCCCAATGCTTGTGTTTTTAAAATTTCATCAAAATCACTGGCTTGAAGTCTGCTGGTCCCTCTGGTCGGCTCCCTTGTCCCCAGCTGGAACTATGGCATGATTCATTTCTCAAAGTATCATTACTTTGTTACTGTGGTCACAGCTCAATGTGGGAAGAAACAGCCAAGTAAATAAATAAAAGATTCTGGCCCGTGCCTCATGGGGTCACCCAAAATCAATGGGCAAAACCAAGGGATTCCGAAAAGACAGGCAATACTACTAGAAAAACAACTGATGAGAATTAATAAAGCAGATACTAGTGGGATCCAAACTATAAATGACAAGACATTCAGCTGAGGTATTTGGAGGCTAACTCAAGGGACAAAGTTGTGTCTTTAGGATTAGGTCTCTGTTTTTGTTTAAAGGGCCACTGGGACAGATTATGATTCCATTCACCCAGGTATTTTACTTAGCATAGTTTCATTGTAGTCAGCAAGTTTGTATCAGGAAGCAGTTCTCCACGATCTCACACCTAGGGACTACTAAAAATACTGGCAACCTGCTAACTGCTGTTGTGGACTCAGTTTAAAGAATAAATCCTGGATTCAGGCTAGGCATGTAAAAGAATGAATAACCCCTGTTGCAGCTTGGGCTTTCTCTGGAGAAAGCCTGCACGATGTTTTGTGCAGGGGACACATGAATTGTATTTTTGAAGGACTGAACTATTCAAGTATAGGTGGTGAATCTACTTTCCACTAGAACCTACAGTAAGCAGCAGTTCTTAGCAGTCCATGCACTCATTCTAAGAACTGTAACCATTCTGAGCTATCACCGTCTAAATAACAGTGCAAAACATTACTGGCATCTCTGTGTTTGCAGCAGAGATAACTCTCAGAGCACGTTTCAGAGCCTGCCCCAGGCTTTATGTAAGTGTATGGTGAGATCAACCCAAGGTTTTCTTCCAGTTTATTCTCTGCCTGCTTTCAAAGCCAATTGTGAATAATTTTGTGAATCAATTGCCTGACTGGACTTACACAATACCATCTCAGATCAGCCAGCTTAAGCACACTTTGGTTATGTTTCTGTGTTGTGTGACATGAGAACAAACCACTGGAGTGGATGAGTATCTTGAACTAAGCATGTTTATTAAGGTAGACACTGTGTGCGAATTCCTAGGTGTAATTACAGCTTGGTCCAGCCTTTTGGAGGCAAAGTGAAGCTAAACTTGGTTGACATTTGTAATAGGTATATCTTGTTAGCCTTTTAAAATGCAAACAGGCTTTAATCACTGCTGTTAAAAATCATGTGGTTTTTTTAATAGACTCAGATATTTTAAAGGTAAATCTTGGTCCCCGTGTTGAAAACTAAGATGTGAGAGGAAGAGGAATGTTCTCTGCCTCAACTACAATTCTGTGCCCTAAATGTGCCCCTTTAACTTTGTTGTTCCTCATTGTTCCTTCCTCTGATTTAGAAAATAGGGGAGAAATGTCTTTTCATAGATTTCTTTTATTGTCAGAGAAATTATTTTCTAATAAGAATATTACCTTTCTTTATATCTTCATCAGTCTGGGGAAGGAAAATTATTATTACTTAAGGTTTATTATTTTTGGGTCAATTGGTTTCATAAGTTATAGTCAAAATGTCTCAAAATGAGCACAAGGAAGCAAAGGGAAATGTCTGATCTAATGATTGCTTCTTGTTCTTTGTTTCCTTTTGCTGTCACCATCACCACCGTGGATAACAGAATGGGTACACCCCTCTTCACCAGGCTGCTCAGCAAGGCCACACTCACATCATCAACGTTCTGCTGCAGCATGGGGCCAAGCCCAATGCCATCACCACGGTAAGTCTGACATGCCACTGGCAACTTGTTTCTCTGGACAGTTCTTTTCTTTCCTTCCTTAGGGCTCGAGAGCAAGTCGTTGTTTTGGTGAAAGTATTCCTCATACAGCTGGCTGTCATATGTGGAAATGTAATTTCCTCTGCTCTTCCTGATCCTCATAAGGTAGTTCACATCCGACCTAACTGTGCAGTAAGCTAAACATGAGGCGGAGAAGCAGATTCCAGAGACGCAGGATCTGGCTGGCCACAGCTCTCTGTCCCAGGCTCTTTTAATTTCCCTCAGCCTCAACACTCCTCCCTGGAAATTAATGTATCCAGAAGGAGTTTCGTTTAAAAATCAAGTGCAGTTCAGAACCTGGTGGTGTTTTTTTGTTGTTGTTGTTTTGTTTTGTTTTTAATTTAGACCCAGATTTCTGTCCCTCTATCCACTGAATTGGTTTCATGTTCTTAGTGAGTTCTCCTCAGTGAATTCAGTGAAGTTAATACCTCCTCAAAGACGGTCAATAGCTCCTGGCACTGTTCATTCTCTGCAGTCAGCCAGCCAGGAATGTGGCTGTCCTATTTCATGTTGATGTTGTTATTAGTCACTTCTAATTGGGTAATCATTAGAACACTGCCAGAGTGTCCAAAACTCCTGTCATTCCCCAGAGTGGATCAGTTTTCCATATGCCTTTATTGTGTGTGCTTAAATCAGCACTGGCGCCATGTTTGGTCCTGGAACAATCACATGGAATAATCTTGTGTGAAAGTTATCCAAAATACCAGTTTGTGCACTGGATCATCAACTGAGAGGCCACTATAGTCAGCTTCTGGGGCTGTAGGTACTGTTTGGGGTGTTTTACTGGGGTCTCTTGACTTGATTTCAGTCCTCACACTGGGGCTGTCATGCCCAGGTCTAAACCAAGTCCAAGCAGGCTTAGGGATGTGTCTTTGCTGCACAGTTGGCTGCTCCCTCAGATACTCGACCTGTCCTTTCCACAGAGAGCAACCTCTGGCTTGAGATAAGAGAGAATTTCAACCTGAGACATCTGGCAGGGAGATACGGGAGTGGTGGATGAGCAGATAATGTGCAAGTGAAGTAACAGTCAAATTATTTGTGCTGTGAAGATGCTAATCTGTTCATTTTGTGTGCTAATCCACAAACTGTGTTGCTTCAGGGTGGCTGAGCCAGACTAATACAGAAGAGTTTAAATAATAGATAACTAAAGTTGTTGCTAAAGAAGAGAGAGGCCTCAGGCTGATAAACCCTGCACATAGTGCTGTGGGGTCACAAGAGAAATCATTTCTGTGCAATGAATGGTACAGTGACAGTCCATGATTCCTCAGGAGAATAGCATGTTGTCCCTTGGCTCACTGCAAAATAGCATGGAGCAATTCTGTGTAGAACCCTTTACAAAGAGCCATGGAACATATTCCTTCCTCCCCTCCCCAAGCTCAGTGACATGGGGACTGTGGACTGCCAGTGTTCCAGGAGATGAAATGGGGATAAATAGGCCTAAACTTGTGTTAAATTATTTTAGTGTCCCTTTGATGAATGACATGTTCTCTACATGTTATGAACATTCAAACTGCAAATAAATGTGTTTAAATTGAACTGTATTCCTCACCCCAAGCCTTTTGTGGCTTGTATTTGGTAAATCATTAGCTTTTGTGAACTGTAAATGGAAGTACCTTTTTGTTGTGTGAAGGAATAGGGGTATATGTGGACAACACAGCTGTAATTTTGTATTCCTCAGATAAGCAATTGTACCTGGTAAAGGTATAACAGTTTCAACTGGGAGTGAAACTGTAAAAAGTTAAAATACTTTTTACTTTCTAGAAGAGTATTTCTGCAAAATAAACCCCAAACTTCTGCAGGCAAGCCAGGCTGCATAGTGCAATGTGAGCCCTGAAGGGTTAAACCATACAGCGCTGTAGTATTTGGAATTGCTGGCAGATGTAAGTGTGTTGTGTTACCATGGCAATTGGGGCTATCGTCTTAAAGAAGTTACAAAGACAGAGTCAGATGTAACGGTAAAAAAGCCGTGATTTTCCTAGGCTGTGTCTTGTTTTGGATGGAAATGCTGGCTCATGCAGCGTGGAGAGTGATCTCATTGGTTCACATCACAGTCCTCCCTCTCTCTCAGCGCGCTCTCCCCCTCTCTCTTCCCTTCAGAATGGTAACACAGCCTTAGCCATCGCCAGGCGCCTGGGATACATCTCTGTGGTCGATACGCTGAAGGTTGTAACAGAGGAGATCACCACCACCACAACTGTGAGTTGCACATGCATTCAGCTATGGCTCTTCTTTACTCAGGGTGTTGGCGTTCTTCCCTCAGGCTCTCCGTGCATCTCTTTCCTTTTTTGTTTGGGGAGTTTTAGCTCCCTCCTCTTCCCTTCCCCTTTCTGTTGCATTTTTGCTGCAGTGCTTTGAGTGTATCTTATAAGCATGTGGAAGTGTGTGCAAGGCAGCAGGCTCCCCTGAGCTAGGGAGCAAAATCTGTGTGCACACCAATGGAAAATAACAATTCAGAGTAAAACTTGTTTCTAGACCTGGGTCAAACTTTCCTGGAGTTTGTGCATTGTTTAGATCCTGCCATTACTCTGTTTGTCTTTTCACCTCTCCTTTACCATCTGGCCTTACATCTCCACACTTTTGACACCTCCTGAGGCTCAATCCTTGCTACATCTCTACATTTGGACCGCACCAGCCATGGCCTGGAGCCAAGCCTAATGACTCTCACTGGATGGCTGTGGATCACATCCATCATCTCCTTACTCAAGTCACTTCCAGTTCAAACAGAGCCTGTTTTTCCAAAATACATGGGAATCTTTCCTTATGGGCTCATTCCTCTCAGTGCTTCACACTCTTGGAGTCTGTATTTTGACACCAGGGCTTGTGAATGGTGTGTGCTGAACATCAGCAGGGTGGTACTGCAACTTTAAGTCAGGAAAAGCTGATCTATTTGGACACCTTGAGAGGAGAAGGTTGTCCCTTCGTGTACTTTTACCTCATATCTACAAATGTCATAGCAGGTAGGAAGGGAGAACATTAGAAAAAGTGCATAATTTAAGAAATTAGATTTAATTTAAATGTTGGTTACTGCATTTATCTTGAAATGCTGCTGTAAGGTCATGCTTTTTCATTTTATTTGATTTTTTTTTTTATGCAAGATTAGCAAGCTAGAAACCCCATCAGGTCTAGATGACATTTAGGAGCTCAGACCTGTAAAAATCTGTGGACTACTAAAAAGATGCCACTGCTTAGTTTTGGAGAGGGTTAGAAGAAGAGAATTCCAAAATCACTTGTAAATAAATGGGGAAATAATTCTGATTTTGTTCCTTGCTGACAGGTAATCCCACTTGATATGTGAACCAAGGAAGATGCACTAAAGATAACATGGCATAAGGTTACAAATAGAATGAGTCATAATTTATTAATGACCTGCAAAGATCAGGCTGAGTCAGGTTTGGAGGAGGAATTCCAATGTAATTCCAGAAGTCTCTTAATAAACGCTGTGTGTCTCTGTTGTTATTACTCCATGTTCTTGTTTAATCATACAGCACATCACACATGTATGTGTGTAAACACATATGTATCTAATCAGAAGTTTAGGAAAATAAAACCTAGGGCAGATTTTTTTGAGACACTTTAGTTCTTATATTTTTAAGCTTCAGAGGACACCTTTGTCACATATTCCATGCTGTGTCCTGGCACAGGTTTTTAATATATTGTTTGATAAAAGCAGTAACTTCCTTTCTCATTTCCAATGTGTTTCATTGTGCAGCCTTGGACCTTGTCTCTTCGGTCTTTGAAATAATAGGAATTGCACTACAAAGAGACACATGTGAGCTATTTACTTTAGATAAATATTTCTTTAAACATTGAGGATTAATGGTATTTTCTACCAGACACCTGATGCCTGGGGTTTAGGACTGAATCAAGTACTGAAACTTACTTGCAGGGTTGACCTTTAGTGCTTGCACAGAAGAGAAATCTGAAATCTTGATCTGTGTCTGCATACTTTGGCAGTCAGGTGGTGGGAGCCCTCGATACACTCAGATTCCCCAGCTATGAATACATCTAACTCTTGTACCTTAGGGGGATGTATGGAATGGTGATGTTTGGAAGGGGGGGATGTTGATTGAACATAATTTGGAACAAGTCCTGCAAAGGAGGGCTAAGTAGCAGGTGCTCCCTGCAGTCAGGTTCTCCAGATGGTGAGGCTGGTGTTGCCAGACCTGAGCACAGTGCTGAGCTGGAGAGAAGGTGCTGTCACCATAGCTACCTCATTCTCTGAGGCTGGGCTGAGCCCTGCTCCGAGGATGTTGCACAGCCCGATGCGTGATTGATATGCAAGTCACTGCCACTTGAGATGAGGAAAAGATCTCCAGTGCCAAAGCCTTTCTTTGCTCTAACTTGGAACAAATCTTCCTCTTACTTGCATTAGTGCTGTTATTAATGGAGCCACATGAATATTTAGCAACAAGGAGAATAAAGTGCACTTTTTTAACAGAAAGATTAGAGGGCAATAGGAAATGAGAATAAACTGGATTTTCAGAGGTTTGCTATGCAATTAAGTTTGGGGCCATTTATGCAGACAAGCATAGCCTTCCTGTGGAGGGATGAACATATGAGGAGCTTTCAGGTTGTTTGCAGTATCATGCTGTGAATAAGTCATTGCTGAAAGCATATATGGGTTTACATACCTGAATTACATATTAGAATTATTCTATGCCACACAATGAAAATCTGGCCTTACAGTGAAAGGCTCAAATACAGAATCCTTAAGTAAACTCCATCATGGAATTATCACTAAGCATAGGGAGTTTGAGAAATACTTACTGAGTCATTTTCCATGTGGGCCATTTGTGGGACTAAATACAGATTTTAAATTTTGAGAGCATTTGATGTGCCTATCAATTAAAAAAAAAATTAATATCACACTAGAAGTTGCTTTAAAAACATTAATTCCCAACAGAAGTTGTTGGTATTATAATTAATGTAGAATTAATGATTCTTGCTGAGTTCAGTGTTCCAAAAACGGCATTGAAGACTTTTTGTTCTGTAATGTGCATGTGCACACACACTCCTTTGAATCTCTTTTCCAAGCCTTGTTTCAATTGTTAAATTATGAAACAGTTTTTTTTCTTACTGATGGGAAAGCCAGGAAGTCAATAAGGCATCCTTGCTTCCCTGTAAATAGATAATAATGTCTGCAAGCCTTAGAGACCAGATTTTTATATGGAGGCCTGTAAAAACCTAAGTAATGGATGGATGGATGTAGTGGTCCATAAACCTTGGTTACCTGGGAGATAGAAAAACGGGCAGTGATCCTCTCTACCTGCAGCTTGTGCTTTTACTTAGCTGATTGTTCAACTTACTTGTTAACTCTGGTGTTGAAGAGACAAAGTCAGCGACACCTGAAAGATAGCACGTCCCCATCTGTCATCGCTGGCCTTGTCACCCCACTGCTGCCTGACATTTCTATCCCAGGAAAGCCATGGGAATATGGGGAAGAAAAGTCAGTCGTGGTGGTGGGGCCATTCAGTGAATATAAACTAATTTGCAACCCTGAACATGTGTTCTGCTGCAACAGAAATAATGAGTTATTTATACTCATGGGGAAGAGTGAATTTAGGAGCCTAATTAGGATTGCCAGTTGAGGCAAAGGGCATTGTTCTTTCCCTGTACCTCAGGAGGGTAAACTGGAACTGCTGTTAGAGTTAAATAGATTTCAGAAATGTAAAGCAGACTTCTAAAACAAATTTCCAAAGTAATTACACAGTTGGTAACTTAGTTATTTATTAAAGTGCAGTATTTTACAATAAGCAAGAAAGCTGGCTTTGTCAGTTTGTTAGAAACAAAGAAGTACATAACAGGACCAGGAAATAACTAGTAAGTTTTGTGCAACAAAAGTTGCTATTGACTTCACTGCTTGATATCAGCAGGCATTTTCCCAAAAGAATATTGCATGAGGGACTTGGGGTTTGGCTGATTTAATTATTCCTCCCATGAAACGCGTTGGCTGCTTTGCATGTGATGTTAATGTATGTGCAGCAGGGAGTGAGCCCTGCCTCAGAAGGGGTTTCTCAGGGAGACATGGGGCCTCCCAGTGCTGCTCTCCATGCCAGAGGGGCACCTGTGCTCCCACACTTCCTTAAGGGCTGTGTGCCTCTGCCCTCTGCAGCTCCCCAGCTCGCTGCGAGGAGCCAGGGAAATTGGTACTTCTTGGTGGTGACCAGGGCATTTCTGATCACTGCTTCTTTTGAAGCCCTTGGCATTTTGTCCCCTGTATCCTAGCACACTGAAGACTTCCCTGCAGACAACTTTTTCACATCTTGCACTTCCTACAGTTTCTCTTGTTATGTTCTTCATCTCCTTCTTCAATGTGAAGCTGGATGCTAAAAAGATGTCCCTATTCTTGATTCAGCACCCCTAGGGTTCTTCTGTTTGCTCCTGGAAGTCATTTATAAAGATAAAATTATATTTTAAAAACCTCAACACACTTTCATGTTTTCCTGCTCTTATGTCTAACCAGAATCCTCCCACTATTCCTCAGTCCATACTTGCCTTGACTCACAATATTTTGAGCATTTTGGTGCACAAGATGTTTCAGAATCTTCAAACAATTTTTTTTCTCTGATGTGTATGTGCTCAGGGAGAATACATATGATTTATGAAAAGGATATAATTAATATGCACTGTAGTCACCTTTTACTGGAGAAGGGGGAGAAATGTTTCAAGTGATCTGTATAAATCCTTCACATCTTTTTTTAGTTCAGGAATTTCACATTATTCATAACTTCATTTCCAAATGTTTTACAATTTAATAATTTCCATATGCCCCATACAACTTTCTCAAGCTCTTCTGTAGACAGTACCTAATTCCTTTTAAAATCATCTTGGAAACATTGAGCTGAATTGTTCTACACGCACCATTTATAAATAAATTTTATTTCTTTGACCAGCTCATTATCTTACGTTTTTGTACTTTTGTGCCAGAAGAAATGTTACCTTACGCAGCACTGAGAATAGGAGCTTCTGGAATAAAGATGAAAAAGCAAGTTAGGAGAAGGGGGGAAACATGTTATGAAATGCCTTAACAAGTCCTACTGCTGTCTGTTGAAAATGCCTTGCTGTAAACTTTGCTCCTCTGACTGATGATTCTGTCTTTGCAGACTGTAACAGAGAAGCACAAGCTAAATGTCCCCGAGACAATGACTGAGGTCCTGGATGTGTCAGATGAAGAAGGTGAGTGACTTTGGTAAATTCCTCTTCCATATCACCTATGTCACCTGTTATATAGGCCCAAGAAACTGCTTGAGTAGTCTGACTTCTTCATTTTGCTGTGCTCGTAATGAAGTTCTTTTTTTAAATTATGTAATCATTATGGTATTTTTATAAAGATGCCAAAATTTGAAATAAAGCAATATCCTGGAACCCTACATCTTTTCCAGAAAAAGCTTATCTGAACTAAATTAGCAAATGAGACCATTTCCCAACTCCAGGCTTTTCATTTCCACTGTAGAACTGTCCCAAAGTTGGCTTTGACCTTCCCATAAAGAGGAATCTGAGCAGCAAAATTTTTGGATCTGTGCCACCTGTTTGAGATACAAAAATCCAGGAGTTTTGCCTCATTGGAAACATTTGTGTAAGAAGATGCATAAGATGGAGGGGGAGGAGAGCATTCCCTAGAGGGATCTTTTGGCACAAGGGGGTTCAAGTATACACATGGTGTGATACACAGTAACAACATGCTGATAAATTCGACACTTGGGTTTCAGAGGCCTTTGTATGTACATATAGGAGTTGTGTCCCACCACTTAGCTACGTCCCAAAAATATTTCTCCTACCTTCTGGAAGAAGTGATAAAGTATCACACTTTTATACAGCTCAGACCTGCAGAAATGGCCTAAACCCACACTTTTCTAAGAGTTGGCAAGTGACTTCTTAGAAATTTTAGTCACAGCAGTATTAATATAAACACAGTTGGAAGGATTTTCCACGTTCCTTTTTACACTTGGCAGTGTCAATATTGACAGTGTCAATATTGCAATATCCTATGTGTGCCATTTTATGGTGGTGATTATTATTCCACACAAATAATTTGTACAGTGAGTAGTTTCCAGAAAGTCATAGGAATTTGAAAACTCAGTTTACAGGGTTGCTGTTTTTCTTTTACAAAGAAAACAGATGCACTTGTGGTTCTAAATGGTGCACAAAGTTAATGGCATTCATTAATTATAAGTGCTTGTATTGCTTTTAGAAATGGGATTTATGCTGATAAATGAGTTACATGCTTGAGAAAATATGATACTTAGGTTCCAGATGCAACTTTTTGTTTTAAAATGCAAAAGCAAACAAGTGTGATTCAAAATCACTTATTTTCTGCTGCATCATGACCAGTGAAATTATTTTGCCACTTTGTCTCTGATTAAGAAGCATTCAACTGCTTATGTAATTATTTTGTTGAATCACCTTTAAATAGCTTATTGCCTTATGCTCACCTTGTTTAGTTTTCTCCTGGTCTTTTGATCTACCACTGAATCATCTTTAAATCCACAAAGCCTACTATGTCCTCCTGCTTCTACAGGATTAATCCAGGGTGTTCCTTTTTCTCAAACCAATTTGTGTGTTGTACAGCCTTTAAACACTCTGATGAGGAACCCTTCAGTGATGGGGAAGCATATAATGGCACGGGTGCTGTTAGCAGGAGTTCATGGAGTAAGACCTACAGACTTTCTCTTTTTGTTTAACTCAGACTGTTTGGTTTATTTTTGGTGAAGAAACAACACATGTTTGCATAATTTGGGTACCTAACATCGCTCCTCTCTGTTACTTTTGAAGTGTGGTTGAGTGTGTATTTTCTGAAAGGTGGGAGGAAGAAGGGAGGCCAGAAAATCTCAGATTTATTACCTATATCTTGAGTGTGTTGGCAGAACTTGAAGGGGCTGTCCTGCATGACTAATGCTCTCCTGTGCTTTGAATTAACATTTACTGCAAGAATTCCTGATGTGGATGGTGCTTGCCACAATAACTTAAAATAGCTGGGGACAGGGTTCTGCAACCTGGGGAAGGCTGCAGAACTTGTTTAATAGAGGATGAACCATTTAGGGGTGGTGTGGCTTTATAAGAGGATAGCAGTAAGGTTTCTGTGATGCTGTGTTCTTTGAAGTGACACAATATGTTCTGAAATAAATCAGTGTGCTGCTGCAAACCTGCCAGCTGTATTCATATAGCTATCAAGTTGAACACAAAAATGCTTAAGCAAGGTATTTCAGGTCCCACTGTGTAGCATGTTCATCACTGATGAGAAGTATTTTGCATTTTGCTTGGAAGATTGTTCTATTGCATAATTGTATGCTGTCATGTTGTTAATATAGTATTTGTATTCCTAAAGCAAAGTTAACATACAGTCTGAGTAATATAAAATAAAACACAATCATTGATCACATAGCTTAGCTTGATGTGGAAGGTCCTTCCCTGGGTAGCCTGTTTTAAAATACTTTGAATGGACTGAGAGTCCCACTAATTCTTCTTCAATTTTCTTGTGACATTTTTTGTTTATCCACTGAATTGTTATTCAGATTTTTTTACTTTTTATGTTACCTGCAAAACCAAATCTTCCTTTTGAACAGAATCACATTATATTTTTTATTTAAAGTAAATCCTTTAATCCCTGTTCATGGGGATTGGACTACAGATGCCCATAGGCAGAGCTGTTAAGTGACGTGGTTTATGCAACACGAACCCCTGCCAGCAGAAATGCTCAGTGTGGATAAAGTTGCACTAAAAACCCTGTACATTTTTATCATTATATCAGCCTTGGCTGTATTGCTGTGCAGTTCAGTTGCTTCAAACCTGTCACCAAAAAAAAAAAAAAAAAAGCATTTCTCATCTGAGAAATTTAGACCAATTAAGAGAAATTACTGCAAAGCATCTTGTGAAATGTATTTTAATGATGTCTACAGAATTAGTGAAGTTAAGCACAAGGAAGTATTCTCTGTTAGGGTTGTGTCTGTGTAAACACACAGGAAAACAGGAGCCTAGTTTCTTTCTTATTTCCCCATATATTAATATGCACCTCTGTATCCATTCCATGCCTCATTTTTGTGCCAGAAGAGCTGCACAAACCAACAGTGGTTTATCTTTGAGACTCCCATGGGAGATAGTGCAGTGGGTGTAGTGCTATAGAGAGAAAACAACCAGTAAAACAGGATGTTTAAAAGCTCTCATTTGTTACATTTTGAGCTCCTCATTGCCAATTAATTTTAAAAAGTTGTAGTTTCAGTGTCTGCTTGAGACCAAGTTCTGGCTGCTGCAGAAGTTGTCAAGATCTAACCATGCTAGCCCAAATCCTCCATTCTGGCAGCACAAACATTTCACCATGTGGTGACCCAGCCCAGAGAACTGATCCATCTGAAAATGAATCTGTCCTGACAAGTTATTTTCCAGCCAGACAACTTTTGCAGAAGGGAATAGAAAGGCTCAAGTAGAGGGTGAAACACCACTGCCAGGAGCAGCGTGACCTGAGATGGCAACCAGGAAAGTTGACTCACACCAAACTGTAGTTACTGCTGACACTGCAATTTCAGAGAAGGTCTACCCCTTCCCTATTTGTGGTGTGCAAAGAGTTAGTTCATGGACAAGGTGTCAGACCTGTGAACTACCACATTGTAGTGACCTTGGATTCCAGGAAGCATTTTACAGCTGATCCTAAATCTGGCTGCATCAGATTTCTGATAAGAAAGAAAATCCCCCACAGTGCTTAAATACAACAATGAATTTCCTGAGTGCCCCCACACATGGCCTTGGAGTAGCTAATGCTGCTGCATATATGTAAGAAATGAGCAGCTAATTCTGGGCAGAATCCACTGCTGTTGTACATGCACATAATTCTGCTGAAGAACCACCTGAATTAGTGGGAAAATTTAATTCACTTAATTAAACCTAGAAGTTAAAGTTGCAGCCAGGAATTGTTCTTAATAGACTTACATTGCTGTAGCTGCGCATTAAAACACAGTACATTTAGAATAGCACTTCTGAGTTAATTCACCCTCTAAATAAAGCACTTTGTATCCAGTAGTATAAAATGTAGCCATAGGATGTTGATTTACAGAAGTAAAGCCTTGGTGGCTCAGGGATGTAGTTTGTTATTTTATTATTTCTTACCTAGATCTAACATAGCAACTTCCTAAATACCACAGTAACCACCTGTCAAGTACTGGAATTCTTTTTGCAATGGGTTTATATGCAAGAAAACAAAATCAAGATGTCTCTCCCTCCCCAGAGGTCCTTGAGAGTAGAAGTGCACTTCTTCTTTTGAGATTTGCTTCACCTTCTGCCATTCTGTGAGCGCTGCCCTGAGCTCCCAATAGCTGACACGATGATAAATTTAAAGTCATGTATCAATATCTGAAACCACATGTGAAACCCCACTTTCCTGGCTGGCTAGAAAGAAACAAAGTTAAAGCATTAGCCAAGCTGTAATCCAGGGAAGCTTCTAGTATGGGCTGCTAAATAGGGGGTTGATTTAGGGAATTGAAAGTGTCCAAAGTGTCAGAGAAACTCTGCAGTTATGGAATATATATTCTATAAAATTTGTTATAGCCACAGTTGTCCTTTCTCCATCTGCAGCGCTTCTGTGATGAGCTTTAGACTTATCTGCATGCTGCAGAGAAAACAATAATTTTGGCAAACTTATATAACTGTATCTGGCTTTAAAAACATCTATTAAAAGCAGTTTCTGGCAGTCTGACACAGCCCCTTTTTCTTTATTATTTTATTTTAAAATTTTCTCTATATTTTAAAATTTTCTCTATAATTTAAAAATTCCAGAGCAATTCTCATGCAGCAGTTGTACTTTACAATTTTGTCAATTCATACATGGCCACTGCAAACCAACCATGTCAAGGGTTATATTTGTCACGAAGTGGTTAGTAAGTGGTGGAAATGTTCCTGGCACTAATTTGATGGGGAATGAGATGGCAGACGGATTGTTTCTGGCGTGATGAAAAAGGGCAGTTCCTGTATTGCCACAAAGCAGCCATCTGGTGAGATCTGCTGTGTCAGGAAGCCCTTGGTCAGCTGAATTTTGGTCAGTCATTTAGAGTTAAATTCCTGTATTTTCTCTCCATATGCTAGGAGGCTCTGTGTGTTCAGGCATTCATCTCAGGAAGGGGAGATGGGAGCACACAGGCAGTGGGGGGAGTTCTCTCAGTCCTCTCCTGCTATTCTGAGCTATCTGTGCATGGTCTGGTTACTGTTTGCAGATGTCCCATCACATCAAACACCACGACTTAGCCCTGCTATTGACATCTCTCAGATGAGAGGCCAAAGCTGAAATCAGAGTAGACTTTGGATTTGTTTTTATTTTTTTTTTAAAAGGTTGTGGGCGTGATGAAAGTGGTAAAGATTTTTGCCTTTGTTTCTATTGTAAGTGGAATGTCTGGCCTGATTATCATTATCTAGTTTATTTGAAATATAACTTGAAATTCCTTTTACTGTTTGATTAACAGCATTGCCTTAATATCTTCCAAGTTTTCACTAAGCCCTGTGCTTTTTAATGTGACATTCCCAGGAAACAGGAGGCATCATCTGTCAGAAGACAGGAAACATAGAGTGATTAAATGCATTTTATTGTTTTCTGTGAAACTGTGCCCAGTTTCTCCCTCTTAATGTGGGCAGATGGAATTTTCAAGAGTTTTTGTTATTATACTGAAGAGATTCAAGACTCATTTTTACATATAGTATTTTTGTGTGCATAAAAATCTTAACCCCCCCCCCCTAAAATTTACTTCATTTTAGATGACAAATAAGAAATTATTTATTTCTTAGCTGAAATGTCATCTAGAAAAAAATAGCTTTATTTGCTTTGTGAAAACAAGTATCAAGATGAGCTTCAGTTTGCCCACACAGCCTAGCAAATGAGAAGGCTTAAAGCTCTTGGTGGCCTGGGGTCATGTTGTGTGGCTCTGTGGGTCACACCAAGCCTCTGGCAGGCTCACACTGCAGTGATTTACCAGCGGGAAAATGACTGAAATACTCAGGCAGAATCTGGGGAGAGGAAGCGTCTTGCAAATGGGAATGAAAAGAAACATCTACATGTTGCTTGGCAATGGAATCTGTTTTGTTAGTCTGCTGGGGAAAAGCAAACTGTGACTTCATATAGACAGAATTTCCTGGGGAAAAGAATACTGGACTAAAAAAGATCAAATTTCATTATTCAGAGAATATGGATAAAGGTTACTGTGTCAGATAACAAATGATCATTTAGGCTGGGATTCATTACAAATTATGATCATTCCCATCTATGCAAGTGAGCTTATTTCCAGTTTCTGTATGCTGCCATGTTCTAGAAACATGAATTTTGTTGCTGATCACAGAAAGATCTTGGACTGTGGGTGACAGAGCCTTATATCATCATACAATACAGTTTGGATAGTAGAGAGTTTAAAATTAACTTTTGCAACTGTAAGACATAAGGCACAGAAAACATGTTTTCATCTGAAAACATGTAGATTACAATCAAGTAAGTGGTGATATTTAACCATGAATTGTCAGGCTGGGATGCAGCACAACTGTGTCCAGAAAGCTGAAATGGATTAAAGAACAGAAAGACCATGCTTGAGAGCATAGCAAAGAAATGTGCTCCTTGTCAGTGTGTGCAAAGCAAAAAATGTATGAAATCTAATTGATTAATCACCTTGATTTTTAATTTTATTTTTCAAAATATCTTGCTTGATGTGCCAGTTTGATTAAATACATTATTTGCTGTGGTTTGCTGTGTTTCCTGAGTGGAAAATGTCTTCCTGTTCCTTGTGCCATCCAGCTGTTAGATCCTGAGGTGCCAATGGAATCAAACTCATGTGTGCGCTTATCCCCTGTGTGACTGATTTGCAGGTGATGACACCATGACAGGAGATGGAGGGGAGTACCTCAGGCCAGAAGACCTCCGGGAGCTGGGAGATGACTCTTTGCCAAGCAGCCAGTTCTTAGATGGCATGAACTACCTGAGGTACAGCTTGGAAGGAGGACGCTCAGACAGGTACTTGCCTGGATACATAGCTTTTCTCATGGCACTTGTGCCCTTGTGGTGCTGTAAGTGTGGAATCCCTTGGCGGGGTCTCTGCTTGCCGTGCGCTGCTCAGCGTTTGTTTGCTCGGTGTGTCAGCATGGCAGTCACCACTTTGCAGGAGGAAGGTGCCATCACCTCATCTCCTGCTGCCACGAGTCAGGGGATGGGTGGACAGGGGCTTTGGGCATCAGGAGAGCTGACTTTTAGGAGTGGTTTGCTGGCTCAAGGTATCAGGAGAGGAGCAATGGATTTGGTCATTCTGCAATGGACTGGCAGGGAGTGTATTGTCTGCAAGCACCTCCACTCTTTCTGGTTCCTCATGGTTGAATTAGCAGGAAAGGGAAATACTTGTCCTTCTACTGACACAACTGTAACAATAATAACAAAACAGAAACATTAGTTTGTTCAGTCCAGACAACATACTGATTTGCTTATATCTAAAAAGTTCACCTTAAGCCTAGATCTCTTTGTGGAATAATAATGCATGCAGCTTTGATTTAATTTTTTTAAAGTGTCATTATATTCTACCAAAAATATGGACCTCCCTTCCCAGAAGGTAAGACTTCTTTAGTGAGCATAAGTGTAGGCTCAAACTGGCAGATTAACCCCCACAGTTCTAATTCAGAATAGCCACCCTGGATGTAATCAGCACTGTCTCCAAACTCACTGCCTTTAGAACTGGGGTACACTAAAGAGAATAAAAGAAAAAAAGTTGAAATCTTGGCAAGAGAATTTTGAAGCTACTTTGTTTTCCAGTCTTGCTCGTTATCCTGGCAGCATTTCTGAAGTTCAGTGGAATTGGTAGGATCCGTTCTGTTTACTTGAGTAGGCTGGGAATTGCTTCTGGAACAAAAGATGTCAGGAAACAGTTTGGTTTGCCTCACAGCATGTGTAAATCCTATCATTCAGGTCTTGCAAGCCTGGAGTCTCTTGGTTTTTAGACAGTGAGTCCACTGAAAACAAAGTGACTGTGTGGCTTTTTAACTCTCAGAGGAAGTTTATGAACTACCTCAGAATGCCTAAAATTAAAACCTTTTATTCTCTCAGTGGTAGCGAAGTTTGGGCATTTTTAGGTTTTAAAATGTTGTATAGAAATGATTGTACAGGCAAGTGTTAAGCTGGTTTAAGTTAAGCTCCCATTTAGAATATTTTAGCTTTTAAATCTTGTCAGTGGTTTTCACTAGATTCTCCCTCACACATCACTGATATGGTTTCATTTGTATTGTATGGAAATTATTTCAAATCCTGTATCAAGCAAAATTATACTGAAATGCAGCAGAATTCTAAAGGGAGAAATAATGAAATAAACTAACTCCATGGTCTCATTTTCTGTCATCTTCAGGTTATTGATTTTAAGAATTTTCACAGAGACTACTTCAGTTGTTTTGCATTTCCTTTTAATGTGATTTTCATTGCATTAGAATGACTTTGATTTTTCAGGAAATTCAGTAAAGCAAGATATTATTATCAGTCTAGACTCATATAATCTTAGGCATTAAACAATTTGATTTAAAAACATGTATTTTTCATTTGTAACCATCTTCCCTATTTATTTTATTTCTCTCTCCCCTTCATTTTTCTTTTCCATATGCTTTCATTAGCATCATGCCCAGGTAGGTATTACATAGCATGAACGCCTGTTGTCTTTATCTCCTCCTATGGCACCTGTCTCTGTTCATCCACTTTGGAGGCCTGCTGTATGTAGGAAGTTGAGTTGGAGAACCAAAGGAATGATGCTGCTGTTGAGAAACATCTTTGAGGTTCATTTTTACAGTGTTCAGTGACCACAGGGTTTTTTCTCATATGAAAGAACATATGTAAATATACACTTACATGTAAAAAAGAGATATGCTCAACCAGTCTAGAGCTCATTGGGTCTCTGTCTAAGCTGGGAAGTGAGTGTGCACTGCAAGTCCCTCACTCAAGCAGAGTAGGAACTTGACATGGGGATGCTGGTCCTACTTTGTGGATACCACCAGGGCACTATTCAGGGCTTAGAGGTAGGTGGTATGTCCCTGTGCACACAGGCAAGACACACTCTTAGGCTCAGGAGTGTTGCAGCATTCCTGGTTCCACAGTTCTGTCTCTGGGGCCCAGTGCTGTTGGCTCCACAACCCTTCAGACTTCAGACGTATCAACCGCATTTAAGAAGAATCTGCATTTAGGTGTTGGTCTTGTGTCTGGTTTAGGTAGGCTTTTTTATGTTTTGTAGATTTCTTGAGTATTTATGGCAATAATAAACAGTAATTCCTGTGCTCAGTCTGTAAGGGGACTCTCATTTCAATCAGTACTTTTACTCCTAAGTCTGAGCAGCACAAAGCTTTTAACTCCTGGTTTGTTCTTCATTGGGCTGGTCCAATGCACAGATGGGGCAGTGCCATCTGAGCTCTACTTTTGAAATTGAGTATAGCAGAGAATTCATATATAATATATATAATTATATATTATACCAGATTATGCAATTATATTATAGCTACCTACAGACCTCAGTCATGAACGTGCCCATCCTGTCTGCAGATAAAGCCCAGCTCCCTTATGTATTTCTTAGAGCTTATGTACAGGTGAATAGCACTGGGGGGCTACTCATAGTAGTGGCAGTAGCAGTGAGGATGGACACTATCACCACAGGGATGAGCAGAAAATGCAGTTCAGGCTTCCCTTCATTCGGTATCTATCCAGGATGTGGTGTTAGCTGAATAGCAGAACCTACAACTTGGATGATGACTCTCTCATGAGCATTGCATGGCTCAGCAGAGTGGTTCTGGAAGCCTCAAATATGGAAATGAACACAGGATAATGATGGCAAATGGGGTCTGCTGCTGAGGCTGGTTCCTCAACCAAAGAAAATATGTTCAGTTTTGGTTTGCTTTTTCTCAAGGCTTTATCAAGGCTGTCTTTTCTTCCAGTTATGTACAATCTACCTGGGATGCTGAACAGGCCACTAGTATAAGCTAATGATCAACAGCTGTGATTGTTCTTCAATGTCATATATTTCTAATAAAAATAAGATAACCATTTGCTTCTATAAATGGATCAAAAATTACTGAGTGCATGTAACTAATGTTAAAAAAGGCTGTGGTCTGAATCAGATGATATGCACTATAAGCATTTGAAACTCATGTCTGTAATGAACCTGTGACTTTTATTGCTAACTGCTGAAAATGAATTAGCCCTTGAAACTCTATGCATCTGGATAAATGGGCTATTATTCTGATCCAGCATGTTAGTCATTATGAGCACTACTCATTGATGTGTAAGCCAGGAACACAAAACCGCTTCCTTCAGTTAGAGGTGTGATATTTCTCAAGGTCTACATTAACATCACAGAGTACACGCACAACATCTGAAGGTGGATGATCTGGTTTTAAAAATCATTGTTGTCATACTGCATCTAGCAAACACAAAAAGGACAAAACATGTTATTTGGTAGCAGAAACCCCATTTACCTCAGTATGTCCTTCTGTGGTGTTGTATTTGTCTATTTTTTTTGTTTGTTTTTTGCTGGTGGATACTAAGGCTACATTCTGAGCCAGTGCTTGGAAGCAGCTTATTTACTGCCTTGCACCTCTCATTGCTACAGCAACCAGTGCTCTGTAGAGCTGTGTGTACTTACAGCGAGATCAGTGCTGACACTGGGGCTGTCTCCCTGCAGATGCTGCTGGGGTTCAGAGGAAGGTTCTGTTTTACACAGGAGCTTGTGGCTGGCCACACTTCACCTTGCTGTGTGTACCTTCCAGGGGACAATGCCAGGCTTACTGCTTTTACAATTTAAGGGGAGAGAGTAGGTCCCAACAAAGCTTCAGAAAGCGTCATTCCAGCTTTTCTTCAGGATGGTAGCATCCTGGTTTTCCATAGTTATTTGCTTGTGTGATGGAGCAGAGAAGTTCTCCAAAGAGCCTTAACAGAAATTAATGCTTTTTGTTATGAGGAAACCATCATGCCACAAAGCCAAAACTAAAGTATCTGTGAGTATAAAATAAACTGTCATCTAGATTAATCTCCAGGTTCTGCATTTGGAATCATATAGGTCATTGCAAAGGCTTTGTGGCCCATGGTCAGACAGGTGGCACAACAGAGGTGTTTAAAGCTGTGGTTTCCCCTGACTCTGCTCTGCTGCCCCTGGAAGCTGCATGGTGTTGCTAATAGCACGCTTTTCTCATTCTCCCACTCGATCTGTCATGACACCTTTGCAACATCCTGTGTGCTGCTGATGCATTGCTCTGGCATCCTACCAACCTCCCAGCCTGCGGTCCTTCAGTTCCGACAGGTCCCACACGCTGAGCCACGCCTCCTACCTGCGCGACAGCGCCATGATCGACGACACCGTGGTCATTCCCGGCCAGCAGGTGAGCCAACCTCTCAAAGCCCCTTCTTGGCTACAAAGATCAGGAAACAGGGAAAGGCTGCACTGCAAGTTGTTCTGGTGAGATGGTGTGGTGCACGCTGCTTGGTTCGTTCGAGTACAAATCTGTTTTCCAGGCATACTTAATGGCATACTGTGCTGTGCAGTATTGAAGTCTATTCCAAAATAAATGGATAAGCTGTGTGAATGTAGCACAATGATTGTGTTCCTAATGTTCTCCATTTTAACTGATATTTGAATGTTGCTAATAGACATCGTGCTACACATTCAAGGGATGTAATGAACTCATAGCCATTGTCCTAAGATACTGTCTTGAGACATGCTTGTAGTTAAAAAAAAGAGATTTAGGAAATGCCTTCTTAGTGAAATCACAGCATTCTTTTACTGAGACCACTAACATACGATTACTTTAGGGAAATACCAAGTGCTACAATAAGGATTTCTAGTATCTTAATGCTATTAGCATTCCTTTGTTTTAAAATAAAAAGTTTAAATGCTTTAGGCACTACTATGCAAAATACATTTTGTTTTGTTCATTAATGGTTTTCATTGTAGTAAAATGGGGTTATTTTGCTTTCCAAGGTAACAACTCTGGCCAAAGAAGCTGAAAGGAATTCATACCGCTTAAGCTTGGGCCCTGAAATCTTGGACAATGTGGCTCTTTCTTCCAGTCCTATTCATTCAGGGTGAGTGCATCAATTAGCATTACACTACAAAATGAAAAACAGAGTACCTGCAGTGACACAAGCTTCAACTAATGCTTAACTAGGAGCTGTATGTTGATTCATTGCCTCCTGGAGCTGCCAATAAATTGTTATGATCTTTTAAGCTCTGACAACCACACAAGTACCAAGACTATTCACTGAAATTACTGCAAGTCAGTGGGCCTTCAGTCAAGTTCAAGGGGAATGAATGTGATAAATGACACATACACACAGGCATTTGTGTGCATTTTATGGAGAAATAATGCCTTTCAGAGTTAATAATAATTGACATCAAGTACTTAATCACTCCAGATGGTCAACACTTACTGTGCTGGTGGAGTAGTTGAGGTGATCACCAGCTCCAGTTTTGCCTTCTAAATTACATGAATAGACAAGCAACCTAAAGATCACATGCTTTGCACATATTTGACCACTGTCTTAATGTACAACTGACTCTTTATAAGCATTTGCATTTAGGCAAACTCAGTCATTACATAAGGCAGGTCAAAATGCAGGCCCAGCCAAAATCATATTTACAAACTTTTTCCTGGCTGGCCTTAAAATCTGTGACTGCATTTTAAATAATTTCAGTCTTCACACTGAATTCTACATTTGTGTCCTGCCATCAGATTGGATGGGGAATGTGCCGATGAATTCAGAAGAAACTGCAGTAATTAAAAAGCATTTCATCTCTGTGGGCTGTGAACACAGCATGGCTGGGCAGCACACAGGAAAGATTATTTTTGTCAGTCTCGAATGAGTTTGCTACTACAATCTGTGTTTTTAAAAACTAGCACTGGAGTCACATTTGGAATGACAGCCAGTCCTGATCTAGAGGAGGGACAATATTGCCATATTGACTCAAATGACATAGATGAGAATATTGTTTGTTAGCTGATTGTAGGATAGTTGATTGTGACCAGCACTGTTTGGATTACTTCTCATGAGCTCCAAAACTAACAAATGAAATGAAAATACTTAATATGTAAAGTGTGTTTCTGTTTATATATATTCTGGTATGAAAGCTTTAAAATGGTTTTGGTGCTTTGTTCTAACCCTAGAGAGTTTACAAGTTTTTCCAAAGGATGTATTAATTTGCCCTTTCTAAAAGGTAGGTCTTTCTTGTGATTGCAGAGGATTAACTAAATACTTTCTGGAAGAGTGGCATGCATTTCTTGGATTTGCAATTATTTTATTGTCTTCTTTAAAAAAAAAAAAAGTGATATTCCCACCTTTTGAGATGACCAGGATGTTAGTGGTAGGATAAAACATGTGTTTTTAACAGGAACAACACTCTCTGCAGCCTTACATGTACTAGTGAATTTTAACACAACACAAATTATGTTTTCTTCCAATATATACACACTAACCTGACACTAAATATTGTAATAAGGAAACCTTTAAAAACAATTCCTCAGCCTCTGAAAAAGACTTAAAGACTTCATTTTTATCTTGTTTAGATTGGTCTGAGTCATAAACTGTTGGGGTGCATCTGTTTTCTTAGAACAGTATATTGACTACTAGAGTTTTGCTTCTAAGACCTTATTTAAAAAGCAAAACAGTTGCAGAAGATAATGATTATTGCACTCACTCTACTGGAACAACAAATGTATTTGTGATTCATAGCCCTACTGTCAGCCACATGCAGACACACACTGTTAGTGTGTTCTTCTGAAGCAGCAGCAGGGCTGACATTTAGGGCATGCAGTGAAGTAGTAGTTACCTATCATGAAAAGAAACTCATAGAATTTTGAAAGAAATCCTAGATAAACACTGTCAGTGGTCCTATGCCAGGGTGTGGCCTTGGTTCTGCCCAAGACACTGAAAATGTGCTGTATTCAGATGGCATTTTTGAGAAATAACACATCAGCAAAGTATTGGAGGGTAATTTTTTTTTTGTCACAGATGTAATAAGTTTGAATTCTGTACAATCTGAGGAGAGAAATGACACTTTGCTCCCTGTACCACTTCAGTGGTGAAACTCAAATTGCTGTAGGGTTCTTACTGATCTCCCATTGTAGGGAAGTGCTCCTGTGGATCAGTGTAACACCTCCAGAAAAAGGGATAAATTCATAGAGAGTTCATAGAGTTCTCTCCATGTGGCATTTCACAGGCTCGTATTTCAGCCTTTGCATAACTTACCGAATCTTCTTCCACATCTGAAATTTCAAAAGGGAAAGTATTTAACCATCCATTTACATTTGAAATATAACTGTTCCTTCAATATGTTGATAATTTCATCAGGAAGGAAGAGAAATTTAGTCCTTTGGCCTGAGTCTTTGACAACCATTTTGAAACCCCAAAAATATTTCTCTCCTAAGAGCAAGTGTTCTTGTGGGGCTCAAAATCTCAACATTAAGGTCTCCTGGTCATTTTACACAGCTGAGAGTTTCCAGATATTTTCCTACTTTGGCTGAAGAAAAAAGTATGAATTCCTGCACTTAAACTCCCTTTCAAGCAAATCAGATTTTTTTCTTCTCATAAAACTACTTGATCTTACATGTTGAGCAAAGTTAACGATCTCTGAGTATGCCAAAAAGTTTGTATGCTGAACATCCAATAAGATAGAGTTGCATGACTTTACTGCTGATGTTAGGGGATATATTTATAATTTCCTGCTGTAATGTAAGAGACAGAACTAGTGCCTACATAAATGCAAATATGTTTCACAGTTTTAATCTCATACCACACCTATTGTGGAAGAATATATGTATTTTTATTAAGCTTGAAGGCAAAAAAAAAAATCACTGAACTGAAAAATTTGCAGCATTTAGACACTGCTTGGCAGTACCATATTTTTATCTCCCATAAGGATATGCATGAATGATGAAGATAAGAGTGACTGTAAGATTTTAAAAGTATTAATGGTGTACAAAGCTATGTTGTTCTCTTAGCTGTATTCTGGTGATACGGTGAAATTAGTTGTATGTAGATTATATTTCTAAGAATTTTCCTGACAGCTGTGTAAAGTCCCAGTAGATCAGAGAGCAAATCTGATATGTTGTCAGGATCGTGGCACTGTGAGGAAGGAGCTTTGGATGCATGCTTTGATATTAACTTGGTATTGTGTTCTAGAGCAAATATGCAGCAGCTCTGCAGATTTTCCAGCTCTGACTCACAGTAAAGATCATGTTTGATGAAAGATCCTGATTTATTTTATATAATTTGCTGAAAAAAAAATCCCTGTTTGACTAACTGATGGTCAGAGTGTGTCATTACTTATATCTTTAAAAAAATTACACAGTTGGGATGTTATTAGTGAGTTTACCTTGCTGGAAGTCATTGTTTCCATCAATGAAAAGATGAGGGATTGGGCAGCTCGTATTGTGACAAATAATGTGAATTATCATTCTTAGCTGCATGTCTGCAAAAAAGGAGGCTGGATCCTTGCTAACAAGGTAAACGAAATATATTTCAAGTGTTGTACTTTGACTCCATAATACATTTTTCCCAATGTGAGATTGATTTCCTGGAAATCGTTATGGAAACAGGACCTGGCAGCCACCAGCTGATAGTCATTTCTTAAATCTGAAAATCTAAATGATTTCAAATTATTCTGCAGCTTTATGGCCTTTGTTCAGAAAGCTACAATGAGGAAAAAGAGTGAGTGTGTTTCATTAATAGCAAAGCATGTTAATGGAAGAAAATGGCAATGGAGATCCATAAAATAAAAAGGGAAGCTGGAAAACTAATCGTCCATGTGACACTAAGTGATTGCTGAGAGCCTAAACAGGTCAAAATGAGAGTTTGAAATTTGTCATTTTGTAGAACAAAAGGAGGACAAGAAACATGTTGAAATAGAAGGAAGTGGAGGACAATGTATTGATAGAGGATTTTAAGCAAAGAAAAATATGATTATTGTGCTATCAGGAATGCTGGCTCGAATTGCCTTAGGTACCTTAGCCTTTGGTATCCCACAGTCCACATTTTAGATGTGGATACCTAAGCCAAGAAGAATTTCCCCTTATCTTCTTCTGAGAGTTTGACTTGGAATCCAGCTGTGCATTTTAGGTGTCTGGCTTCCAGTGTGAGAATGTCCATAGAGAAACCAGATCCCTCCAGTTTCACTGCTCTACTGGTAATGGCCACTTGGAACTGAGGCTGTTTACGTAGGCTTATTTTCCATACTCTCTTCAACCTTCCCATATGTGAGGAATATGCATATGTATGTATATCTTCGTGTGTTTGCTTTAGAAATCTATTTCATTTTCCCAGTATTTGATTTAACTCATTCTTTTTTTCCCCCCTTTCTGTTCCTTTTTGATGTTAAACCATCTATTCTATTGCAGATGCTCTTCTCCATGTCTTGATCTTGACAACAGCAGGTGAACTTCTGCATAATTTCTTTCTTTAATACATTGCACTTCTCACCCACCCTATTTATCCTCCCCTCTTACCTCACTTCAGGATGCTTTAGTGTTTTGATAGTGCCCATTAGCCAAGAGAAAAAAAAATAAATCTAACCAGCAGTAATAGTTACCTATGGCACAACTTCTCTTATACAGTAAGTGTCCACTTTCTCCCATCTGCTTTAGCATCTATAAAAAAGCAATTCTGGAATTGTTAATAAGCCCACTGCAAAAAGTCTTAACAAAGGTCCTTATACCATCCTAGCTTGTTTTAACCATTGATGTATTTAACCATACCATTTCTTTGTTGCTGGCATGGTTTAATATTAATATTTAAAGTAGTCCCCCCACAGCTAATTCAACATAAACTGCTGTAATTATTATATTAGTAAGTGGGTCTTTTATCTCACTTGTCTGTATAAAGAATATTGCAGACCCACTCTCTAAGCTACATTTTCCAGATTTTGTCACTGTACTTGAACTAGCAGAATAACAGTTCAGCCTTAGGTGTGGCATGAAAAATAAGATATTCTACTTTTGTGTGATGGTCAATCAGTGCTTGAAGCACTGGCACATTACATTCTGTACAGAACACCTGAAGCTGAACCATCCCAAAGGGGATTATCTTCCCTTGGAAAAATAAGTGTTCGTTGGCACAGTACCTGTTCAGCTACTTCAGCCTAACCCTAGAAAGGTGAAAATTAAATATTAAGCTCTGCAAAATTATAAAGTGGCTAATTAAAGCACTCAAACTACAGACTCATCTTTGTAGGCCATGTCACTGAATTTCTCAGCAGCTAATGCAGTGAAGAGAATGTTGTCAGAAGTTAATATTGTAGCAGTTTCCTGTGTTAGGATCATGTTTTTTGTCCTCCTGGAATGTGAATTTTGCCTTGTTTCTGGATGGCATAGTTATGGCCTGCTGGAAAGCACTCTAAGGTAGTTGAATGACTTTGCTGTTGACTTCAGTGGGAGCTGGATCAAGGCCTTTTTTCTGAGTTTAGCCTCTCTCCAGTTTCCTTCTCCCGCTGAACACTTTCCGATGGCTGAAGCACCCTGATTGTTTCTGCTTCTTCACACTGCGACTAACACTGAATGCTGCTATCTCCTTGTTTCCCAGTTTCTTTTATAAATTGACATAATGTGTGCTGAGAAGTTTTTGACTGTGTCTACACCCGGTGTGCTCTGGTTGGAGCTTTGTTCCCTGCTATCTGCTGAGCGCATGTGTGCCTGCCCAGCTGCTTGGGAAGAGCAACTGTACCCGAGCCCAACGTATGGAAGTGGTGGTGGAGACTTTGTCTAGCTTGGTTCTGTGTGTTCCAAGAACTGTTGCCTGTCCTAGAAAGCCCCTCACCTGCTGGGTTTGCATGGCTCTCCTGAGGACTCTGCAGAATGAGTGCCCCCACGCTTGCGGTCGTGGCCGCCTGGAACTCTGCCTCTGCGAAGCTCTTGACAAAACTGGGACTCCTCACAAAGCACACAGGTGGCTTCCTTCACTCCCTCCAGCACTGAAACATCCAGTTTCCAGTGTCTTTGTTCATCCTGCTGTTATCTTTCACATGAGGATAGATACAGAATAAACCCAAGCTAATTCTATATTATTAAAATCAGCAAAGGGAATAACTCAGGCTCATGTCTAAAATACAAATATTTCATGAAAATACACACCAACTTTTTGCCCCTACTATCCAATGCATATATTTAGTCTGTGTATTGATCAAGTAGAAACCCTGAGACCTGCTTGCTCTGCTTTCTGTAGGAGGTGTGGAAACAGCCTGAAGGATTAAGGGGCCTTTTGTTTGTGTACTTGAACACGAGGCCACTACAGCCAGTGTTACTCAATATGTCTTTCATATGGCAAGCATGTAGTTCTTAATTGCTCTAAAATTGAAGGGGATGAAATGGCCTCTCTTATTTATTAAGATTGCTAAATTGAGAAGGAATGGATGATGCTTGAGCTGACTGCTGTGTTTTTAACCGAAGCATGTATAGACTCCCCTGCAGTCTGTAACTGATTCTTATAAGAGGAATCTATAAGACAATGGCTTTTGTACTTCATATTTTCTTCAGAAAAATAATTTTGATTTCCCCTTCATTCTCTTTAAAAGAGAGAAGGCAATGATTTCCCCAAATCTGATTTTTTTTCCCCAGTCTGGCTTTTATATTGTACTACTGCCTTGCCAAAGCTCAGGAAATCTCAGTAGTGACCCAGTTTTCAGGACTGCCAGGGTCACATGTTTGTGTCATGCTTCATTTCTAACAGAACCTTTAAAACTAAAAATGAAGATTACTCAAAGGTTGTCTTAGTACTGAGAAAGATGCAGCCTTAACCTGCAATCTGCTTTGACTTTGAGTCATGACTTAATTGAATTTTAAGTTAAAGTTCATTTAATCCCGTTTATTAACTGGTTTTTTCTTTCTTTTTTTCCCTCTCTTGAACTCTTCCCCACCATCTGTGTTTCTCTTTAATGATCCCTCTCCCCTTCGTTCTCTGTACGTAGGTGGCTGATAGTGCTGTAGTAGTGCTCCATTCAGCTGGAACATGAAGTAAGGTCTGAGTTTGCTGCTTAGCTTCAGGGAATATATGGAATGTTAGGATTATTCATGTGCTAGTGTTATGCATTAGTGTTTTTTTGGCCATGGGAATTTAGCATGATAAGGTATCACTTCTCAGAGTGATGGCTTCATCTGCCATTTATTCCCTGCTAGTGTTTTTTTCTTGAGTGCAGTCTCTTCCTCTCTCAGTCTCATCACTTAACAACACTTGGTAACAGAGGTGGAAGACGAAAAATAATATGGGTGTGCGTGGGCAACAAAATAATTAGTTTGAATTTTACATTTACTCTACATTAGTCATACAAATTTTTCACACTTCAGAAGCATGTTTTATGTCATGCATTAGTTTTGTATGAATTATTTGTATATTGATAGACACACTCCTCCAAAAGGGGAAAGCTTTTCCAGTCCTGGAACAGTAATGGCCCCATCCAGATGCCCTATTATGTAGCAAATAGGCAGAATAAGAGGCTGCTGTGATTCAGAAAAGGCTTTCCTATGAATTATTTGCTTCACTCTCTTGCATAGCCAAAATTAAGTGAAATGTGCTGATTAAAAAAAAAAAAGGATGAAAAGAAATTGGATTAAATGAGTGGATGAAAAAATAAATGTAGTAAAAAGGTGGAAAATAAGTAAAGTGATATAGTGGAAAAGGATGTATTTTTACACTCTGTTTGCAAACCCTGTGTTGGTGTTCTGTCTTTCCAGGATTATGGTACAGACCTAAAGCTCAGAAATTTTCCCCTTTCAGTTTCTTTCCTTTGTACTTATAATCATACTAGTTCTACAGAATCTCTTTTGCAGCAATTCCATGGTCTTCTATAGCTGGGTTTGGGAACTGGCTCCTCCCTAGTTAATGTGATAATTGGCACTAATCTTTCTGTGCTGTCTGAATAACAACCTTAGAGCTTCTTTATGACAGAAACAGCTGTTTTTACAGATAATAATAATAATAATATCCATGTCCCAGTGAGACTAACTTCTGCCTGTTTTTCCACTCCTTACAGCCCTGGTTGTTCCAGTGAGAGAGGGCTGAAGTGAGATAGACTTTGTGATAGATTTAGTGACCCACAAGGCACATTTAGTAAACTCAAACTGAAAGAAGTTGCAACCATACTAAAAAAAAAGAACCCACAGGGGTCAGAAGGGAGATTACTTGGTTTGGATCCTCACCTTTGGTCTGTGTTCTAGCAGAGAACAGCGTGTTTGGCATTGCTGAGGCAAGTAGGGAGATAAGCTAAGGAGATCTTGGGACAGCAGGTGACTCAGCACTAATATTTTAATGATGGACAGCCAAAAAAAGGTGTTAAAGCATGCAATCCTGAGTACTATGTCAATAATGAAAATAACTGAATCCTAAATACTGTGTTCATGACAGCTTGCACAATGAGAAATGCGAATGCTGCTTTAATCCAGTCAGAGCTCTCATTAGCTTCTGGGAGTTGTGGGGGAGTGTTTGTGGTGCTCTTAGCAGTGGCTTTAAAATGAGAAACTCTTCTTCCAGCAGTGCCATTGACTGCCTCAAACACACTTATTGTACTGGTGACTTGGACACATGCTCTGAAACATCATGCAGAACCGTTTTGGTAACACTACTTCATGTACTTCAGGGCCAATTGCAGCGCAAGCCAAGAGCATTAGTACAACAATTAAGCATTTAGTGTCTCTCAAGCTCTTCTTTCATCTGTGCTCTAATATGTACAAAGAATGTATTTTGTGAAGGAAGCTCCCATTTTCCTCAAAAAATCCCCAGACAATGGAAGCTGTAAAATGTTTTCATTTTCTTTTTTTCCCCCTTGTTAAAACCACAGAAACACCAACCTCTAAGGAATGAGCTAATGGTTGTACAACCCAGAGTTTTACCCTAAGCAAAGCCTAGAGGTATCTGAATGGCAGTAGACTAGGAGCCTGCATGTGTGAGACAGACTGGCATCCGTGGTGCATGGTGTGCTTCCGACTGGCGCTTGTGGCTCCTTCCCATCGTCCATCTCTGACCTGCACGGTGTGTCGAGTGTTGTGTTTTTACAGCATGTGGAATTCTTGTAGCTGTGTGGACAATGAATGGATGCAATGTTTGTTGCACAGAACGGTCAAGGGGGCAGTGGAAAAATCCCTGAATTTGTTACTCCTGTTATAAGGGCTTTTCTCTATTGCAGGTCCTTCAGTAGCATTTCTGCGACTCCCCATTGTGCTGGTTCTATATTAGTGGCTAGAAGTAGGCCTGACACCATTCTGTCTCATCTACTCTTATTTCCACTTCCAGAAACCTGACATTACCATCCCACATCAGGCATGATCCTCTAATCAAACAGCGAAAAAAAAAAATTGGAAGTAGTTCTACACCTTTCCCAAGAATATCCCCAGTCCATCAAAACCTACCTGTTGGTAAATGTGGAACTACAAAAAATTCAGCACAAGAGAAATTCCAAACAAAATGAAATGTTTTTCTCCCTTTTAAAGAAAGAGGAATAAATTATTTAACCTTGTGCTAGAAGTAAGCTCCCTGTAGATGGCTTTCTGTATCTCTAAGTTTTCCCATTGTATTGCTGTGCAAGGTAACAGAGAACCTGAAATTCATAAATAAACATTTTATATAGTGATTCTAGCTCTTCTCATCTGACCAAACCCCAAATTTGCCTTCAAATCATAACAGCATGCTGGGGTTTTTTATATAAATAGGTGATAACCCCACTGATGAGTATGAATTGTATTAATGCATTCCAGAATTAATTTTGACTTTTTTTTTAATATCCAAACCCATTTTCTAAGAAATTATAGTTTATCAAATAACTAGAAAATTATCTTGAGAATCTAAAAAAAAAACCCTAAAAATCCTGAGGTGTCCAATCAGAATTGGCTTTATATTTTTGAGTCATAAATAATTTTTTCAATGAAACATATTTGCTCGTGAAGTATTTAAAGAGTGCCAACTTTAAATAAAGCTGCTTGCAGGTACAGAACAGTGCTATTTGCACTTTGCAGTAGGTACACATATTCGCATTTATTAGTGTCTGCTGGTATTTTACCAACAGCAGCCCTGTGACATAAGATTTTCTGTGAAGAACTGTTGGGTAGTAGTTGCCAGTTTAATGAATAGTGAACTCAGCATGATTTGGTGCTTCACATGGGAGAAAGGCTTTTTCTCATTGTACCTCTCGGGCAAGAGCTCCATTTACATACGTCCTTTGTACGTATGTGGAACGTAACCGAGGGACTTGGTGCTGTGCTCTGGATCTCACTGTGTGCCCTGATTTTGCAGCTTCCTGGTGAGTTTCATGGTGGACGCCCGCGGCGGCGCCATGCGGGGCTGCCGGCACAACGGGCTGCGCATCATCATCCCGCCGCGCAAGTGCACGGCGCCGACGCGCGTGACGTGCCGCCTGGTGAAGCGCCACAGGCTGGCCACCATGCCGCCCATGGTGGAGGGAGAAGGGCTGGCCAGCCGCCTCATCGAAGTGGGACCCTCTGGGGCTCAGTTCCTTGGGTAAGGGAGGCCGCGTGGCTCGAAGGGAAACCTTCGGCCTGTTTCCGTCTTTGTGTTGCACTGAAATGGTTCCTTTGGCAAACTTGGACTGGAAGGGATCTCTGTAGCACGTGGCAACAAACAGAGCGGTCCTGTGAAACGCAGAGCAGCTGTTAGGGAGCGATTCGCAAAGCTTTTACACCTCTGTGTTCAACACGGCTATTTCCGACATCGGCACTATGGTTGCTGTGCTTCCTTGGATATAATTGTTGCTCAGTGTTGTGATATTACAGTGGGAAAAGACTTTTGCAGCCAGAAAAGGCAGCTCGTGCTATATTTAAAAAATTAATAGAACTGTGCTGATGTAACCTCCAAATGTGAAGCCTGCTACCTACACAACACAAGGTACAGGAGCTTATTTTAGAGTCTTGTGTTGTGGTATTGGTAATTTGGACTATCAGGGAGGCACAGTGCTGTTAATTTTTCTGGGGCTGAAATTGCTAAATTAAATAGTAGGACAACTATGGATTTTCTTGGCCATTTCTTTTTTTCCTAGCTTGCAAAGCCCATAGAAAGATCAGATTTGTGTCTGCTCTGAGCACATTTTAGCAATATTCCACTGAAAGTGGCAGTTATCTGCACTTTTGAAAATTTGTTTTACCAGCTATTCTCCTTATCAGCTGTGACATCCAGAAGTGGATGACTGAAGGAACTCTTTCTAATGCAGTAAAAAAAAAAACTTCATTCAGAAACTGTCAAAAAAGTGGCTGGAAACACCAATAGTTTAAATCCATTTGGAAACAACTCAGTTGCTTTAAAATCCATTTATAACAGGCAGTCATCAGAGTCACCATCTTTGTTAGTGCTACCACTTATTCTTTTCACATCTTGGTCATTCCTAAAAAGAGAAAGAAATCTAAAGAGCAGAAGAAATACTGTGCTGTCACATTCAGTCTTCCCATTATGTCACACACAAATGGATTTTAAGTATGTCTCCCATTTTTTTAATGGTTTTCCTATCTGATGAGAGTGTCTCCCCTGCAAGACAGGCATATATTGTAGTTTATTCATTCTCAGATCTTTGTGGCCTTCCTGGATGCGTTTTCCAAGGTGTTGTGCTGGCAGTAAGATCAGAAAATTGCTGCACTGTTTGCAGGGGTGCATTTTAAGGTCCAGATCCTGTTCCCATTGAGTACACGGCCAAAACCCCCATGAGAAAGAAAAGATCCTAAATTAACAAATCTGATTTTCTGATTTGGGTCACCAAATTGTCATGACTAGGACGGTACCTTATTCAGTGTACAGCCTAATTCCACTCTGTGGACCAGACAGTGGCACTGGAGTTCTGGCACAAAAAATACATAAAGTTTATTTATGTTCTTTCTTTCACTGCTGCTTTGGATGTACTCAGTAAACTTCATCTGCCTACGGCTCCTCCCCCACTTAATGAGGGAGAAAGCTTGGTCAGCCGAATCCTTCAGCTGGGGCCTCCTGGGACCAAATTCCTTGGGTAGGAGAGACTTGAAACAAATTGATGGATGCTGACCTCCCCATTCTTCTCCTCCTTCTGCAATATGATTTTTTTATGTCATTATGCCCATGATATTGTCCCTTTCTATCATTTGAAATTTTGTACACTTAACCCTTAGTGGACCATTTTTCAACCTTTGTGGTTTGTGGTTTTGTTTTGGTGGTATGTTCGTATCTTTTTCTTCAAGTACTGTGGCCTTCATTTTTGTTTTGGCATGAAATCTTCCTAGTTCTGTGCTTGATGTCTGTAGCAAAGCAACCTGGATTGGGACCACAAAAAAAAAAAAAGAATCTACTGTAAATTTTAAACTGTTTTTTTTTGTATCAAGGACTGATCAATCAATAAGTTATATGTTGGATATTACCAGTGTGATAGAACACGTGGCATTTACTACATACCTGGTAACCTGTGTGAGTCCTCTAATTAGAGAAGTGTATCTACAAATATCTTTATATCTTCTCTGTTATTTCTAAGAGTATGTATGTATATGTATATCTCAATACAGATATATGTACACATATGTGTTGTATGTGTGTGTGTATATATATATATATATATATATGAGTGCATATGCTGGTGCAGATGTTGACTTGCAAGGCAACAAGGCAAATTCTTATCTCTTATACTCCAATAGTGACCCAGATGATCTCCTCAGACTTCCTGTATCTCTCCCAGGGTGTAAATCAGGAATAAATTCATTGGAATATATAGAATTACAAAGTGAAATTGACACAAGACACAATCGTCTCCAGATTGCAATGAAATTATTCTGATTTGCACTAGTATAAGTGAGATGAGAATTTGTCCCACTATTCCTATACATTACAGTAGATTCTCTTTGAAATGAAGTTGCACAGGTTAACCCAGACAGTAGTGACAAATAAAATGAGCATGAGCTCTTGATGGATTTGCAAAAACAATCACCAAATTTCCAGATAAGCACTATTATCTTACCAAATCTCATTCACACTGTGGAAAGAGGTGAATGCACTTTTTCATCTGTCCTTCAGCACTTACTGGGTCCCTGTAACACTCTAGTCTGTGTTAGTGACCTACTAGTTTAGGATTATGCCAACACATTCCAGTCAAATAGGTAGAATTCCAGGTCACTTTGTAGCAGACTGAATAGAGTTGCTGTTAATCCTGTTCCTTCCTCTCTCCCGTGTGCATTTAATGCGCTGTGTTGCTGTGCCAGGCCCGTGATTGTGGAGATTCCCCATTTTGCTGCCCTGCGTGGGAAGGAGAGAGAGCTGGTGATTCTGCGCAGCGAGAACGGGGACAGCTGGAAGGAACATTTCTGTGAATACACTGAGGATGAACTGAATGAAATCCTGAATGGGATGGATGAAGGTATCTAGTGGCACTTGGTTTCTTATCTTGCTCCTGTGTTCCTTCTGTACCGTAAGCGTAGCAGCTTCTACCATGGTGCTCACTTCCTTTGCATGGGCTGCTTAAGCAGTGGGGCAGGATGTCTCCCTTCATAAAGCTGACTCTAGACTTGTGTTTTCTCCTGTTCCTTCTCATGGTGTTAAACAAAAAACTTCCATAACAAACAGCTTTCCAAAACAAGGCAATTATTATCATACTGATCCTTTCGGAGCAGCTCCATGTGTGGGAGGAAATGTCAGTCATCAGTACTCTTGCTTTCAGAGAGAACAGAATGGCCTTGGGCTGTCTAGGAGCTGCAGAAGTTGTTATTAATTTGGTTATTTTTTTCAAAAAAACCTCACAAATCCTGAAGTAAACAAGACAACTCACAGCATTAAAACAGAATCCGTATTTTGATAGTGTTTTGAAGTTTTGTTTTCTTGATGCTAGTTCAGGACATTGTAAATAGGTGAGAGAGAAAGGGCTTGTTGGCTTGTTTGGCTGCTGATTTTGGAGGTGTTGTCAGAGTGTTCTGTTTGCTGCCTTCAGTCCACAGCTTAATCTATCTGTTCTTTCTTGACTGCTCTGGTTTAGCTAAACATGGGTGTGATTCCTTTCCCCATTATTTCTAGACAAACTGCTTTGTGTAAGTTGAGCAAAACTGTGAAAACTTGAGAGCATTTTGAAGGTGGCTGTACTGTTTCTATGAAACTCTGGTCTTCTGACCATCCCCTCTTCTGCCCTCAGTACTTGACACTCCAGAGGAGCTTGAGAAGAAGCGGATCTGCCGCATCATCACCCGGGATTTCCCTCAGTACTTCGCAGTGGTGTCCCGGATCAAACAGGACAGTAACCTCATTGGGCCCGAGGGAGGGGTGCTGAGCAGCACTGTGGTCCCACAGGTGCAGGCAGTCTTCCCAGAAGGGGCGCTCACCAAGCGAATTCGCGTTGGCCTCCAGGTACAGTGAAGCATTCACAGAGATTTGGTTTTACTTTTGGTGACAATTCACCTTTTTTGAATTGAGAACCAGCATATTCAGCTTGTCGTGTTGTATGTTGTCTGCAGCACTTCTAGTAAAAGTAATGAAAGAAAAAAATCCATGCAAAAGTCAAAGCAAGTGGTAAAGCTCTGGGTTTTCCAGTTAGTTCAGAGTCTTGTCTATTAACTGTCTATAGAACTTTGGGAAGAAATTTTGGTGATGATGCTGATATTAGTGTAGGTCATAGAATTTCCTAAATACTACTTATGAAAGGCATCAGAGAATTACAAAGTCCTGCAAAAATTAAATGTGCTACTGTTATTAATTGTATAGATTTTCAGTGTGAATGAACCAGTGTAACAATTCATTTCCCACAGAGAGGGAAGTCTTTCCTCTGTCTCCATCCTGTCCTGCTGCTGAATGCATCCATGATTTACCTTGTCCAGGGAATTGCTTGTTTAAATCTCCTGAGATTAGATGAATAGCACTGTAAAACAGCCAGAGTTTGTTCTCAGGAGAAAAAGTAACAAGGTTATCATTTGCTATTGGTTAAGTGAATTTAGGTTAATGCTGTCAAAATCTAATAATCAACAAGCAAGGTAATAGGAAGAAGAGGCAGGCATGGGAAAGTTAAAAGAATGAGGTCCCCCTTCTCACCAGCAGTCATGGCATTTTCATGGAATATGGTGCTGTTTGAAAAGTTAAGGGGTCTGTGGGCAATATACTGACCCAGTTCTTTACACATCATTAAACTGTTTTCAAGTAACTGCTCTGTTATTTCCTGTTGTTTTGGAAAGGCTCAACCTATGCACACTGAACTTACAAAGAAGATTTTAGGCAACAAGGCTACCTTCAGTCCCATAGTCACGCTGGAGCCCAGGAGAAGGAAATTCCATAAGCCCATCACGATGACGATTCCCGTGCCCAAGGCCTCCAGTGATGGGCTCATGAATGGCTATGGAGGCGACACGCCCACTCTAAGGTTACTATGCAGCATAACGGGTAAGATGCCAACCCTGGAGCTCTCCATGTGCTTCCTGAAACTGTCAGTCCCCAGAGGGGTGGAAAGGCTGAACTGATTACACCCAGGGGAAGCTGGATGGGAACCTGACTGGGGCAAGAAGCTGTGAAAAGCAATAAGCTGCTTTCCAAACAGTTCCTCTATACCAGAAATAAAAATTGTTTTTTGCACTAACAAGAGATGTGTAATATAATCACAGATTTGGGGTTTGGTGGGTTTTTTTTGCGTTTTCCTTACAGTTTTTTTCTTGAGAACCAACATACTTCTGCCTGGCAGAGTAAATGTAGTACAGACTTACTGTTGCAGTATACTTAGGAGAAAAATCCTGGAGTTAAACAATTGACTTGCCATGGCTCCAAAGTGACTGGCACCTCCTTCAGCCTCCCTTAAAGGAGAGAAATGAGCTGCAAGTGTTTAATTTAATTAATTAATTTAAACCTGTGCTGGAGGGCTCATCACTTAAAAATCATTTGGGTACTTGGTATTTGCAGGGTAAGCCCATCCAGTCCTACTAGCATTAATGGAATAATGTAGACCCAAGGAGAAGGTATATCTAGGATTATTACTTGTTTCACAGCAATTAAAAACTGTAAAGAATTTCTTAGAAGCAAAAGAGTTGCAGACTTGCTTGGTTTTGATTTTATTTTTAAACCTCTACCATTTCAGGAGGAACCACCCCTGCCCAATGGGAAGATATCACTGGGACAACACCACTGACATTTGTTAATGAATGTGTTTCCTTCACGACAAATGTGTCTGCCAGGTACCTACACAACCAAACAGGACTTGTACAGGAATGCTCTCAAATATGTGCCTTTGTTTCACAAATATTTCTGTTAAATTGTTTTAGTTTGGAGAGTAGAATGAAGAGAGATATTATTGTTCAAATTTCCATGGAAACAGAAATCCTTTATTTGGGTACCTCACTATATGTCTTGTAAGAGATATTACATCTGGAATACCCAAAACTGAGATGTCAGACAGAAAGGGCCTCTAGGTGTGCCAAGCTGGGGTCTAGAAGCATCACTTCTATTCATCTGTTCTCATGATGAGATTTAACTGTTCTCCTACTGAAAATAAATTTTCATTTTTAAAAAAGAGTAATATATATGAGTGTATGTATGTATTTTAGTTTGTGTCCATGAGGCATATCACAGAAATGCCCCAAAACCTCCTCCTCTGTAACAGGAGATGCAATTTGTGACCTGTAAATTATTTCATCTAGGCTGTGTACTTCAGCAAACAGTTAAAAAAATGATGGATAACTTGCCCATGAAATTCAGTGCAAATATTCATTGTCTGGGGCAGTTATTGCTGTTAATTAGGCTTGTTATTTATTGAAATAGTTTATTTTGTGTTAAAATGAGATCAGGTCTTGCAGTCCAAACTCCAGTTTAACATTAGGTGAAATACAGTATTATTTTTTGATCCTTTCTCAGTTCAGAAAGGGCTGTTTTCCTGCTGCTGCTTTGCTGATGCACATTTCTGTTTTGTGTAATTGAACATTCCACTGTAGCAGTAGTGGCCACGAGAGGGGGATCTTACAGTGCATTCAGCTCATTGCTGCTGCTGCAGAGGTCTGTGCAAAGGCAGGAATTAAATGCTAATTCAAGAACCACATGTGCACACAAGACACAGAATTTGAGAGGTCCAAATCCCTAAAACTGTCAAGTCCCCAGCACCAGGGGACTACACATGATAGCCAGAATGAGGGTGACACTTTATGGTCCTACAATTCATATTTGTAGTAGATCTTTCTTAGTCCTGATGACTCCGTGAAAATTGATTACTAGTGTAAATGTTCTGCAATACACACAGGGTCCCATGTAGAGATTTTAATGGGTTCTGCCTCTTCCTTTTAATCTAAATGAATGTTCAACGATCTACTTTGCCCCAAACATGATTGGAAATGCTGGTACAGTTTAAAAAGGGGATTATTTTTCTTATTTCTGGCTCTTTGCTATTCACAGTAATTTTTTTATGTCTAGTTAAGCATTAATGATGACAACAATTTTACCATTCATAAAACGAATCCTGTCCAAAATGAGCTTGGGAAAGAGATATACTTGCCATGTGATCTACACTGCAGACTTGGAGGCACAGTGTTTGTTTTCCATTTCCTGAGCTGCAGCTTTTAAAATACTTAATATCTGTTGGGGCTTTTTAGCCCCTGGTATTTAACAGCAAATCACTGAGGCATCTGTTGGTTTCTCAGAGGATGTGGCCTCTCCAGTTGTAGTCCAGCACAGCACAGTTCTCCCACGCAGGAAAAGGAAAGGATCAGCATGCAGACTCTTTCTGTAGCACACATGTTTTCACTCTTGCAAATGTCAGCAGCATGGGGTTTTGAGTTTAGAATGTCTGCTAAGCATTCTAAAGATGAGAGCAGCATGGAATTTGCTGTTATTCAGCTGCAAATGAGTAAGTGCAGAGCAGTCACACTCCAAAAGTGTGCTTTGGGGTTATAATGCCATGTAATCCACCGTGAGGAATAACACCCCTATAGATCAGAGCTTTTGAGCTGCCTCTGACCTCTCCTGACTTCTGCCTTCGTCTGCCAGCTGGGAAACTTGAGCTTTCCACCCACACAGTGGATTTTATTGAAAAGAAATGGCATCACCTCCAGAAAAGCTCAAGTGGTAACTGGGAAAGAAGGCAGGACGTGTTATTCCTTGGAAAATGCTTGGTGAATAAATTCACATAGGAATAATTTCTGATTTTGTATGCAGCTTTGCACAGTGGACAAAGTCATTTACGTTCACCTAAAGACCTCAGGTTTTGCTGATGTAAGGAATTGACTGCTATTTCCTTTAAGCTGTGTGGGAGACAAAAACCAAAAATTACTATTCCATTTCTACTTCTCTGACTTGTTATCTCCCATTGCTCTGGTACCTAATGCTAATGCTGCCAGGATGGAGAAACACAGAACTTCCTCTCTTAAATCATTCTCTGCTGATGGCACAACTCTTCATTTTCTTTTACAGATTTTGGTTGATAGACTGTCGCCAGACACAAGAATCTGTTACTTTTGCTTCCCAAGTGTACAGAGAAATTATCTGTGTCCCCTACATGGCCAAATTTGTAGTGTTTGCCAAATCTCATGATCCCATTGAAGCACGGTTAAGATGTTTCTGCATGACGGATGACAAGGTGGATAAAACTCTAGAACAACAAGAAAACTTTGCTGAAGTTGCCAGAAGCAGGGACGTAGAGGTACTATACAAGACTTTAAGTTTTCTCCATTTTCTAGTGTCTGTTTTTAAACTAGTATTTTCTGCCTTCTAGCTACAAGGACTGAAAAATAATCTCTCAACAAGTACTGTCACAATGCAGTATCAGCAGCCATGATAAGATGGAAACTTGGACTTTGGTCAGGTGTAAGGAAAAAGTAGTGAGGAAACCCCATTCCCAGAGGGCAATGGACAAACTCAGCCCACAGGGCAAAAGGGAGAGGGTTGGAGCCAAAAACGATGGCTAAATCCTGACTTCCAGCAACCCCATAAAAGCACATCACTGTGCCTCCACAGAGAGGCAGCTAACAGGAGTCACAGTTTGTCAGCACATTCACATACCAAGAAGTCAAAGTAGCAGGTTTGATTAATATCCTACTTTACAAAAATAAAATTGCACTGAATATGTTGCTGAGAAGGCAAAAGCTTTCCTATGTGGAATTCAGCAAACTGCCTGCTAAATGCAGTTTTTCTGGCTCTGTCAGCTTCCTCAGAAGGGATGACAAATTGAAGGTGCTTTAACTTATATGGCACATTCTGCTTAGTTCAGTCTCTTCTCCGTGAGAATCCCACCTTTAAAAGAATTGTCCTCACTGTTCCTGAAGCTCTGACAGGCATCTCTTGTGCAGAGCAGCAAGATAAAATACGGGCTTATCAAACTGAATGGCAAGGCTGAATTTCTGTGAAGTAAGGATGAGCCACGAATGGATTTGCACTTTGAAAGAAACATTTCCCAAACTGCTGATCTTACATTCAAACATGTGGAAGGGCTATAACAGCAGCAATCTGAAGATATAAGCTGGGCCATTACAAAGAGATTTCAGAGGGTTATTTACTTGAGTCCTGCCTTTCAAAAGCTCTTAGGCCTCTAGAGGTCCACCTGAAATAAATGGACTCAGTAGGCACACGCTCCAAGTTCTAATGGCTGAAGAGAATATTTCTTTGACTGTGGTGATGAGGCCAGGTTAGCAAAGTATGCTAAAATTGGAGTCAGTCAAAAAGCCAAATGAAAATCTAGGTTTAAAAGTTTTCCCCGGATTTTTGTAATTTAAAGTACTGCACTATTGTTAACTAAATTAGCAATCTAGTCTCTTTGGAATTTAACAATCTGAAGTGTTTCAACACATTTTAGGTCACTGTACATAACAAATCTTGTAAATGCTGACAAGTCCTAACAATCCCAGAAATTTATTTGAACTGTTGTAGAGTATTCTTTAAGAAGCAATCCTAATCACCTCACAAGGATTAATTGATGGTTTTCTTTTTTTCCTTTCCAACAGGTGTTGGAAGGAAAACCCATCTATGTTGACTGCTTTGGCAATCTGGTGCCACTCACAAAGAGTGGGCAGCACCATATATTCAGTTTCTTTGCCTTCAAAGAAAATAGACTTCCTCTGTTTGTAAAGGTAATGTTGCTGGCTCCTTTTTGAATATTTCAAGTTATCACTTCATCATATTTTTTGTGAACAAAAGGAAACCAAACTACTTAATTTATATCAATTCCCAACTGGAATCTAGTTTTATCCCTGTACTATTCAATTTTTATAACTTTTTTTTCTAAGTAGGAAGATTTGTAATGTAAAAGCCAAACCAAAAACTCTTCATTGCTCTCAAATTAAATAATGTGTTAACCCATTGTGGTCAGAAGGGCTGCTGTCACAGAGCCACCATCACCACCTCTTCTGAGAGGGAGATTAGAGAACACTGGAAACCTCTTCCACAAACTTTTCCTTTTATCCAGAAATTCCCACCACAAAGGAGGAAATTATTACCATCATATAAATAACACTCTTAGAGAAGTGATTTATGAATGGAAACTTCCAGTAAGTGGAGAAAATCAATGCACTCTGTCATTGTGTTGTATTTGCTGCGTCCTGCTAGACAAATGTTTAACTTTCTTCCTCCTTACAAGCAATATTTTGTAAGCTAGTTTTAATTTACAAATTTATCTGTGCCACTGCCTTCCTTTGGCTTTGCACGTTTTCCCCTCTCCTGAAATTTCCACCAAAAACATTCACCATATATTGAATACATAAATACATCCATATGTACATTTCCAAACATCGGGGGAAGAAGTGAAAACACATTGGTTTTGCCTGTCTGGCCTTTTCTCCCCATCTGGTCCCTCCTGCTGAATAGATTTTGAGAGACACAAGTAGCTCACACAGCAGAGCAGCAGGTTAAATGTGTGTATTCTTACTGTGCCAGGTCCGAGATAGCACTCAAGAGCCCTGCGGCCGATTATCATTCATGAAGGAGCCAAAATCTACCAGAGGCCTCGTTCATCAAGCCATATGTAATTTAAACATCACTTTACCCATTTACACAAAGGTACTGTGAAATTATACCCAGCTGTAGGCATCAGCATTATCAAAAATCAAGAAATGGGGAGGAGGGCAAAACAGGGTTAAAGCGTTGTGGGTAGAGGTTTGAAAGAGGAAAAAATTCCACACAAGGACTTGCGGTGTCTTGAGTTTGGTACTCCTAATGCCAGTGTCTGAAAACATCATCAGGTATTTCCTGGCGACTCAGAAGAGATGAGTGGCAGTGCCCTGGGAAAGTGTCAGTTTATGTTTATTCTCTGAAAACACAGAAGTCTTTTTTTCCTTTCCTGGTTGGATTAGGTGCATGCCTTTTAGAGATGTATTTGCCCAAAATGATGATCATTCTCTTCTCAGCATTTTTAGAATATAGTAAATATTTATTATAGCATTTTAGTATAACTTTTAAACAAAGCATCTCAACTCTTTTGTGACTTTAAATGGTAATAGTTCTTGAAGATTTTAAGTGGTTTTGTATGCTAATTTATGGGTGAAAAAATATGTATATATTTAAAGTTTTGGTACAAATAAGGATCACTAGACATCCAACTTTTCAGTTTGTATTTTGCTCAGTTCTGTAGCCTTTTGTGTTTAAATTGACAGTTCAGTTTTGCTGCTTTTTGTCGTAAGAAATCAACTGCAGAAATGTGCTGCATTTTCTTCTTTTCTGTTAAGTATTGTGGGAAATTACTTTTTTCTACTCCTTTCTAAAAAAAAATTGCCTTTTGCCTGCTCTGTTTCCCCCTTCTCTTTTTGCATGGCACTTTGGGACCAAAAGGAATCAGATTCAGATCCAGAACCAGAAGAGGTAATGTCGCTAAATCATCATGTTGTTACCTACACAGGTTGCTCAAACACTACAAACAGACACAACTCAGAACTGATCCTTAGCTCAGTGCTACAGACATAGTGAAGAGGCCCTTGCACAGACACACTTTGGGAATAGACAGAGTTGAACTTTCCCTATGTTAAAATGGCCAGTTTTCTCCAGTAGACTGGATGTTACAGTTTACTGAGCAGGATGACTGACATCCAGTACAGAATCAGTGTTAACCCTGAAGTAACAAGTAAAAGGTTTAGAATTTTCATCTTTAGCACTAACTAAATTGTATCAGCTCCCCCCTGAGCTCCCAGCCCCGGTCTGGCACTTACAAATGTTACTTAAGCTCTGACCCCTACACGAATGAGTAACATTAGAAAAGCATCCTCACATTTTGATGATGTTCAGCTGTTGGAAGCATTGTGAGAATAGCCAGCTCCCCAAAGATGATGGTCATCCTTCCCATGCACTGCACAACAGATTCAGCAGGTCTGTGGCATGGCTTGCATTTTTCTATTATCATTGCAAAAATATTTACCACTCCTATGGTAAATCTGGCTTCTATTTTTGTATAGGAAACTAAAGCACAAAAAGAAAAGCTCATTGATGGCTCTAAGCTTTTTAAACTATTTTTTGCTGACTTCATTAATTTTTATGTTAATAATATTAATTACTATGCTGACATAAATCTGGACTGATCTGGAAGAACTGAAAGTAAGGGAAGATAGAACATGCTAGGGATGCAGGGTAGGCAATGTAAGGCAATGTGTGAATCAGAGGAATTCAGGATACTATGGATCTGTTACACACACTGCTGACTGTGAGATGTAATTATGTGAGCATAAAGGATTGCCAGGCATGTATGAACATGTACGTATGGCCAGGGATTTCCTTCTGTTCAGTGTCAGCTCATGGAAAGGCAAGGATTTCCTAACATCTTGATTGAGACAGCATATTGCATTTATCTTTATAAAGAATAGTTTGAACTATATGAACTTTTCCAGTACTCACTAAAACCTTGGGGGCTTTACCATACACAGCATCTTGTACCAGCAGTAAAGCACAGCTGATTTGCATTCTTCACAGTTGTCTACCACTACCACAAGTTTGTATAGGAAATTAAAGCTGTAATGCTACTTCTAACTTTGCATATTTTTCCATACCCAAATTTAAACAACATGTGCTGGTGTGGACAAATGCTAGCAGAACTGAAATAAACTGAAATTACAAAGCTTCCTCAAAAATTTGCTTCTTGAATTTTCATTGTCTGATATTGCGATTTGTTCAATTCTTTTTTGACAAGGACTGTGTTTTCTTTTGAATAACAGTGAAATTGTATGGGTTTTTTGATCTGTACCCAAATAACTCTGAAAAATCAAAAAGGGGGCCTGTGAGTGCCATCACAGCTTCCATTTAAAGGTATCAATAGCTATTAGTGGCATCCAGCCCCATGTCATGCCTTGGGCAGTTCTGCCATCGTTGGTGCACCTGCATTTCATCATCACTGAGCACAGAGGCAAAAATGTGGTTCATGCTCTCACAAGGAATGTGTCCAAGGAAACACAATGCATGAAACCTCCTGGTTGCCTTCAGATGGACCATATACCTTCAAGTAATCATATTGGACTATTTTGCTTTAGACAGGAAGAAATAAATTAAGAGAAATGCAACCAAACACCTGGTAATGCAAAAGTTTAAGTCCTCTACATTTGCTAAGAGCATTTAAACAAAACGTGCTGCAACATTTTGCATCTACTGTTGACCATAACTATAGTGGAGTAACCATTTTCCTGGTATTAGACCCTAAATAAATTAAGCTATGCTTTTACTGTTATTTTAAATGCATCATTGGTTCCATTTAAGTCCATGCATCTCCATACAACTAGCATTTCACCTGTAGCGTCTGTATAACAATTATATTTGAAGTTTTAAATCTCCTGCTTTTTCCTCTTCCAGGTTGATATGACTTCAGAAAAAAGTAAGTTTTTTTTCTTGAGAATGTTATAATGCAATTGGTATGAGAGATGTTAAGAGTAAAGATAAGCATGAAAGAGAGCTGAGTTTAAACTGCTATTGCTAATAACATAAATACTTTAAAACCGTAATGAAAACCAATTTAATATCTCAGCAGCTAACCAATTCAATACAATTAACATGTAAATTAACAAGTAATACAGTTAAAAACCGTTCATCTAAGCCTTTACTTTCCTTTGACATCCCTAGTGAACCTGCTATTGCTATGTTGCTTGTATGAATGCTCATCCCTCCATTTTTTTTGTTTTCTCCATTTGTTGACACACATTCTTGCTCATATCTGAGACAGATGACAGTATCACTTTTAATTAAAACCTAATGAGGACTCCAGTTTATTTTATTAATCTCATGGAATACAACCATGCCAAAAAGTGATACTGTCCAAGGGAATCAGCCTGTTTAACCCTCCCTCCCTTTCCCCACCCTTTACTGTGGTGAAATATGGCTGGAAATCTGAGCTGACAGCTTGGCACAGCACAAACACCCTCTCTACATGCACAATCAGGCTATGACCACAAGAGACCACAGGTGGGGGGATTGCAAACCTCTCCCTTATGGGAGAGGCAAATTGAGTGAATCTCTGCACACACTGAAGCGTCTCTAATGAGAGCTGCTTCCAAATGCATCCATTTCTTGGATCTGTTCAGGAAAAGCATGATATCTGCCTTCTTTCCAGTTTGGAGTGGGACATCTTGCCTCGTCTGCTGTTAAAGTGCAGTGTCTTGCATTGTCCTCCTGCTGCTTCCTCACTGCCTCCTCTGCCAAGGCCCCAGAGAACCCCAGTGAGTGTTCCTGCTCCAGCCACACACTCTCTGCATAGCACTTCCAATTTATTTCCCACTGGAGCTGCTTTGCTTCAGGCTGATTAACTCGATTATTGGCCAGTGTGGGGGCCATACATTTGATATTTATGAAAGTACATATTACAAATTTACAAAATTACTGGCTGGCATTTCAGCATGCACCAGACAGTTCATTGTAAAGCAGCAGCACTAAAAGACCACATTTTCAGCACCAAAATACCCTGCAGCAATTTGGCTCTAATTAATGTACAGCACAAATTACACTCAGGAGAGTGTACACTCTGGAGAGCAGCATAGCAAAATGGATCATTTTTACAAATAAAGACAGCTAATTATGTCTTCCTTAAGGTCTCTTTATTTGCATTAGTTCTTTGACTTGACTTGGGGTGCTGAAATGTGCAGTCCCATGTGACATGCTACCTTTAAAGGGAAAATGTCCATCTGTGATTCCTAAGCATTGTGTTCTGTTTGTAACTTGCTTCAGTTCTCCAGTGTTTTGTTCTGTTCAATATCCATTTTCTGCTAGTCCGTGCTGAAATGAAATATGACCAGCAGGCAGTTATGGCATAATGGGAATTATCTGCAGCCACCTTCCTGTATATTGATTGCCAGATTAGACAAATATTTCACCACAGTATGTTTACAGTATCTTCATGTACCTTTAATTTAGATGAGTAATTTTTAGAGCTCCTGTTTTTAACCAAAGCTACATATCCAGCAGCATCTGCAACACCTTTGCTTTGCATGGAAATAACTTGCCTTACATGAATTGTATGTATGTGTCTAGTGTGACTGTCTGTGACTTTGGGTTGCCATACATTACATTTTTTAAAACTCTGAAATCACTTCTAAGTTGATTCACAGTTTTTTCTTATTATCTCTCCTTTTCTTCTCTGTCTTCTCTTTCCTCAGTCAGTTCATTAGTTGTCAATGAGGATGTTCCAAGGAAAGGACCATGCCTCTTAAAACAAAAGCCTGTTTGTTTCATTGTGTAGGTGTGAAATCCCCTTAGATGAAATGCCGGTTTGCAGCTGATTCAGATCTCTACACATTTGATCATATTTTAGATTAATGCAGAATTACTCTTTGCTTTTTATTTTGGTCATTAAGAAAAACAAAACTGCTAACCCGATGCTATTCTGACAGTTTGCTAACACTGGCTTTCTCTTAGAGGAAATCGACTTTCAATCAGTTCTAATGCTTTCCCCCTTTTTTTCTTGTTTTTCTTTTTATTTGAACATTGATCTGTAACATCTGAACAATCTTGAGATGCCTCTCTTTGTGTAACTTCACTGTGTTTCTTCTGGTTTTGATTTGAAATTTTGTTGTTGTTGTTTTGGTTTTTTTTTTAGTGGTGTCCTGGTTTGTTCCAGCTTTGATACTGTATGTGTGGTTGTGCTCTAGAGATAAAGTGAAGCAAGTTATTTCCTGCCATTTTCCTTTTCAGTTGTTTTTTTTTCCCGCCCCCTGTTAGCTTTGCTTTGCTCTTGTACCCTCAGATCTTGTGGATCCACCATTCCTGGCCCATTTTGTTGACCTTCCTACCACTACAGCCAAAGACTGTCATTTTCAGTCCTGATTACATTTTCCAATCTCTATTTTTGATTTCCATTTTACTTTCAATGTTTTTCATTCGCATCAAAGATGACGAGACAGAATCTACAGAAACATCTGTCCTGAAAAGCCATCTGGTTAATGAAGTCCCTGTACTAGCCAGTCCAGACCTGTTGTCTGAAGTTTCTGAGATGAAACAAGATCTGATCAAAATGACTGCCATCCTGACAAGTGACCCTTCTGATAAATCAGGCTCCATTAAGGTGAAAGATCTTGAAAAGTCCGCTGAAGAAGAGCCAGGAGAACCTTTTGAAATAGTTGAAAGAGTGAAAGAGGACTTAGAAAAAGTAAATGAAATTCTGAGAGGCGGATCCTACACCAGAGAAGAACATGTTTTGGAGAAGTCCCTTTCCAGACAAGAACCCTTAGAAGAAGAATGGATCATTGTCAGCGATGAAGAAATTGAAGAGGCCAGGAGAAACGCTCCGTCAGAAGTCACAGAGCCGAGCCACGTAGAAGTCAGGGTGGACAAAGGGACAACACAAAAAGGGGAGCCAGACATGACAGGAACGGTGGATTACCTCGCAAAGGGTTTAAAAACACACATTTCTCTTCATGAGGGAAAGCCACAGGCCTTACAAGAGGAGGTAGTAGAAGAGAAATTCAAACCTGCAGTAGTAAGCAGGGATTCTGAAAAAAAAGGAAAAGAATCTCCAAAAACTGGGAAACCAAGTTCACAGGAGCAACAGAAGGCAGCCTCAGAAGTTAAAAAGCCCCTCAGGGCAAAACTACGAGAAAAGCCAAAGCCAAAGGAAGGCAAGGTGCACAGCAGCGGAGAGAAACTGAGACTGCCCAAGCTCCTTGCAGATGAAGCACCAGCTGGGGAGCCTGGCCTAAAGGTGACAGGTGCTCCAGAGCCTAAAGCTGTGTCCCCTGTTATTGAGGAAACTCCCATTGGCTCAATAAAAGATAAAGTCAAAGCTCTTCAGAAACGAGTGGAAGATGAGCAAAAAGTACGGTCAAAACTGCCTGTCAGAGTTCAGGCAAAAGAAGGTCCTGCTGAAAAGGCACCTAAAAAACCAGCGCAAGTCAAAAAGCCAGTAGCACATAAAGCCCAGCCCCCCGTCTCACCTTCTTCTAAGACAGAGAGACTCGAAGAGACCATGTCTGTTCGGGAACTAATGAAAGCCTTCCAGTCAGGGCAAGACCCGTCCAAGAATATTTCTGGACTCTTTGAACACAAATCTGTCAAGCAGAAGCAACAGACCCCTGAGAAGGAAACTCCCCGCAAGAAAACAATTCCTTTGCAGAGTGAAGCAAAGCGAACGTCAAACCTCAAGACGGACAAACAGAAGGACAAACCAAGCATGGCCTCAAAAGCAGAGAAAGAGCCACAATTAAAGAAAGGAAAAACTCAGATTTCCACCACCGAAACTGCCAAAAAAGCTAGTGGCAAAGACCAAGTAAAAGAGCAGAGCAGCAAAAAGCCAACCCAACCTCTCCCTCCGGTAATAGTTGCTGAAAGTGCCAAAGAAATGGCAGCTGGGAAGGGCAGGACTTCTGATGATCAGGGAGACCTTGACTTCCAGATCAGCCCTGACAGGAAAACCTCAACAGACTTTTCTGATGTCATTAAAGAAGAACTGGAGGATAATGACAAGTACCAACAGTTCCGACACCTCTCAGTGACAGAGGAGGGAGAGGTTAACTTGGAGCAAGTACTGACCAGTCCTTTTGGTGCTGCTTTTCCCACGGAGTATGGGAAAGATGGATTCCTTCCTGCTCTTTCTCTGCAAAGTGCTGCTCTTGATGGAAGCTCAGAGAGTCTTAAACACGAAAGTGTGGCTGACTCTCCAGGCAGCCTGCTTGACGGAACCCCTCAGATCAGCTCGGAGGAAAGTTATAAGCACGAGGGTCTGGCAGAGACTCCCGAAACGAGCCCAGAAAGCCTTTCATTCTCACCAAAGAAAACTGATGGGCAAATTGAAGATGCTAAAGGCACGCCTCAAGTACACACAACAGCAGAAACACGATCTACGAAGGAACTCTCTTCAAAGGAAGATGAAAAAGGTATTACTGAGAGGCAGCTAGATGCTGTTACTGAGACTAGTGAGTCTCATTCTGACCATTTATCAGAAGAGCACGTACCTCCAGCCTCTGAAGAAGAGGCTGATAAACTTAAAGAAAGTAGCTCAGCTTCCATTGTGAAAGATATTAGCAGGGATAAAGAATCCAGAACCACTGCACATTTCACTAAGTCTTCTGAAACACATGACACTGCTTTAGAGAAAGAAAAAGATGTAGCCTGTGAACGCCGTTTTACAGTTAGAAGTCCCCAGAAATTGGAACTTTCACTTGTTAGCCATGATAGTGAAGGCTTTAGCCCAGTTGCAGATGACTCTTTGACTATAAGTCATAAAGACTCCCTGGAAGCAAGTCCAGTGCTAGAAGATAACTCATCACACAAAACACCCGACTCTTTGGAGCCCAGTCCTATGAAAGAGTCCCCCTGCCGCGATTCCCTTGAAAGCAGCCCCGTAGAACCAACAGTGAAGGCTTGTATTTTGGGGCAGGGTCCACTTCCATCTGTTCATAGCAAAGCAGAAGCCTGCCCAGAGCTGGCATCGGTGCGTTCCAGGATTCTCCGTGACCCTGAGGGAAGTGCTGATGATGACAGTCTAGAGCAAACATCCCTCATGGAGAGTTCAGGGAAAAGCCCCGTTTCCCCCGAAACTCCTAGTTCGGAAGAAATTAGCTATGAAATCACACCTAAAATGGCAGACATACCAAAGTCAGCCACCATCCCTGAAGTCAACGAAGAACCAGAGGACGATTCAGAAAGTGAACCAAAGAAGAGATTCACCCCTGAAGAAGAGATGTTTAAAATGGTGACCAAAATCAAAATGTTTGATGAATTGGAACAAGAAGCAAAACAGAAGAGAGATTATAAAAGGAGTTGTAAGCAAGATGAATCTTCTCTGGTTGCCAATTCAGAAACCTCACGGGAGGCTGAAGCATCAGAGCTGACTGCTGTAGTAGAAAAAGGCATACCCACACTGATGACACCTGCTGCTGAGTCTAGAAAGAGTTCTTCCTCTTCTGAAAGTGAGCCAGAATTGACTCGGCTCAAAAAAGAAGCTGACTCAGGCCTCTTAATGGAGCCTGTGATCCGAGTGCAGCCACCTTCACCATTACCATCTAGTATTGACTCCAGCTCTAGCCCTGATGAAGCAGGTTTCCAACCCATTGATTCCCAGCCATGGTCTGTCAGGATAGGTGAGGTTAAAGCACAAGGCAAAGGTGACAAAGAGGAGCTGCTTATCCTGGGGCACAGCTGTAAGCCTTCCATGGGCACTTGTCCTTCCGATGGTTGTGCGTCAGCAGAAAGTGCAGAATCAAAGTGTTGCGATGGTACAGGTGACTGTGAGATGGTCAGTCCCGACGCCTCGGTCACACGAACTGGGTGTACTCCCTGTCACTCTGTTGGTGACAGTTCTCAAAAAGAGGCTCACGCTGAGTCTTCCCGAACAATGGGGCAGTGCGATGCTACCGAAAAAGGTGACAAACCCGCGGCCCTGTTACCATGCAGTGATCTCATTTCTACAGGAGCTGTGTCAGAAGAGGCAGATGGTCTTTCTTGTGGACACAGTACCACCAAGTACTCTGTCCCACACAACGGCAAACTGGCTGAAGGTGACACCACTGCCCATTCTGCTTCGGCAAGGGATTTGGGAAAAGCAGATACAGGTTGTGAGACATCTCACAGGGCTGCTCATGCTGAGGAGACCTTACCAGAGTATTCATCCCTAACCACTGACACCGGGGAACGCAACAGCTGTGCAGCAAATGCTGATGATGGTAGCGCTCCATATATAGTGAGCCCTTATGAAAATGTGTCTTCTGGACATTTCTTCATTGACTCTGAAAGTGAGGTAGGATCTGGTAGAAGTCTGTTATCTAGGGAAACCTATTCTATTGCAGAAGGGAAAGATCAGACTAGTGAAGCTCTACTTAGCAGAGACATGGGCAGTGAATATTGCTCTTCAGAGGAAGTGTACATGGAAATGGAGCCAAAACCAGAGGATGGATTTCAGACAATATCACAAGGGTCACCGACCTCAGATTCAACAAAATTATCTGAATCTGCCCTTGAGGATATAGGAGATGAAACAGAGAAATTGGTGAGTCAGGTTGTCATCACCAGAACCGATGTGGATTCTGACATGTGGAGTGAAATACGTGAAGATGATGAAGCTTTTGAAGCTCGGGTGAAAGAAGAGGAACAAAAGATATTTGGGTTGATGGTAGACAGGCGATCCCAAGGCACAACCCCTGACACGACACCGGCCAGGACACCCACCGAAGAAGGGACGCCACTCAGTGAACAAAATCCTTTTCTTTTTCAGGAAGGCAAGTTGTTTGAGATGACTAGAAGTGGAGCCATTGATATGACCAAAAGGAACTACCCAGATGAAAGCTTTCACTTCTTCCAGGTGGGGCAGGAGCCTCAGGAAGAAGTTTCTTTATGTGAAGAAGTGAAAGAAGTAGCAGAGGCAGAATCTTCAAAGCTGAAGGGGTCAGTGGACCCATTTGCACCTTCAGAGTCAGAGGAGTCAGATATACAAGAACAAGAGGCATTGAAATATTCACCCCCATCACCTGAGTCTAGTGATAGATCTGAAGAAATGATGGGTGAAGGTGTCAGTGCAGGCACTGCAAAAGCAGATCTTAAATCCAGAATTCCAATTAAAATGGGTATTTCAGCTTCTTCAAAATCACCAAAGAAAGAAATTGCTGCCTCTGAAGCTGAGCCCCTCTCCAGAATGGAGACCGACACGGTTGATAGCAGTCAGGTGCCTTGCCCCATCTCTCCTGAGCAGTGTGTGGTAGAAGATGAATTAGATTTTTCCAAAGTCACTCGAATGATTACTTCTGAACAGGGTGAGGAGTCCCCAGACTCTTCTCCAGAGGAACAGAGATCTGTGATTGAAATCCCCACTGCTGTAATGGAGACTGTGCCTTCTTGTGAAAGCAAATCCAAAATCCCTGTAAGAACAGCTGCTGCCGCATCGCAATCCTTGCAACAATCAGAAAACGAGAGCCTTTCCCCAGATGACTTCCTGGACAGTTTGCAGTGTGAAGGAAAAGATGACCAAGCAAAACCAAAGTCTAAAATTCCTGTGAAAACCGCTTTCCAAAAAGCTGAACCACAACATTCATATGCGGACGCATCCTTCCACAAGCCAGAGTCACCCAAAGCACTTGACGTGACGAGCGCAGTGCCTGTGAAACCAGACAGCCGCAGTAAATCGGAATCTGACGCCAGTAGTCCCGTGGACCCAAAGACCAAACGTTCCATCAAAGCTAGGAGTTATGCTGAGGCAGAGGCTAGGGAGAAGGAGAGTGAGATGAAGTTTGAGCTAGACTCAGATGAGGCAACAACAGCAAGATCGAAGGTATTTTCTTCACGGTTGCCAGTTAAAAGCAGAAGTGCTACAGGCTCCCGCGGTGCTTTTAGTCCCACAAAAGAAAGTAAGGACCATTTTTTTGATCTTTACAAAAACTCCATAGAGTTTTTTGAAGAAATTAGTGATGAAGCTTCTAAATTAGTGGAAAGACTTACACAGTCAGAGAGAGAACAAGAATTAGTTTCAGATGACGAAAGTAGTAGTGCCCTAGAAGTTTCAGTTATTGAAAATGTGCCATCCAGTGATACTCAGCAGTCAGTTCCTGAAGACATCTTTGACATCAGACCCATTTGGGATGAGTCTGTAGAGACTCAGATTGAACGTATCCCTGACGAAAATGTCCATGACCGTACTGAAGGTATTTGCCAACGACTGGGATTCCCTGTGCGACGCATGTCATGAATTAAACTCTTTTGTTCTTTGTTTTCTTTGGGGTGTATGTGTGTGTGTGTGCGCATTTGTGCACAGCTGTAATGTGTGTGGCAGTTTCTTTTCAGCTTTTAGTGGTTAGCTGTGTTGTTTTTTTTTTCCCTTGTGAGTTGAATTTGGTTTTTTTGTCTTGTGTCTGTGTTCTTGTCTGTGGAACGATCTCAAGATTGCAAACCATAAATGCTTATGGGAAGTGTTACCTTAATAAGCAAAAACACTTCAAGAAATATGTATGGTTTTGTCATTAAACTGATTGCTTAGGTCATGCACGTTTTGGCTTTTGACTTTCCCTGGCCCTATTACTAGCTATTAACACTACTAATAATGAAGTGATTGGGTGTCAATTAAAAGCAAGACAGGCAAATTTATAGACTTTTGAGTTGGTACACATGAGATCTGCAGTTTTAAATAATGAACCTTTTATATTCCTTTTTTTTTTGACAGTCTCTGTCTGAAGAAAACTCTGAGTCACCAGTAACTCTTTTAGTACACGTTTTCTGGTGGTTGGTTTTCCTCTTGCCTACTTGTGTGTTAGTACTGAGTAGCCCTAATGGAAATCAGGAGCCAGAATGACACGTGCATATCACGAACCCTAAGCAATGTCCTGATTTGCAATTCACATGTGCATTCAGGGAAAATCAAAACTCAAATTCCACCATCCTCAAATTAGCTCTGGGTATGGGAGGAGCTGTCAGTCTCACCATTAGTGATGTGAATGAGGACTGACAAATGACCTTCTGATTTTTCCTTGCCTTCGTTGTTGGTATTTTGTCTCACTCCCTGTCCAAAGGGGACACTAAAATTAACCGTATTTCAAATACAGACCATAATCTGACACGCTGTATGGACTGTTTGAACAAAACTTGCCTTACAGCACAAAGAACATGATCAGAAGCACTGCTCCCAATGAATTCTTCAACCCTGGCATTTACTAAGGAGGCATGGAAAACTATGGCTCTTGACTTAGTCAGAGTCTTCAACTGAACTTTACAATGAAGTTTTAGAGTAAAATGCCCAGCCAAAATAGACCTAGTAGGTGCTTCAGTCCTAGATTAGGTTTTCACATGAACATCTGATTTCCAAATAGAAAAACTAGATAATTCTGTGTTTTTGAAAAACCAAGATTTTTGGTTTCATTTTGGACCTAGGGATTTACAGGCCTCACTTGAGTTGCACACCCTGTCCACATTTAGATACAGCAGCTAGGGAAAACCAGCGCTTTCCCTTCTTGGGCTCTCTTCCCTATGGAAATAGTTTTTAACTCACAAAAGGCAACTTCCAGCTCTCTTTGACCTTTAGATCAACAGGATGATCAGGAAAGGACAGAGGAAAGACTGGCCCACATCGCAGATCATCTTGGATTCAGCTGGACAGGTAAAGTGCACATTTTCTGCTCCAGAGAGAAAGGAGAGGAATAGTCCACACTCCTCTCATGTTTATTTTGGATGATTTTCTGATTATCTAAAGATGTTTTAGAAAAATATTTCAGAAGCTTATTTTGTTTGGGACACCAGGAGTCCTAAATGGGTTAACAAAGGAACCTGCTCTAAACAATCACTTTAATATGGTGGATTTAATAGACTCAAAGCAGCAAACGGTAGTGGGCACAAGTGAAAGTAACGTGGAACAAGATAGAAATCTTTTCTCAGATTTTGGGGTTAAATTGTAATTCACAGACATTTACTTTTCTTTGACTGAAATTAGACCAGGGGAGTAGTAGTAGTATTAGCAGACCTCTTTACAGAGATGGATTTCTTTTTCAGAGCTAGCAAGAGAACTGGACTTCACAGAGGAGCAAATTCACCAGATCCGAATTGAAAACCCTAATTCTCTTCAAGACCAGAGCCACGCACTCCTCAAATACTGGCTTGAAAGGGATGGGAAACATGCAACAGGTTTGTCTCCAGTTACTGTGTGTAACTGTCCCCAGTCTCCTAGCTTAGGTGAGAGGTCTGTTGTAATCACAAAGAGAATTTGGGGAAAATTTAGGCTACAGAAAAGATAACCATGGATTTTACTCGATGTTGTTTCTAGTCTTGTCTGTATAACACCGCAACTCAACAAATTTGTTAAAAGGAAAAAAACCCCAGAATGCTAGTTTGGTTCTTTTAGATTTAATATAGCGCTGCTTCTAAATGTATCTATCATTTATTTGTGACATCAGTCAGTCTCCTATATATACCCTTCCTATGGAGAAGGGAGGGAGTGTGCTTGATTCTTAACTGAGCTGCACGGTGTCCTCCCAATGGCACAGATACCAATCTGACCCAATGTCTCACGAAAATCAACCGCATGGACATCGTTCACCTGATGGAGACCAGCGGCATAGACCCCATGCAGGGCCATGGCACGCGCACGTACGCGGACACGGAGCAGTCCTTGGCATTGGACCACAGTGAAGGTAAGTGTCTGCTGACCCAAACTGCCTAGGGTGCCTCTCCAAGCAGCACTCTGCTCTGAAGTGTTGGCCCAGGCTCACCTGTCACCTCTCATGACAGAGCACTGGAATCTCATTTTGAAAGCACTGACAATGTGGATGGATGCAAGCATGGCATCGCAAGGGTCACTTTTCACCAGGTAGAAGATCTGAGCTTTAGCTGATTCTTCAGAAGCAAGCACTGTGACCAGCAATGTTTGCCCAGTTTACCTTGGGGTTTGGTTTTTTTGATTATACAAGTGCTTTCATGAAAGTTCACAAGGTTGTATTCGAATTTGACCAAGATATAAAGAAGTTCCCTTCTTTATATCTTGGTCAAATTCGAATATAACCTTGTGAAACTACTTGTGAAACTACTCCATGCTTTGACAGAAAACCCGTTTGGATTTGAGTATCCAGGATTTTGTAATTCTGTTGGGATGCTATTGCATTTCTTAAGTTTGAAAGTTCAGTGGATTAGATCCAGTGCATGCAAACTGAGGAAACACCTCCAAATTATTTGGCATAAAATCCTCTTTTCCAGAAGTGACACTTTTGGGTGCCTAACTCAATATTGAAGCATATTAGACAGCTGTGAAGGTCCCAGTCTTGAAGAGGATGTAGGAATAAAAGGATGTTTGTTACAATTAGCATTCTCATATCACAGCCAAGTAGTTTTAGAATGTTAACTTTTGTCCAGCTCAAATTCAGTACAAGATTTTCTGTTTCCCCCAAATTTATTCTTCAGAATTCACTAGATTTCCAGTGACTGTGGCACATAAACGAGCCACTTCTTGCACCTAGCCTTATATGAAGGGTTTTCATCTTTTTTTGTACAGTTAATTTTTCAAGAAGCAGATAAGTAATGACTGGGGGGGGGCAAGTCACTAAAATCTATCCTAATCAGCTGGAAAAAAAAATCTGTTGTGAATCTTTTTCTATACTTGGAGGGTTTCAAGCATAATTACTGGAGATAAATTTCTGAGTAAATGCTATTTTGCCTGTTACCATCCAAATCTGGCCATAGTAGTGGCAGTCTGGCATGCCATGGGCTACTCTTGGAGGCCAGGTGCCCTCCCACTCAAGGTGTTCAAGAACTTCCAGTCACGTGTTGTGCCCAGAGATCTTCAATGCACACTGAGCACAGGAAGGACTTCTGCGTTCTGGTCAGACTTGTAAGGATATTTCTTATCTCTCTGTCTTGGCAAGGGTTTTCAACACTGCAAGAGGAAGTGTACAGCATGAGACACAAGCAAGAACAGCAGAGACTGTCTAAGGATGGCGAGCCAACCGAGCACCCCCCTCTCGTCTCCGAGGAAGACGTGTCTGTCAGTTATTCCCCATTCCAGGACAGTACTCCCAGGAGCGAGGCAGAAGTGTCCATGGCTGAGCTTCTGAGGCAAGCACACAAGGAACAAGTAGAAACTGAATTCTCAGGGAAACCCCAAGATGTGCCAGGGAAACCATCTGCTTCACAACAGGAACATTTGTAAGTGCCAGAAGTCCAAGACGAAGCCATAGGGAGAGGGTTCTCTTTTCTCTGTGTACTAAGAGTATTTTACAGTTGCCTTTGAAACTTATGAACACACTAGAATTTTCCTCCAGTTGTGGTTTTCACTTGTTAATCCATATGGAGGAAGCCTTAAGGCTGAGGAGAGAAAGTCAGTCTGTCACTGTGAGTACAAAGCAATAACTGTGTCTAGTACATAGGAAAGAAAAAAGAGTTAATAGAGAAGTGAAGGGGGTTTTATGTATATGTTCAGTCCTCATGTTGTGGATGACAAGTGATGACATATTAATGAAAGTAATCCAAATGGACTTCTTCTTCAGATTTAGGATGGCTTTTTCAATGGAGGCAATTTTTTTTCAATTTAATCATTACTTACAAAACTCATAACTACCTATTAAGAGCTGGGTTATTATAAGTGCATTTCAGATGTCCAAAGGAACAGAAATGAGGTGTTACAGAGGCAAGGCTCAAGTACTTACAGGAATAACACATGATAGAGTACACATAGAGGACCTGTGCAGCAAAAACTTGAATTCTGAGGTGGGACTGTCAGTGGGATGGGTATCATTTGGAATAGAATTTGAAATAGATCATATTTATTTCTCCACAGCTTTCCTGATTATGTGCCCATGCTGAGACCTCTCTGCAGGGTAGAGTCAGGTATTAATAAGCCAGCAAAATACCAAGAATCCCTATCCAAAGAAGTGATTTTCTTGGAGGTGATTAGCTTTGATGTGGAGATGCAGCTCCCAGCACTCAAAGGGCAGCTGAGCCCAGTAAATGGCCTTAGGGGGATTCTTTTGCCAGGAAAGAGTGTGGGAGACAGAAAATACCATCTAGGAAAGCTTCTGTTGCAGTGTTAGGCAAAAATACCAATGCTCCCTAAGTATTTACATCAGGAAATTAATTTCCTTGAGGAACAGAGAATACTTGTGAGACAATAGTGCCAACACTATATGAGAGTAAAAGTGACAAGTGAATTCCACTACACTGCAGGTCTAATTTGAACTAGGTGGAAAATCAGGCTAGATTTAAATAGGAATATGTAAGGAACATGCTCCAAGAGGAAATATACAATATTGAATGTATATTTGCTGGAGTTAGATGCATTTCCTTTATATATGTGTTACATAGTAACATATATAATAATAGGTTTAACTAACTTGGGGATTAATCAGCAATTAATCATGGATCAGGGTTCAACAATAAAGATACCATTACCAACAAAACCTAAACGTCTACTAAATTTATGTTTGCTAAAGCTCCAGAATTCTACATGAAAGTTGTTTTTTCCACCTTGCTGCACAGCTTGTGCTCAGTGTTGTAGGTGCTTCACATCCTTCTGTAGCAATCCAAGCTCTCCCACTAAAAAAATAAATGGTAGTCTGTAGGGATGTGAGGGCACAAGTGAAAGCAAAGCTCTCTGAAATACTTTACAAATACCAGGTTTTGCAGGCTTCCATGGAAAGGTTGGATATCCATTTGGAGATTTGCTTGGGAAGATGGGTGGCATTTCCAGACAGACTGCTTTGTAGTTCCTGTCAAGGGGCCTCAGTTATTTCTAGACTTTGCCAAACAACAGTCAAATAACAATATGAAGTCAGTGCCTAATGTTCCATTGCTGGAAATTGGGAAGCACTGCATGGTGGTAATTACTTGGACCTGTAATTCACAGCATCACGACTCCAGGAACAGAGCTGTCCGTGGGAGCTGGAAAGGCAGTGAGTGGAAAATCTGCGCACTCCAGCAGGGCAAAGGGAGAGGCGCAGACAGCGCACCCACAGCCTCCATCCCCTGTGCAGAGGGGGCACTCCCCCATCATCCAAGAGCCTGAGGACCCCCAGCTCCACCAGGAAAGCCTCTCTCCAAGGAGATCTAGTCTTGTGATAGTGGAATCCACTGAGGAGCAGATGGAGAAGTCTGGAAGGGGCTTTGAAGAGGAATCTTTAGAAAAGGTAAATCAACAACTTTGCCTCAATGTAATTGACACAATAAACCAATTTTTATGACTCTCTCATTCCTTAAGATAAGAATATTTGTAATTAATTTGCATCTGGCACTGAGTTTTTCCTCCTTCCCTTTGTGGTTTAAAAGGTCAGGTAAAGGCTTTTCTCTTGAGGTTTTCAAAGTCGAAGCAAACCCCAGATCCCAAAGTCTAGGCTGGTAATTCTGGTTCTGCTCTACCCTTCTTTGTCCTTTGGCCTGTGACAGTTACATCTCTGCCTGAGAGAGAGTGTGTCAGTAGCAGGGGCAGAAACAAACTGAAACAGATGTAATGCGGACAAAGTAATAACAGTAAAACTCATAAAGAAAGGCAAGGCTAGCCCAGGGCAGCATGAAAAATGGTGTGAAAGGTCTCTAAAGTCAGTGAGATGGAAAAGAGACAGCAGCTGTGCATTGCAGAGTACCAAGGATGTATTTGATAAAATGGTGTTTATGTAGCACACAGGCAGTAAAGAGATACAGCGACAAGAGAGTGAAGAGGATATCAAAAACTGTACAGGATAGGTCTTGGGTTGTGTGAGACAAGAGACTTCATGTCAGCAGAGAGGGGAAGACATCCACCAGCAAGGAAAGAGAGCACCCATGTGGCTTTTAGTAGAGAATTAAAGTTTCCTGGCAGATGAAAGTTTAAGAATAAATAGCTTGCTTTGCCCGTACTAAGTGGAAGAAAAGGAGAAGGCATCCTTGGGCAGAAAATTAGTTTTATAAGTCAAGTTAGAGCAGAGAAGGTGCAGTTGTAGTGAGGCAGAAATAGTTTCACCTTTGTGTTCATTAGAAACAAGGCCTTCTCTTTGCTACTGTGTGGCCAAAGGTATCACCTCTAGAATGAACGGTTTCAGAGCTCTGCCTTTGGAATGTCAGGGAAAGGTGGAATTTAAAATTTATCAGATGATTGAAAGGGTATCTACAGCAGGGTACAGTACAGGTGCTGCTGGAGGACAGCTGCCCTTGAAATAATGTAGTGCTGTTTCCCTCTCATTCTTTTACTGAAGTGAAACAACAGCAGCTGGTACCACCACCCCCCTTATTTTTTTTTCCCTTTTATGTTTTCATACTACAGCTATTTCCCAAAGGATTCTTTTCAGCCTCTCTTTGCCTTCTGAGGTGTTTATTTAAACTTTTAATTCTTCCTTATGCAGGATAGACAAGTTCAGCACTTGTTACTAATTTTTCCTGATCTTTCTGATCAGGAAAGCTACACTTTGTGATTGGCTGCTTCTGATCTTTCTGATCAGCTACTGCTACACTGTCCTCTTGTCAAAACTGTTCAGTCCTACTGAAGAGTTCTGCACTCTGTAGTATCCCTGTGGAGGATTAAAAGGCTTTTGTATTTTTTTCTCTGTAATTAACCCAGAAAGCATATGCAAAAGGTAGGAATTGCAGAGCTCTGGTGTAGGAAGACAGAAGCTGTAGCTGCTGCTAGTACCACATAGAGATCCTGCTTCCATGCTTCCCCTAGGAATTAGCAGAGGAGTTAGGTGGACTGGAGCTCAGCTCAGACGAGGATGAGATGGTCACTACCAGGGTCATTCGGCGCCGGGTGATCATTCAGGTACAGAGCGTTGAAAGATTGCACGAGCCTGTGCTGCCTTAGGCCTGAGTTTGTGTTGCACCTCAAGCTGGGATGATCCCAAATAATGCATCTCCACAGACCTTAGGATTACAGTAACATTGCTAACCCCCCTCTTAACTCCATAGATGCCTTGGTAGGAGGAAGATGAAGGCTTCTCAGCCCTGTCTACAACAAGGTCAACTAACTTACCTTTGCCTGTGTGCTGTGGCGTCACTTTTCTGTGCATGCCTTTCTAAGGATTTATTTGCAGAATAGTTTTTTTCCCTAACATTGCTGATTTTTTTCCATTCTGTAACCAATTAACTCATGTTAAAGTGGCTTATTTCAAGACCTACATGAAGACCTCGCTTCACACAGCTTTGTTCTTTATCATACAGGCTGATAGTATGCCTGAAATGCTACCAGAAACAGTCACAGAAGAGCAGTACACAGATGAACATGGCCACATAGTGGTAAAGAAGGTATTGTCAATTCTGCCTCTTGCTACCTTCATCCTATCCTGTAAAAGGAAGGAAAAATCATCCACAGAAATGCCAGACTTTCTGCTATGAAGGGGCATGATTTGAAGAGTAGAGAGTGGAAGGAATAAGAATTTCAGCTCATGAGAGATACCAAAGTTTGAACAATAATTTAGATTCTCAAAATGGTTCTGTTACAGTGTAGAACTTTCATTTAAAGCCAAGGAAAATTCTGTATAGATCCACATATTTTAGAAGAAAGTTGTTTATTTCTTTTTTAAAAAACCCACCAAAAAACCCACTCCACTGCAATCTTATCTGTTTTTTGTTTGCTTGTCCTAATGAAAGCAGTGGAAGGCTGGGTCTTTAAGAGTCAGATAAACCCAGAGTCTAGGTCTTCAAAATCAGATCATGCTTAGAAAAACAAATTCTGCACAGCATGTAAGTGAAAGGGGAACTTCTGTGCTCTTTTCTTTATCTGACAACTTGATGCTCAGTGATTTGGCCTAGGACTTGGCTGAGCTGGGACGGTGGCAAACCCCATCTTGTGTCTTCTGAGAAGATATCATGATCCCTCAGCTGGATAGGCTGTCTTTGGAGCCTGTTTGAATTCCTGGTTGAATAAACAGAGATTCCTTGCTCTCATTGCACAGAGGCGAGCATGAATGTTCTTATAGAAAGGTCTGTGCCTTGAACTGTGCCATGAAGAGGTTTGGATCATCCACAGAAGGATGCACACCCATCCTTCTGAGCAGTTTTACATCTTGAACCCTGTAATTCTCTTCTTGCTTTGGCCAGCCAGTGCCTCGAGAGCTTTAGCACCAGATGAGTCTCTTGAGTAGGTGTTGAGGAATAGAACACAGAACCATCTATGTGGGTTCTTTCATGCAGGACAAAATCCCCTTTGAATAGCAAATACTAGATAGAGAACGAAGGGGAATATTTTACTGCTTTGGCTTTGGGGACTAAACTCCATTCCTTCAGGTCACTCGGAAGATCATCCGGCGATACGTTGCTCCAGATGGCACGGAAAAAGAGGAGGTGCTAATGCAGGGAACACCGCAAGCCCCCATCGGTGTGGAAGAGGGAGATGGTTATTCCAAAGTGGTGAAGCGAGTTGTGCTGAAGAGTGACAGTGAGCACTCAGAGGTAGGGTGTGCTTTGCCTGCTGTGGCACAGAGCAGCAGCACCCCAGCAGGGTTCTTAGCCACTGCAGCTTAGCGTGCTCATTCTGCCACTCAGTCCTAGTACCCCATTGCTACAGTAAATTTACCTTGCTGGTCTATTGTTGTTTTGAAGAGGCTAAAAACATCTATGACTTAAACAAAAATTGTTTCAGAGCCAGGTAATTAAAAATAAATACAATCTGAAAAGGTAAGTGCCTTCCTGCCGTACTTTAGTGTCTGGCCCTACGGGCAATTGGATCAGCACAACTAAATTGTGAGGAAGGGCCCAGAAGCTGGCAATGGGGGTGTGCTTTCAGCAGTGCTGGCTCAAAAGCAAGGTGCAGCAAGCAGTTATTGGAATTGTGAAAAATATCACTGATACTTTTGCTTGCAGAAATTACTCATCAGAAGTAATTCTTTAGGAGTAAAGTAAGAAGAAAGAAGAATCTTGATTTTTTTTCCCCCCTTTTTTCTTTTAGCCTTTTTTCTTCCTATTAATTTTTTTCTTTTTTTCCCCCATTTTTCCTTTTTCTGTTTTTCTTTTTTCCCTCTTTTTACTTTTTCTCTCCTTTTTTTTTATTTTCCTTTTTTCCCTTTTCCTTTTCCCCCTCTTCTATTTCCTTTTTTCCTTCATTTCATTTTCCTGTTTTTCTTTTTTACTTATTTTTATTGTTTTCCTTTTTTCTATTTTCCTATTTGTCTTTTTACCTTTCTTCCTTTTTCTTTTTTCTTTTTTCCTTCTATTATCTGTTTCCCTTTTTTTTTTTCCTGTTTTCTATTTTCCTTTTTTCCCTGTTTTTCTTTTCTTTTACTTTCCAATAAGCTGACGCTAATAGATCTACACTCTACCCTGTGGAGCCCGTAGACACAGCAGTTAATTTGGCCAGTGGAACACCATGAAGTGTGGAATTCATCTCCATCTCACTTGTACTTTCTAACCTTGCAGGTGACCCTGTCTGAACCTGCCATTCTCTCTAGTGCCTCCAAATTCCAGTCCGAACCAGTGGAGGGCCGGAAAGTCAGCAAGGTCATCAAGACCACTGTAGTGCATGGAGAGAGGACGGAGAAACACCTGGGGGATGCCAGCCTGGCTTCTGATCTTCCGTCAGCCAAAGAGGACTTTGAAGAGGTAAAAATAACTTTTATATATTACAGCAGCACAGCAAGTGTGGCCACAACCCCAGGGACAAAGTCTGTTCTCCTGAAAGGACCAAAACCGGTGGCCTAGAAGACTCAACCGGCGAGTCCTAAACTGAGGATAATTCTGTTCTTATACTCAGCAATGTTATGAAAACATGCATATTTAAACAATGTGGAGTGAAAGCTGGCATTGGAGAATTAGTTAAGACACTCACTGAGACTAAAAGAAAACATCATGGAGGCTTTATGTGAAATTCTTAGAAATCTCGGGTGTGAGTACAGTTAAAGTTCATTCCTGTGTTATCACTGTGGAGGTAATTGTAGAAGTGGCTACAGTTAAGCCCCCACCCTGGGTAAATGGATGGTTTCCTCCCCTGAATCCAGTCTCTTGTCCCCTTTATTAGCATCTCTTAGAGGTTGAAAGAAATACTTAAAAACAGATAAATGGATAAAAGCTGTGCAGCAATAGGTGACATGGGTATGCAGTTTGGGTTTTGTGACCCCAGAAGTCCAGAACAGCAGCCTGGTCCTCTTTTTCTCACAGAGGCCAAACAGGGGGCAAGAACTGTCTGGTAAAAGTTCAAAGAGACAGCTTGGGAAGGAGCACTTAGCACCTAGGTACTGTCTCAGTAAATCCACAAGTCTGGAGCCGCTACTGTGACATGCTTTGGTACAATCATTGCTGAAATGAAACTGCCCTCTAGGAGACACTGCATGTCATGTGTTTGCAGGAGGGAGGGATGCAGCTGCTTCTTACAGGTCCCTATTCAGCATCTTAGCATTCAGTTGTGTGAATATGAAAGACTAAGGTAATAAGAGCCCCAGGTGTTTTGGGTGTGTTGTAATTTGAAGTTTATGTTTTCATTGGAGGCTTTGAGCTATACAGGTCACCCCATGACTGTGCAAGTCCCTGCTTTGGTAGAGAAAGAACTCAAGAAAGACGATGGATCAGTAATTAAAAGGTTTGGCTTGGCAAGCTGATGAAGTGTTACTGCAAATGAATTAACACAGTCACAGGAGTGGATTGCAGTGAGTGCCTGCTAAGCTTCAGTTGTGGTGGTACTAAAGCAATGACTAACCTGGCAGCGGTGATGGCTGAAATAAACACTTTCCACACAACCTTGGTACAGGAGTTAATACAAAGGCTGGCAGTTATTTTCAACAGTTTTATAAGTTTAGCATAGTTCTAATTGAATGGAGAATGAATAGATGGCTGGAGAATGGATAGAGATCAATAAATGAGGAATGAATGGAGAATTATTAGATGAGTGTAGAATGGATGGATGACGGGGAATGAATGTAGGGATGATGAATAATGGAGAATTAATGGATGGATGATGAATGAGTGGAGGATGCGGAATGAAGGGTTGATTACTAAATAGGTTATAGATGGAGAATGGATAATAGATAAATGATAGTGATTGGGACAGATAGGTGATGGAGAATTAATGGCTGGATGGTGAATGACTGGATGACCAGGAATGAAGAGGATGAATAAATGGAGGGATGATGGATAAATAGGTGATGGGTGAAGAATGAATAAATAGATGGATGATGGATGGGATGAGGAATGACTGGAACATGAAGAATTTATGAAGGGCTGGATGAATGTTTGAATGAAGGCATGAAGAAATGGATGGGATGAATGAGTGGATGATGGAGAAGGAATGAAGAAAGGAAATGAGTGGATTGTGGATGACTGAAGGCATGAATGAATGAATGAACAAATGAATGATGGGATGCTGGTGATGAATGAAAGGATGAATGAATGGATAATGAAGAATTAATGGCTGGATGGTGAATGGCTGTGTGGATGACAGGGAAAAAAGAGATTATGAATAAATGGAGGGATGATAGATCAATAGGTCAAGGGCTGGAGAATAGATGAATTATGAAGTATGATTAAATAGGTGGATGATAACAAATGAGTGAAAGATGGAGAATGAATGAAGAGACAGATGAGGAATGACTGAATGAAAGGACAATGAATCGATGGATGAGATGAATGATAGAAAATAAAGGAAGGGCTTGGTGAATGAACAATGGCTGGATGATAGAGAATGGATCAATGGCAGGATCATGAACATTTAGCACATTCCCCTTCACGGTATTCATTTGCGGTAGTCGTGCTCACTTTAGAGGTATTTGTTAGCGGTATTCACACTCACTTAGCGGTACTCATTAGGGGTATGCGCTAATGAATTTGTCATCCACTCTCCCTCTATCCATTCAATCCTCATCCATTCTCCATACATCCCTCCTATCATCCAACCTCCAATCATCAGCCATTCTCCCTACATCCATCCTCCATTCCTCATTCATTCATCATCCATTCTCCATACATGCATCTGATCATCATCCAACTCTCCATACATCCATCCAATCATCATACACCTCTCCTTACTTCCATCCAATCACCATCCAACTCTCTCCATTCATCCATTTCTCATTCATTCATCATCCAGTCTCCATACATGCATCCAATCATCAGCCACTCTCCTATGATCATCCAGCTCTCCATCCATTCTCCGTGCACTTTGATGCCTTTCTCTCTGGTTCTAGAAATAAGAGGCAAACAGGGTGGTTAACAGGAGTACCTTTATGTAAAGATCCTTAGGTGCACTTTCCCTCAGAAAATGCTGAGGATGCACATCTGGAATGACACATGTACAGTCTTAATTGAAATTAGCAAATCAATAAGCATTCATCCATCTATACATTCATTGCTCATCTGTTCTCCATCCACTCACTCTCCAATCATCATTCTTCAGTCTCCTTTCATTCATCACCCTTTCTCCAATTGTCATCCATGCTCCATACATCCACCCTTCCCTCTCCATGCATCCATCCATTCTCCATGCACTTTGATGCCTGTCTCTCTGGTTGTAGAAATAAGAGGCAGACAGAGGGTGGTAAACAGGGTTACCTTTATATGGGGATCCTCAGCTGGAAAACACAGAGGCTGCACACCCTCCATGATGCATGTAAAATTTTTTTGATTTTGCAAATTACCATACTGACAAGAATCCCCAACTAAAAGCACACCCAGTTAAGTAATGCCCCCAGCTCTGATACCTTCTAAACCCACCTCTCATTGGATGAAGGCTTGGCCCTGTTGATAAAAATATGTCTCAAAGATCTGAATTCAACCTTGGTTTCTAAGGAATACCAAGATAGCACAGGGGTCCTGGAATTTGTTTTGTCTTTCTGCCTAAGAAAATACTGAAGCTAGGTTATAATAATAGGCTGCAAACTTAGAGAATATATAAAGTGAAAAGGGTAAAAATCCATAGGAGTTGACTATTGCATCATACTCACACCTTGCTGTGCCTTCTTCTCCAGCATGTGTAACTCTGCCTTGGAAAAGCCTGAAAACCATGATTCTCTCAGACCTCCAGAACCGTGGCCTTTCTAAGTCAGGTCTCTCTTTTTTTTTTTGGTTCCAGGACAATACTAAGTAAAGCCAGCACACAGAAGAGGACTGTGATGAAGGACCGCTATGGAAAACATGTTCACATAGAAGAGCTGGAAGACACCCCAGAAGCGCTCCCCAGGGATGACCTCCAGTATGACCTCCAGTATGACCTCCAGCAGCTTCTCAGGCACTTCTGCCAGGAGGACTGGACACAGGAGGCTAAGTGAGAAGCTGCCGCCCCTGCACAGTGCCACGTGACCCCTCCCATACGCAGTCGTCACTGTCCCTGGGCAGCAGTCGTCACTGCTGCTCCTACCTGTGCAGCTGCAGTTAAATCATTTCTCCCCATCCCAAGCTGCATTTTGTGCTGTTAAGATTTTTCACCCTGTAAGCTAATTTGTGACCAAAGATAGCATCCTTCAGGCAGGATGGTTTATCCGCCATGCTGGCACCCTGTCAGCATTGCCACTTGTCCCTGTCCCTTTGCTCTGGCGCTCGCTTACTGACATGGCCCTTGCCAAGCAGACTTCATCAACAGGCCTCTTCCACTGACTGTGCACATGCACCGTACAAAGGAGTTGACGTATAAACTGTAAATAGCAGAGTATTTGAACTCACAAGACCGCAGAACACTCACTGCCTGTTGGCACCATGGGTTACGAGGTGCAGTGACCCTGCGGAATGGCGACAGATCACGGCATGGCACCACCGGACCACAGACGCTGACTGACCCAGGAGGAAGTACTGCAGAGCTACCGAGTACTAAGAGTTCCTGTTTGGAGATCCGCTCTTGGCAAAGGCTGTGCAAGTCAGGTAAAAGGCAGCTGTTCACATGAATCGCAGCTGACTGTGGCCATTAATTGTGCAGACACCTTTGCATAGAAACGTTTCCAAAAGAAAAAGAAAGAAAAATTTCCCCACTAGGTACCCAAGTTGCTAGCAGCTCTACCTGCGGCATGTTCGCATATGGTATTCAAGCCTATAGATCTGAATCTGTGGCGGGGCGTATTAAACAATCTTAACTCCAGTAGTTTCCTGTTTCCATCACTACTTAGCCGACCTCACCAATAGACTGGGGTGCTTCCTGTTGGCCACTGCACTGTAGATAACTACGGGACAAAGACTTACCCACTATACAAGGAGAATAATTAATTCACCGTGTTTTATCGAGATTGCCTCTTAGCTGATACACGCATGTGGCATTTGAAGGTTAAAACCAAACCCTCTTAGAACCATGTCAGCTTCTTGGCCCTCTTAGCACTGAGTGAGCAGTTTTTATCTTCTGATCAAGTGTTTCTAAAGAACAAGTGCTCACAATCCTCGGTAGCCGGTTTCTGTTCATATTTTGTTATGTAACTATATTATATATATATATATTTCTAAACCGTCCCTCTGAAAACCACATTAGCATGTCTGCACTTTTATTTTCCACAAGGGGAATGTAGGGATCTGATGTTTTGGGTGTTCTATACCTTAATATTTAATAGAGGGAGCTCTGTAGGGTTTTAACATAACACACATACACACAAACACACCAACTTAATACTTTTAAATAGCTATTTCATTTTTTTAATAGTAGACTCACCACCAGAGTAAAGCCAACCGTCTCCTCTAGGAGCAATCCTTTGTCCAAGCTTATCTGGCCGCCTACAATTGTAGGGTTCTTTGTTTTTGGTTTTTTTTTTTTTTTTAATGACTCACTCAGTGCTCAGAACAAGGGCACTTCCTCATTAAGGTAATGATGCCAAAAGCATAGAAACACCTCTGGAGTTCTGGCTTCCTGTGGGCAGGACCACGAGGTGCCGTGCTGACACTTTTTGGGCAGGCAAGAAAAGAAACTTAAAGGAAAAAGTGTTTTGGCAGCCAAATCGAATGAGACCCCTGATGAAACATCTCACAGCGCATCATGGCTTCCTGACTGTCCGAGACAGAACAGGAGGCTCTCCAAGGATGGGGCTCTCAAGAAATGCATTTCTGTTGTGTTATTTGCGGTGCAGATGATGTTCTGTGTAACAGCATAATGGTTATTCACCTCTTATTTTGATTTTTTGCTGTGTTATCAGAGAACTTGAATACTGTGAGAAGAAGTGAATTTTAAGTTGACGAATCAGCATCTTGTTCCCATGGTGATAACACTAATTGAATATATCTATGAGGGCATGTATTAGTTAAAAATTAAAAAGATACAACACTAACAATACATAGCTGCAATGTGTACAATGGCTGATTTAACTAAATAAAAATGTACAAGTGTTAAATGTAGCAATGGTGGCTCGCTCACTTTTACTGCTGGTGTGGCAGGACGAGGGACAGTGCCTGTGTGGGGACCTCAGCGGCGCCATCAGTCACAGTTCCTCTGTGCCCAGCTTGCTCGCTTGTCACAGACATAGCGGCGCCTTGTCAGGGGCACAACCGAAGCCAAAAGCTGCTCTTTCCTCTCTTCCTCCTCCTTTCCCAGTGACAGACAACTACATGTTAATAAATCCAACAATCAAATCCAGCTCAAACCTGCACACAGCAAGCCAACAACCCCACCTTAAAAGAAACTGCACGCCCCTCCAGCACACGACTCTCCTGCTGGCCTAAGGACAAGCAGAGAAAACCAGTCGGGGATAACTAATGGGGAGCTCCAGATGCACGTGCCCAGGTGAGCATCACTGCCTGTGCTGGACAGCATGGCAGTGCTGGGGAAATGGGAGACACTACAGAGGTAGGCTAACACTGGTTTTTCTGTGCTTTCAAATACCAACATGGTCAGTTTCGTCCAAGAATGTCAGTACTCCCAAACAGAAACACTATTTTGCTGAAAGGCAGTGGCCACTTCTCCTTAATACGTGAAGTAAATACCTTTCCTCAAGTCACATTAATTAATTTTTTTAACAAACAAGTCATTAAATTAAGGGACTGACTTTGCACTTGATATGCCCTCACAAATAGCAGCAATAATTCAAGTACTAAGTTACTCTTGCTTTCCACCTTGAGAAGCAAAAAGGTTTCTTTTTTTATTTCTGACTACAAATTATATGAACCAGAGCCAACCAAGCTTTTCCCTAGTCTGAATGTAACACAGGTCAACAATGGGTTTTATTAGCACAGCCTGTTACATCCCCCCTCCCTTCTCAGCAAATCCTTGAAGATGCCAGTGGGCTCTGTGACCAGCAGAGAGCTATTTATTAAATTCCACCATCCCTGACAACCTTAGTTGTAGGTACCACCAAAGGGTGGTAGCTGTCTCCTTCCATAGATGACTTTATATTTTTACTTAATGTTCCATAAAACTGCTCTACAAGTGCTGGAGCATCCTGTGGGCACTTCCTAGAACACATGGATTCACGACGCAGAATTCATTGAGCTGGAAAACACAGACTGAATTCTCTGCTGACAGGTCATACCATGGATAATCAGTGGATTTTGTAGCTATAAGCCATATACTCTGCATAGTACAGCCTACAACTTCAGGCCCTTGATAGTGGGCAACTTCCAAATCCAGGACTTTTCCCCCAAGAGAATAAACCCAAATGGCTTCACCTGTACCTTAAAACATTCACCACATCCCAGGTCTGACTCTGCAATTGCTGCAAGTTCTTGGCACAGGAAGCTGCATTTGGGAACAGCCTGAAGCTACAACAGTTGTCAGGTCTCAAAATATCTGGTAAAGAGGTCACTGGCTGCGATTCTTGTCAGTGTAGTGACAGTGCCAAAAAGAGCAGCTGTATCCTCAGCCTTTGCCATGTTTTCCAGTCCCCTACACAGAGCTGCCTTGTCTCGCCAGGGCTAACCCTGTCCTCAGCTGTGGCAGCAGCCATAGGCACAGTCCCGCTCTGCTTCCCTCCTCTGCCATCAGGAGAGGATTGATTATACATCTGGGAGCCTATTGAGCACGGGGGGAGCTACTGGGGTCTCTGCAGGTAAAGGGAGTAAGGTGACCTATAATAAAACACATTTCCGATGTACTAGAAGGGTGTGAAGAGTAACTCTCATTCTATGCACAACACTGAACTCACAACTCATTGCTTCAGCTGTTACAGTCACAGCCCAAGCAAGGACACTCAGCCACACAACCACCCCCAGACAGGAAACTCGCTCATGCCCCACCACAGAGCTGAACCCATTTATCCCACTGAGCCAACAGGACATTTCCAGAGCACTCGGTGTCTAGTGAGGGCACTCATTTACTTCCAAAACCAAATTACTCCCTTTTCTCTCCTGCTTTCTGGGTCTGCTCCATCAAATCAACATCCTTTTTGATCAATTAAGTTGTGGTGGTTTTGTTAAGTTTTTTTTTTTTTTTTTTTTTAATAAATCCAACACCTCCTTTGTCTATTGACTAAATCAATGCCAAAGCAATCATCATGTGAGGTCCACCATAGCTGTTGCTGAGCTTAAGGCTAAAGCTGAGCTCACCTGTCACCTTGCTCCCCTATAATTAAATTTAAAATAAATACAAAAGAGCAAATAAACACAAATAAATATCTCAACCAAATTCATTAACTGGTGCTTCCCTCTGCTTCTATTGTTCCAGCAGCTGGCTGACCGTGAGGATTATATTTTCCCCTTTGTCATATCATTTCAGATCTGTGTTCTTATGTCCATAGGACTCCAAGGAGCTGTCAGAATAACAGGATTAAAGTAAAAAAAAAAAAAAAAAAGTGCACATGAAAGCCTGCAGAAGTGCTACAAACCTGTCTGAAACTCCAGGGGTGCCCACAACACCCTCTTGCTTCATGAACCCCAGAAGGAAATATCAGAATTACATCATGAGTAAAATGGTGGGGTCTCCTAACATACCCCTTCCCAGAGCTTGTGGACAAGCCTCCCCTTGAGTGGGATCTCCTCTCAAGGTTATTTCTCAGCCTTGAGGAATAACCTTGAGAGGAGATCCCACAGGATCTCCTGTGATAGGGCCACAGAGATAGGCCCACAGTTGTTGGAATAGGTGAGCAATACTCATCTCTACTTACTAGCTTTAAAATCAGAATCCCTTCAGAAACAGTGCACTATACTAGCAGTTCTAGCTACCCTCACTGTGCACTGAATCATTTTGATTAAGGTCTTTTAGTCTACTTATTATCATAATAAATAATTTTCTGTTTTATGTACATATATATATATATATATAAATGTGGCTCACCGTCCTTAATCCTGTAGGGTAAAGCTTCAATTCACCTGCATAAGCCCTTGGACACAACCCATGGACAAAGCCTGGATGTGCCTGCACCCAGACCCTTCTCTGAGGAAAACTTCAGAAAGCCTGGGGACTTTCTAGAATGGTCTAAGTTCTGGACCCTTCTCCACTGACCTCGGCCTGCAGCTCCCACTCTAAGAACCCCACAAGAAGATGTCAATTACAACATTTGCTCCAATGTTAACCTAAGTTCTGGAGACAACAGGGGGAAAGCTACCTTGGAGACAGCCTGTTCTTTTTCAAGGTACACAGAAATAACTGCTGTATCTGCAGAAGCCCTGTGGCTTCAATTGGTGAGTTGCTGGTAGAGTCTTTCCAGCCACTCATTGCAGGTAATGACACAGGCTGCACCCAGTCCTTCCTCCTCCATGTGATGCTGCCTTAGCTCCGAGTGGCACAATATTGAACTGAAGGGAAAGAGATCTAAAGAAATATGAATCACACACATCTAAAGGACCATTCCTTGAAATTATGCATAGCACTGAGTCAGTCCCAGCCTTTTTATCATGCACCAACATTCTAAGCTGTACAATGAAAAGCCACTGGTGCTAATCAGAAGGACTGAGCTGATAATATTGAGTATTAATCTAAGGACTAGCAGTAAGGACAAAATCCCCAGTCCTTCCTCACCCAGTCACCCTCAAAACGCAGAGAATGACACCAGCATCTGAAAGTGCCTATTCCTATTACTATCTCCAATGGTACAAGGAAAACACTAAAATACAGCTTAAAAGAGCAGGTTGAACATTTGTGAGGTCAGACAGAAATAACCTCCCAGCTTTCTCTGAGCAGAACTCAGAGATTTGCACAAGACTCCTACTGAACACCACTAGAGTGCAGCAAACCATCAGTATTTCATAGGGAAAAAACCCTATAATACACCCAGAAGTTTTTCTTTTTTTGCAGTCAAATACTCCTCTTTTGGGACAGAACTTCCCATCCCTCATTCCAAGTTTTTGAATTTAAAGAACTTATGTATTTATATATACTCAGAGTGCTCCCATGTTCCCACTCCTTACCTGAATCTAAGGGTTGCAGCCCAAGAACCACTGCTGCAAACCCTCTGGGGTTTGGGTTTTTGTGTAAAGTTTTGGGTTGCTGGGTTTTTTTCCCTTAGTATTTTCTTCACAGGTCTGTAAAACTCCCAAAAAGTTTTCCCCTTTTTAAATCCATTTGTTGTCACACAGATATGTTCTCTGGTCAACAAAGAACATTTAAAATAAATAAAAAAGGGAAAAGGTGAACAGTTTCTGCCCTCCTATTTCTACTGTAGCTGACCAAACCCAGAGAAGGTTGTAAAGGTAAGGCACAGGTTAGATCACCTGGGGGCTCAGCCCAACCTGATCCTTCAGGAAGTTTTATACCAAACCAAAACTGCTGCAGTTAAACTGTTTCACCAACCACCCTGGACTTAGAGATGCTGTATTGAAAATCCTTGTTGACTGTAAAGTCCAAATACATTCCAAAGACTTTTTCTGTGGCTTTCTCCAACAGTAACAGCACTTATCTAGAGTTACATAAACTGAGAAGTACACAGAGAAACCATTAGCAGTTAAAGTTTAGAAGATCAGGTTAGAATTCCACAGATTTGATGCTTCTCCCTTTGCAATACAAATCAACAGGCTAACTGTCAGTGGAGATTAAGAACACTTAACTAAGAATATTAGTTTCATTTTCCACAAAGCTATCTATCCTGGAAATAGACAGAGTCATTAAAAAGCCTAGAAAGTTAAGCATTACATAACTACATCCTTTGCTGGTACAAATTCAACTGCTACTCACTCAAATGCTCCTTTTTCCTCATACACTTCTGCAGTACATGATAATTACATCTCCAGTACAAGGACATCACAACTATTCTAATAACATTTTTAGTTTCTCTGAGTTAGAACACAATCAGAACAGTTAACTAATCAATGCAACTAAAAAACCAGTACCATATTTTTTTTCAGTTGGTATTTCAAGACTCTTATCAAACAAACCATTTGAAATTAAATCAGAAAAGGGAAGGGATACAATCCCCAACATCACTTTCCCCTCCCCTATTCATCCCAACATGTGAAAACTCCATGATAACAGTTTAACACCCACTTTTAACAAATAACTTATCATAATTTTTCTTGCAGTCTATGAATCATTTAATGATATCAGATTCTTCTCAGCTACAAGGCTGACATAATTCAAACCACAACATATTTTTACTTACTTATCAGATGGAGGGAGAAACACAACTCCCACTGCACTTCAGTGGTGGAAACTGCAGCATGGTTCATCTGCTTGTTGCATGAGGATTTTAACAGGCCACAGTCCAACACTTCAAGTTTATTGGCAAAACAATTATTTGTTCAAACAATGAAACCCACATAAACAAATCTCAGTCACATGCACATTTGAGAAAAGGAGTTAAAAACTTCAGTCAGAGCTAAATTGTGGCTCAATCTCTCCGCAGTGGTGCCAGAATAGCAGTGACTGACATGCAATTGCTGGTGGAGAAATGTTTTAAGTGAACCTCACATAAAACAGCACACTTTTATTATCATTCCATACAATTAAGTATTTCAGCATCTATCAATCCATAAAAAAATTGTGAGAAATAAAAAGTTAATGTAAAAAGCTATTTTCCATAAAGAGTAAGCCACTACTAGTAATCTGATAACAAAGAAAGGTTTTCACACTCTTGTTTCCTTCTAGCATGGCCAGGATGAACAAGAAGACATGGAAATAATCAACAGCAACCAGAGAAGTTACATAATTCCTTTAAGCTCTACAAACACTTTGTCTAATCAGCACCTTTTAAAAACCACAAAAAAACTCCAACAGCTCTGTTACTTTAATCAAGGTGTGGACAGTTCTGAACATATAAAAAACTCATCAACATTAAAGTCCTGGCACACATCCAGTAAAATTCCCAACAACACAAAAACGCATTATCCTAATAAACTATATTTTCATAAAAAAGGAACGTGAGCAGCAGCAACTTTGTCACAAAAGGACACTTAACTCCAAATCTGTGAAAATAAACCAGCACGTTTAACGAAGCTGCTCTCACACTGTGACTTGTACATACTTCAAAGTTCCCAAAATATGAAACACATCATTTAAACAAAGGCCCATGTGCTCCAGTTGAATATCATGAGCAGCTGTGTGCCAACACAGGTGCAAGCTCACCTGGCAAGCTGATACCCCATTTTCCATGCATAAAACACACTTTTAAAATTAAAGCCTCTTCCTCACAGCGCAAGAAGCAAAAAACCAAGCCACATTCACTGGCAGATCACCTCCAGGTTCTTTTCTTTGCTGCATAAGAGACAAGGCCCCAAAACAACACACAAGGCCCCAGCCTCATGCATGAGGACCCAAGCCACCCTCACACACAAGGGCCCCCCCAAACTCCTCACACACGAGAGCCCCCCAAACCCCTTAGTGTGTGAGGACCCCCCAAACCCCTTCATACATGAGAGCCCCCCCAAATCCCTTCATGCACGAGGGCCCCCAAGCTCTGCTTTCCTACCAGGAGCTCAGATCAGCAGAAGATGAACTTTTAAAAAAGCATTCATCAGCTTCTAGCAGCCTTTTCCCCCATCCCAGTGCCCCAAACAGGCTCTTTGCCACACCATATCCCCACACAATGTACTACGAGGCCCCTGAGGCCAAGTCTCACTGTTTGTAGAGTGCTCAGAGGAAAATCTGTGTGTTCCCACCAAGGTTCAAGCATCGCGAATTCCACAGCAAATTCCTGAAAGTTTCCCCTCACAGGAGTACGAAGCAAATCCCATGGAATGGGCAATCATCTCCTTCCAGCCACCCTCAGAGAAATTGGGGAGCTGTGCTCTCTCCTGATGGGAAATGAAGAACACCTGGCACCTTACCCAACATTCCCACCTCCAGGTGAAGCCAATCCTCTAAACCAGGGCAAGGACTAAACCACCTGTAGAGAACCAACCAAACCCTTCGAGCATAACTCAGCTCCAGGTGTGGTTATGGAAAGATAAAGGAGAATAATAAAAAATAATGAAAAAAACCCACCAGATGCATATACATGTGAAGTCACTGCAGTTAAGCAGCTACAAGAAAGCTGGAGAAAGGCTTTTGGCAGGGGCATGGAGTGACAGGAAAAGGGGGAATGGCTTCAAATGGACAGTGAGCAGAATTAGATTGGATATTAGGAAGAAATTTTTCCCTGTGAAGGTGGGAAGGTCCTGGCACAGGTTGCCCAGAGAAGCTGTGGTTACTCCATCCCTGGAAGTAACCAAGGATGGAGTAGCCACAGTTAGCCAATGTTAGACAAAGCTGGGAGCAACCTGAGATAGTGGGAGGCATCCCTATACATGGCAGAGGGGTTAGACTAGATAAACTTTAAGGTCCTTTCCAACTCAAAATTCGTGTATGGTTCTTTATGAGTAATTTCTAACTGGTGCCACAGGACATGTTCACTCTCCGTGTTTTTCTTCCAAGAGCTTTGGGTCATTCACTCAGACATTCAGTGACTTAATTCCTCTGGCCCTGCTGCTGCCTGTGTACAGCTGCAACCACTGTGCCACAGATACCTGCCAGCAAAAACAGTCCTAGGCACTCCATAATAATAGCCTTGTTACTGCTGTTGCTATTATTATTTCCTCTAGGTAACAGTACCAGAAGGACAAAGTGTGGCTATGTATGTACTACAACTAGGATTATCCAGGAAAGAGTCATCAAGTTATCAATTCAGGAGGGTACTGAGGCAAAGCAAGTGAGGTAGAAGGATGACAAAACAGAGGGCCAAACAATGGAAGAAGGGATAATATAGGCATATGAATGGGTGTATAAATAGGCATATGATCACAGTAGGTGGAGTAGGACAAGGAAACAAAACCTCTGTTCCTGAAACCAGCTTCTGTGTCCAGGAGGCCCAGAGGGGAGGGAGGAAGGCAGGCAGAATGCATTCCATCCCAAAATGACAATGCCCAGACAGATGGGTCACACGTTATCCTGTGCTAGAGCCCATTCCTGGCCAGATGGTAAGTGCCCACCACTTCCCACTGCTCTCACCCTTCCTCCAGCACATCTAAAGGCTCTAGATTTGGACTTGTCATTCCAAGCTGTGTTGTCAGGCCCATCATGGTGTTATGAACAAAAGGGCCTTCCTGGTTCCCATGGGGACACCGCTGGATTGAGCTAAGTACTGATATTGAAATGTTAATTAGCTAATTGCGCCTGGGAATCACCTACACCCCCCACCCACACTGCCATTCTAGGACTGGGATGCAAAATAGAGGGACCACTGGACCACTGGAATCATGGGAGGGGTTTTGGGGATGAAAACACCCCTAAATGGAAGGCTGGGCACAGTGGAGGGGGCTGGATGGATGCGCTGGCTGGGGAAAAGGGAACCACATCCCCAGTCTATGTCTGACCTGTCACCAAAGCCTCCAGAGCACCAGACTGGGCTGTGGGAAGCAGGAGCAAAGGAGCAACACTTCCTGGTGCCACCAGGAGAGGGGAGAGCTGCTGCTGGACTCCGGCAACAGGCTCTGCACATCTCCCCACCCTTCGGCTGCCAGAGTGCCAGCAGGAAAGGAGAGAGGACGGTCTGCTGATCGGGACTTCAGCTACAGACTGCACACCTCTTCACCTCCAGCTACCAGGGTGCCACAGAGACTTCAGGGACAGACCCTTTGGGATGGCTACAACAGCGGGGGTGAGCTCCCTGTCAAGCCCCTGCCCAGCTAATCTTTTCAATAAAGAGCTGAACATTAATAAAGGCATAAGCCCTGTTCATTTCAAAGGAGCCTAAAAGGCAGTTTAGTTGGTTTAGGCTTGCCACAGATGAGGCCTCTGCTGTGCACAAAGCAGAGCGCTCTGTTGTGGCCCTGTGTAGTTAGGTGTATTCCCACCACCAGCAGTGGCACACTATGCAGATCTCAGTACCACAAGAAACTGATGAGAAGACAAAGCTTGGTGTCTTGACTGTCTCCTCAAACTGCTCCCAATTATCAAGGTAGCCTCTGAGCTGCAGGGCTCTGCTTAATAACACTTTCATTGATAGCTGTTGGCAGGCAGGCATGATTTTCCTTGCTCCCATCTCACCAAAAGCCAGACAGCCCAGAAATACGAGTCTAAACCAATGAGCCATTAGTGCCAGCTGGCTATTTCCAATTGAGTTATATCTTTCCTGTATTATATTACATTGTTGCCTAGAGGTCTTTGGTTCTGCACTAAATTTCCCTAGCTTGCTTATTTTATTATCTGAGTATCATGACTGAATAGTGTACAGGAGGTTTTGCGCATTTACTTCCAACATGTTTAAAAAGAAATTGCCATTTCTCTGAGGTCTTTGCAACAGAGACTCTGAATTACGCTTTTTAGAGGGTGGCATTTATAGCCTTGCCTGACAATTGAAAGGTACCAGAAAAACTATTGCAGATTCTGGACATTAGGTCACTGGAATATTGAACGGCCCTGGTTGGTTTCTGGCTGGTCTCCTGGACAGACAGTATTTCAGTGCTGAAGAGAAAGCCCTGGGCAGGGACAAAACTTACAAATAAATATGTTGCAGAACCAGCAAAATGCCTCATCCTGTAGGATGTGGGAATACTTCCGTGGGAGGAGACGGGTAAAACTGCATATGGGAATTCAGACCCACTTTGATAGTGACAGTACCTCTATATCCCTGACAGCTTCTAAGATCTAACCTATATCTGCAACCATCTTCAGCATTATTTTGCTATCAGACTTAAATTATATTCAATAGAGTTTTTTTTTTCTCATTACAAATCACAAAGTACAGCTCCAAATGTATACCAAGGACTGCATCAGAGTCCAAGTCCCTTAATGTACTAAGCCTGTGCCAAGCCTTCACACCACTCATGCTCAGCACTTCTTTAACCTTCCCATTCCACTGATTACAGCAGTGTAATGGGGAGGTTAAGGAAGTATTTTACCTACTTGTTATGATTTCTAATGCTGCCTGAACTTAAAAATGTCATTAGAATTTTTCCCCTGTAGGTTGCTACTTACCTCTACGTGATGTATTCCATGCACACCCTGAAGGATTGCCCAAGTCACAAAAAACTCCTGACCCTTAAATTGGGAATAGAGATGAAAACAACCATGAAAAACAACCAGGTGGTATTTTTAGGATATGTGAGTGAGAAAAATGGTCAGACTTTAACACCAAGAATGTACTTTCACTAGAAATGCTTCTAGTATCAGTATATGTGTCTGAAAATGGCCTTCTTCTGCCAAATGGAAGCTAGGGTTATTTTATTTAAAATGGCTATAAACTGGTTTTTGTTATGGTGGAGCTTTCCTCTGCTCGTCTTGATGTAAATCCTTCACATGGATAAGTGCAGTTCAAAGAAGATATGTGTAGCAGAAAAGTATGACTAAGCTTATGCTGTGTCTGTTACATCTCTATACTCTCACCTGCCACTAAATTCACATTTTATTTTTTGACTGCAAAGGAGAAAGAAGGGGAAAATTACAGGGTAAATGGAAGGCATGTACACAGTATTTCTCTCCCTCACGCTCCCATTTTCTCTCTCTGTAACTGCTGTTTCATTCCCTGAAATCAAACTCTCAATGAGAAGTTGCAGCTCATGTATAAAAAAATATTCCAGAAACTTCTCCAATGTTATCCTGAGTTATGACTCAAAAGCATCTCATTCCTCACTCATCTGACCTACGCTGACTCCTGAGGGGAGACAGACTGGCTGGCAGCAGTGAAGCAAAAGCAATGCTTCTCATAAATACAAATATGCATTTTCTAGGTTGTGCTCGGATTCTCCACCATCCTCATTGTCACTGCTGACAATAACAAGTGGGTGCTCCAATAAATCATCACAGAAATGACCAACGACTCCTCTGGGGTTATTTCTGTGTGATGGTGGGACACCTGATCACATCAGACTCTTGCCTCAGTGTAACAAAGCCTGCATTATTTTATGCAAATGAGCAGTTCTGGTCAAAGCCATATGTGCATAGAAATGACCTCACTGCAGATGTACAAGCTGTGACATGTACAAATGTCAATCATCTCAAACTGTCAATCATCTCAAAGGGACTTAGACCCTAATAATATCTACATTGTAAATCCAAACCTGGTTTAGCTTATTTCCCATTTGCATCTTTAAATTTGCTTTGAGGAGCAACAGGAATATAGCAAGCCTTGACTTTCTTCCATAGCTCCCACAGGAGTACTTGCTCCCTGAAATGTGTTGGAAAGCCTAAGCTGGAGAGATTGATTTCATGTCGTGTGTAGGTAAATTCTGCCTCCTGGAAGAAGAACCTAAGTGGAAGGAACTGACTCTGAAAAGTAAGAATAGACCTAAACTCTGTTTTCCAGCCCACTGTTCAGAAAAATAAATGCCCAGCACTGAGATATGAGAGCAGATGCTAATGAAGGATGAAGAATAGAAGTTTTTACAATCCTGAACTCTCCTTTTCCGTCACAGTTAATGACAAGGTGAGGACACCACTTACCTGACTGGTCACCTCTCTTGTATCAGCACTGAGTGTTTTCAGCCCTTGGAAAAGAGCAGGATCACTTTGTAACCGGGGCCAAAGGACAGGATCTCACAGCAATGACGTGGGAACAGGTTGTCCAGAAAAGCTGTGGCTGCCCCATCTCTGGAAGTGTTCAAGGCCAAGCTGGATGGGGCCCTGAGCAACCCGGTCTAGTAGAAGGTATCCCTACCCATGGTATGGGGTTGGAAATTTTAGGTCCCTTCCTAAAATTCCCTTCTGGGATTCTATTATTCTAGGAACAAAACAGATTTTTTTGTGCTTGTGGACCTGGAGTAGCTCCCAGAAATTTTGGTATCATCTCCTAGCGCAGGTAGTAGAACTATCTTGGGCTGGCCATTAAACTTCTCTTCCCCCTTTGTCAGCCTGTAGGTTCAAAAAAGGTAGCTCTGCAAAAATATATAACAGGACCTTTAGTTATGTGCCAGGCTGTGTGTGTATGCTCTGTGGCATCACATTCAATCCCAGTCACTCCAAAACCAAACCGTGTAGTTACACCTTCTCCATCATTCATCACCATCTCAAATCTCCCTTTGTTTAACTCCCAGCTCAGAAAGATTCATCTAGCATCTAAAGATCAGATCAGGTTCTTTCTCCTTTTCTAGGTCAATATCAGTGGCAAAAATAAAAAAGAAGCCCCAACGACTCTGGGGTTGGGTTTTTTCCTGAGAAGGATTTTTGGTGTTTTTTCTTTTTCTCCTCTTTGCCTTTTTTGTGGATGTACAAAGACAATATAGTGCTAATATTTTACTGCTGCCTTACCTTTGAACTGCTGCCAGATGCAGGAAGCTAGGTTTAGCTAATATAATTAACTAGTGTGACATTCAGAACTCCCAGGATATTCCTGCTCTGTGAGGACAGCAGTGTGTGGCTGATGCCCTCAGTTTGAGTATTGCCCTCAGAACAGTGTGATGTGCCTTTTATCAGATTTCAGAAGTGCTGCAGAGATCCAGCTGCCAGGATGAATGTGAACCTGGCTTTTCAGAGGGAGCTCACCTGGGGCTAATGCTGGGCAATGAGCAAACATGAGACTCTCTGAGCTCTCCTTATAATTCTGGCCATAAATCCTTCAAAGGTAGCCTACAATTACTGTCATTCAGGGAAGGAAACTCACCCTTGGACCTAGAAACCCCTGGCATCCAATAACTTTGTGGCCTTGGGCAGATGACACACTGCCAGGATCTTAGGCTGAAAGCAGCAAGGCGATGCAGTGACACCGTGAGGAGTAATTAGCTAATGCTTTTAAAAGGCTTCCAGTCAAACACCAGGGCACTGCAACACTGCTCCCAGGAACACTGCTTATTGTTCCAGCTGCTGCCTGCATCCTGGGAACGGGTCTCATATAAAAGGGAGACACAAAAGAGAAGTGGAAAAAAGAATAAGGAAGATGGGGGAGTAGAGTTTCAGACATACAAGTAAGTGATTCATTCCAAGGAGTGGCACACGTTGTTGTCAATGAGATAAATGCCACGTGGTAAGAACCTCAGGGTTTCACGTGGGATGAAGATGAGAAGGTTGGGAAGAGAAGAAAGGTAGGACAGGAGCAGCACAAAAGGCAAGAGGCGAGCAGCCGAATGGAGGGGCATGGAGCAGCAGAGGGGCATTTTGGCAGAGCAGTGAAAGGATCTTACAGAGGAGAAGCATCCACCTGCTGTCTCCTCTTGCCACTAAAATCTTTGGATCTTTGTGCCAGCTACTCCTCCTCAGAGAAGAGTAGGGTGAGCTGCTTGGACCTCTTAATGAAAACTGTACTCATCCCCCAGCTCTTCCACTCTCCCAAATATCCCCCTTACATCCTTTTGGCAGGCAGTGTAAGACTAGTGGGATGTAAAGTAGCTCTGCCTTGTCATGTGTGAAAAGCTGGTCTTAACTGGGGAGCTGTTTATAGAAAGGTGTGAATGTGGTGAGACACAAGTACTGAGATCCCCATTCAACTACAGAGGAGAGAATAAACACTCTCATGAACCTCAGGGTCCCAACACTGGAAACCCACCACAAAGGAGGGATCAGTAAAGCCCAGGGGCCTTTTAAGCCTCAGTTTTTCTATCTGTTCACTATTGAAATCCTCAAACACACCAATTTGTTTAAGAAAAGGGACTTGTAATGCTTCTTGCTCTCAGCTTTGTGTAAATTAGTCCTTGGCATTTTTTAGCCTTTGGAGCACCTTCACTTGACATATAAGGAGGGAAAGGGATCCTTCCCGCTGTTGTCAGGCAGATTTTGACCATTTTAAAAAAACTACATCCAAACAAAAACCAGATCATTCCCTGCTTATTTTTCAGTGAAAAAATGGACAAAAACTGTCTTAGATATTCACTCAGTAGTTATGGCACTGACCTTGCATAAGGAGCACATGTTCAGATTGCTGGCCTGAATGCAAAAGACCAAAACCTCCTAGTCACATCTCCCAGATCCCTATCAGTGGATCCATCACAGAGAATTTAACTATTTATACACAGTGCTTTGGTCCCAACAGGAGACTGAAATGGTGCCTCCAAAACTAAAGCCCACAACGATGTGCCAACACCCCCTCAGATGCTGGAAAGTAGTTAATATTTCCAGGTTCTTCAAAATACTTACATGGACCATATCTAAGTGTTTAAGAGAAGGTAACTTTGTTCACTGTCACAGAACCCTGAGAACCACTGGTTCTCCAGGGTTTAGAGAGGTGATGTGAACATTACCCACACAAAGAAGAGCAATGAAGGGGTGGAAATGGGAATTGCCACATCAGTTACAAGTGCACAGATATGCACCATATCCTCCCAGGCAGCCCAAGGCCACCCCAGAGGATCAGAAACAAAGCATGCAAACAGAAGGCTGGACATGCTACCAATCCCTCTTACTCAGTATAAAGGTGCTCTGCTGTATCCAAAATTCTGTTTAGAATAACTTTTCAGTAAGATTAGATTTATCTTTGACGAGGTGTGTCTTTGAAGATGGAGGAGGAATGGAGGCAAACCAGTGTCATCCCAGTCTTCCAAAAGGGCAGGACAGGCCAGCTCAGCCAGACCTGGACAGGCTGGAGAGGAACTTGGGGAAGCTCAACAAAAGCAAGCATGGGGTCCTGCAGCTCAGGAAGAACAACCCCATACACCCATGCAGGTGAGGGCCTGACCTGCTGGGAAGGGGCTCTCTGGAGGACAGAGCACTGGCAGGAGCTGTCCAGAGAGTCTGTAGAGTTTCCTCTGGAGATGTTCAACCCTGCCTGGACATCAACCTGTGAAACCTGCTCAGGGTGAACCTCCTTTTAGCAGGGGGTTGGATTAGAGGATCCCCAGGAGTCCCTTCCAACCCTAAACATTCTGTTACTTTGTAATTTATAGACTGCTGTCTTTGGGGGTTTCACATGGAGGCTGCTACAGAGAGAAGAATGCAAAGCTGTCAACTACACACCTACAACATACATTATCTGTCACTAATCTCTTTTCCAACCAATTTCTAAATTAATTTAATAAAACATCTTTCTCATTTATAAAATTATATTACTTAAAAGTATCTACTTTTGATCAAAGCCAAAAGAATACCCATATGACAATGCAAATGTCCATAAGGTAAAATTCCATAAGCCTTCCTGTGCTGGTGAAGGATTGATTTGGACCACTGCAAAAATAAATGTGCACCTTTACAACTTCTGATTGTTTCTGTCTTGATTGGGTGATCCAGTGGCTTGATGATTTAGAATATTGATAACGTATTAGGATATAAACAATAGTTTTCAAACATACTTACTCATTGTGTTTGTGATTTTTCTCTTTACAAAGACTTGATTAGAATTGAGGTAGCCACTTGAGAAACTTCATTCATTCATGAAGGTTTTCCATAACACTATTTGCTACAATGAATAAGGCAGGCAAATTTTGGCATGGCCCCGCTTTTGTGCTTTACTCTCTAAAAAGTTTTGTTCAGAAAAAAACCCCAGAAATCACCACTCCTTACTTAGGGAGTAGATGTTCAGGTGCCTGTTTTGTCTGAGCAACTTACCCAAGTACCTTAAACTGAACTCTTGCTTCTGACTCAGGTACTTACCTCTCCTTGGTGCACAGGACACGACAACAGCTCTGCATGATGTTTAATTCAGAGTTTACTTCAGTTCATGTCTTGCTCTAATATGACAAAGGTGGGTTCTTGGGAGCACTCTCTTCTACATTCCTACTAAGGGTCTGACTTGTGTTTAGGTACCAATGTTCAGCAATACTTTATTAAATGAGCTGTGTGGCTCCCAAAGGCAGGATCTTACCTCTACTCTCAGGCTGGCTGTTGCTAGCAGGGTAACTTGGTGTTACTCAAGGTCTTATGAGTGTCACCACCCTGGGCAGCTGTCCTCTCTGAGCGCCAGCCCTGGATGCCTCAGCAGGGTGGGAACAGGAGTGGCAAGAGAGCTGAGCAGTGTCTTCTCCCCCAGGGCCGTTGTGTTTGCCATGAGCTCTCTCCCAATGCAGTGGCTCTGTATTCATGAATTAATACTCCCCTCTCCCCTGCACCAGCTTGCTGGCTCCTGGGAATTACCAGACAATGAGCAGGGGACTTGGCGACAGACACTGCTGCCAGTCCTGCCCTGACATGAAACAACACCTTTCCATTATGGGCTGACTTAAGAGGACAGCAGAAGTAAGGACAAGGCCCTTGGCTGTAGTAAGGTATGTCAGATTCCTGATAAATGCTGTGCTGCAATTTAACACAACTTCTCAGAGGGTGGCCACACACACTCAGCCCTTGCTATTTTAAGGAAGCAACCCTGTCTCAACCACTTGCCACATTAGCCATTTAACTTTGTTAACTACTTAGAGGTCACTGTGATGAAAAAGGTTACTATGGCCCTAATTCCCAATTAGTTCCTAAGATGGTCCAGCCCCACAGCTGGGCTCTGGAAACAGCTTTGAAGAAAGAATGTGACATTTCTGTAGCACAGACATAATGCTCTTCTATCTCTTTGCCTTGGAAATCCTGTTATCTGTCAGCTTGTCTTTTTTTTGCACTGGTTTTCTTTGTCCCATTCTCTGATTAAATGTTCTCCTCTTCCCCAAACGTACTGTCTGCAGTGCCTTTGGCCTGGGCTGGGTCTGGACAAGAACATGCTAGAACAGGCAGCCCTAGCACTGCTGTTCTGCAGCATGTGAGCACACAGAATTCCTGCCTCCTTCCACATACACACTGCCTTGGAAGCAGATCCTGCAACCTTGTCCTGCTCATCCACAGGGATCTCTGCCTGACAGGGAGGGGAAGGGACAGAAGGCTTCCGATCTACTCTGCGTAGCTTTCCCTTCCTGTGAGGCCTGGAAAGGCTGCAGAATTACTAAGTCTCCCCTTTTGTGAGGATCCAAACCTTCACATACTCCTGTACAGGGGTGTCAGCCCATGGCTCTCCCTGCAAGAACAACGGCTTTAGCAGTTGGACCTTGCAGCACTGACCTCCAGTCCATCCACTTCTGTCTTCTTCCAATAATCTGTAAGGAATACAGAAGCTGAGACTCCTGTAGCAATTTGGATCAATTCCTCAATGACTACAGTTAATTTTTTGACTAATGGTGTTTTCTTATGATAGGTTATGTATAAAGTATGACTGCACAAATTTAAGAAGAAAGAAAAGCCCTGAGAAGCACGAAGCAATTCTGTTTTCCAAGGGAGTAGCCCAAAGTGATGATAAATTACCAAGGATTAATAACTCACTGAAGAAACAGTAAAGTTAATCCTATACACAATGAACTCTGGATTTAATATACAGCCCTAGGAGATGTTACTTTTCTTCAGTGTGTCCTGGGAGGCCATTTACAGAAAACAGAATCAATCGGATTACTTCAGGTGTATGTATAGGGTATATTCAAGACCCCAGAAATGCTAATTTTCAAGCCCTGAAATACTGTGTTTCTTACTTACATTAAAAATGGAATAAATGAAAGCACTGGGCTCCCTTCTGCTCAGAACAAACAGCCTCTTCTTGTACACTCTTAAAGAGAAAACAGTACTACAAAGCCACCAGGAGGCAGCAGATTAAAATACTTGTGCTATAAAAGAGCAACCATTAAAAAACCCCAAACCAGCCCCCAAACCCTGCTGCTCTCCCAAATATTCAGCCTGATGTGGAGAAAATGTGTTCTCCCAGCCTGCTGATGACCATTTTGCTTTATCCACTGATCTCTCTTCTCTGCATACCTGAAATCAGTAGCAACTCCACTGCTGTCAAAGAGCTTTATGCAGGAGCATGGTTAAAATGGAAATCAAACTGATTTCTGGAATAGCATTCACTGGAAAAAAATGAGCAAAAAAAGTAGGTAAAGTGATATGACAAAATATAAGACCTCCCAACAGACTAAACCGCTTTTGTTCCTTCTGGGGTTTACTGAAAAATTCCAATGCCCTGAGAGCTCTCCTGACTACCGTTTTTTGTTTACAAAATGCCACCCAAGAAGCAGCACTGGAATTGTGACCAACCCAGGACAGGCTCTGGCTACCTGCCACACCAACGCCGCTGCTCCAGCTACGCTGCCTTGGCCCCGGTCCAGCTCTGCATTCTCTGACCCAGGAAAGCTGCAAGTTGTTTCCTTTCCTTTGTCCTTCTTTTCTGCTGGTATAAAAGTCCTCAGTTGTGGCTCAGCATGGTTTAAGACAGCCTGAAATCACTACAGATATATATCTGTAAGCTTTTAAACTGGTATGTTATTTTAAATCCTAATTTATAGATGTAAATGCATTTTATATTTCTATATGTATGCTTTTATATTCCTACAGATATTTTATGGCATTATATATCATACAATAACTGCTCTTACAGAGCAATGTGTGAGCATATATATGAAATACAGCAAGGCAGCAAGAGAAATGTTGAAATTACCTATAACATTTCTAAATATGGCCCTACAAGCACAAGATATGTTCACAGTCCACCAACAAAGCAGAGCATGAGCAGTGTGCAATCAGCTCCAGGAAAGGCACTTAGGAACCAAGCAAAGGAACAATCACAACAGCAAACACTTGTATTTTCAAACTGAAAATTCAGCTCCTAAGAAAGTGCATCTGTACCTCTGGCATCTTAATTCAAACAGACACTACATATTTTCCACTGCAAAGATCACAAGTAATTGGGAAATTAAAACACAAGCACAATGTCAGCAGAAATCACAAATTTATTAATCCTTAAATATATCAATCATTTACCATTATGGCAAGAAATATGTACACTGTGTCCCATGGTAAACTGCAGTGTTCCAAAATGACAGAAGTATGTAATTCAGTTGTGGTGGAGAGAACAAATCACAATTTCCTCACGTCTTGGTGTGGAAGACAAACTTGGTCTACAGTAATACGTCAACACCACATGCTATGTTAGAAGTATAAAAAAACCACCCTACACCTAATTTGTTAATTTTAAATATAGTTATGCCACTTATAGCCGCTTCACCAAAAAAAAAAAAAAAAGAAAAAAAAAAAGAAAAAGAAATTAATGAGAAAAAAATGAGGCCATTACTTTTTTCACAGATCCCATTGGCAGGTTAATATGGCTCAACACATTTATTGTAGATGCTTACTTTAAATACATATTGTTTAAAATCATGTAGTAATTATCAGAGAAGCTTAAGTCCATCTACCATACATCCACTAGTAACAACATCAACATGTTTAAGAACTGCTTCTGATTAGTAATCAACACAGAAAGGTGAAATGATACAAATTAGGAAGCTTTGCCATTTTAAAAAGTCCCGACTGCCGAGTTGTAAATTTTGGACGGCTAAAAAGGACACTGACTGAGATACCATGCACTGTACAGCGCTGCGGGGAGCAGGAGCCTGCTGCTAACAGAACCACAGGGAGAACACGAGCAGCCCAGCCTGGGCTTCCCTGGAACAGTGGAAGGGAAGAAAGTGAAATTCTTGCCAGGGTGTATTTTTACAGCAGCGTGAGGGAAGGAGAACTAGTCCCTGTTGCAAAGTTGGTGTTCCGCACTGCCAGCACAGCGTTGCACCCTCGGCCCAGAGCCGGGACAAACCCGTTGGGATCGCTGGCCTCGACACCGAACGCTGCCAGGGGAGCTTGAGAAACCACGAGTGGATCGAGGGCAAGAGGGGGAGGCTGTGGTAAAGTGCTAGGGTCCCACGGAAAACCGGTGTCTCCGTAATTCATTTCCAGAGAAGCAACAGCAGCAGTGTAATGTAAGTAAACTCTTCATACTTAGCTTTAAGGCCTAATATTTCTTGAGTATATTATCCACACAACTGGTCTATACATTAACCCACATATTGTATTTTTAAAGCCTCCTTAAAAAATTTACAGTACATCCTAAAAGTGATAAAAATCTTTCTCTTTCCTTCCATTTTAATCCTCAAAAACTGTCTCTCAATTATCACTTAGTTCCTTATAATTTTTAATTTTGTTTAATCATCCAACAGAACCGTTCAGTTAAGCAAAATAAGAAAGCGAAAAGGACTCGAAAATGGAAGCTGCTGACTCACCAGAACACTGACAGTTAATTCTGGAGTGGCCAGGCCAACAAACAAGAAGATTTTTCCAGTTTACATAGATTATTTAACTAAGAAGGCTGTAGCTGGTCCAAAGCCAAGATATTAACACTTCCGCATTTATCAGTGATTTTGTCCATCTAGGATAAAAATCTGTTTTACAGTAAAGGAGCTGCCAGCGGAAATCCTAACCATTCCTACCAGAACCAAAGCAAAATCCTGGGACTCGGGAGAAAAGGAGGAGTCAAAAAAACAGTTCTTAAAAAAAGAAGGTAAAATATACTTTTTCTTTTTTTTCCCTTTTTTTTAATAAACGCGTTTGATTTTAAAGTTGTCTGTCAAAACTTGGCATAAATGGAGCAAGTGACAAATGTATTGTGTGTCTACTGCTGTCCATCCAATATCTCTTTTTTGTCTTTTACACCTTGTTATTCTCTAATTGCATGGAACATTCACCTTCATTGAAATGTTAACAGTGTACAGATGGAATATACAGCAATGTGGTGCATCACAAATGTGTTACATGAAGAACCTTCACAACTTCATGCACTCAGAAACATGCATGAAGAGAACGGGATGGCCAAGATGGTAATCAACCAGGTGCGTTGGGTACAGAAAATGCAAGAGCGGCACCGCTGATATTTTTAGCTAGGAGGAAGGAGAAAAAAAAACAAACAGATTTCCATTACTGAGGTAACATCACCACCAGATAACAACACATGCTCAAGTGTTAGCCAGTGCTATTGAAAAAAAACCCATCTTGTCGAGATCACTAAACATGATACTGGGGAAAAAACAAGGGAAAAAACCTCCACTCAGGCAAAGCATTCTTTTATTTTTCAAACCACTTTACAGACATTTTCCATCTTTACAAGATGCCAGAGAGGCTGTGAAAATAAAAAAGAAAACTCAGGCAGGAAGCCAAAGTGTCTTAAGGGATTCCTTAAGGGAGGGAGCATAGAATTCAGCCGTGAATCTCTGGGTGTAACTTAACTTCCTCAGCATGGACATCGCAGGCACTGCCATGGACTGAGGCTCTTGTACAAAGACTAGACCAAGTGACAAGGAAGAATCAGGTGTCATTCACATGCAGGACATGCCAGAGCCGAATTCAGAGAGAGAAGGAAGGGAAAGGAGCTGGAAGCAAGTATGTAGCTAACTGAGGTTGTAGCATCATTTGTATTACCGTAGCATCTAGGGGCTGGAGCCGTGGTGGGATCCCTCTGCGCTAGGCACTGCACAAACACAGAACAAACTCTTTACTCTACATTCCTGCTCTCTGGCGTTGCGCTTATCAAAGTATAAGAAGGTGTGAGCAGTGATCAGGGAGGGAACATAAGCCTCATTGAGGCTGGAGTTAGGTTAGGGAGTCACTTTCAGGCCCAGCAGCTCTTTGACTGCCCATATTGGGCAGGTGCAGTCTTCGAGGACAAACAGACAGCTCTGCAGAAACACATTAGCACAGGTCCCTAAAAACATGGATAGAGAGAACAACTTCCTACTGTACCTCCTGTCACTCAGAGAGAAACCATGGACGAGACAGAAACCCAAGTTTGCCTCATCCCACTCACAGCAAAACCATGAATAAAACTTATTTATAAAGTAAATACATATTTGTGCTCACATCCTTTTCCAAATAAGTTCTCTGCCACAAGGAAGCATTTCCCTATACCTACTAAAGAGTTCAGTTCTATCCTTAGATTTATGCACTCTCCTTCCTGAAAACAAGGAAGCTACTGTGCTTGCACCAACTGGTTTAACATATCTAGGATACCATGTCTAGCATATCACAGCTATAATAGTTTTTGCAACTTTATTAGATTTGAAATTCATCTTCAGACATGATGTGTAAAATACTTTTTTATTATTAACTACTGTGTGTTGGTAATCATTAAGTAGCTGTAGTCTGTATACATTTCAGATAAAAGAACTAGAACAATAAGTTAATTAAGTTCCTTTCGTTTTCCAAAATGGAGTTATTGCTGCTCTCACTGAGAAAAGCAAAGGTGAAATTTGAGACAGTATAAAAATGTTCAGGATCAGTTACAGAGGGTGGGTCTAGCTTGGTGCTACATGGGGATCTCCCAGTCATACTGACACTTAGGTGGAAGGCACTATAAAAAGAAAACAAAACAGGAGCATTGTGCAAGGAGAACCAAATAATACTGAGGGCTAGGTAATCCAAAAAATATTACGTGGAATTACAGAAAGTGCAAAGCTCTGTAAAAGTTTATGTACTCACTGGTTGGAAATGAGAGTTGAGGATAAATAGGTGGACATCTCAGATGCACTGCAGATGACAAAAGTGCAAAAATTGTGCGAGAACAGAGCAGGAAGAAGAAAGACATTGGGGAATGAAATAAAGCCCTGACCACAATGGGACAGAGCATTTCAGAAGCAGCCAAGCTAACAGAAAGGCAAATCTCAAACAAAAAAAAGACAGTTAAGGAGATAAGGTAATAGGAAAACGGAGATCCTCTCAGACAAAGCCATCTGAGGTAGTGCTGGCTGTTTACCCTACAGAAGTAGAAGGTGGGAATGATCTGCTCAGCCTGCCTACAGTTCATGTCTGCACATCTAACCAGCGCAGGAGAACAATGAAGACGTAAAAGAATCAAGGATACACTGAAGATGACCAAATTTTACACTAGAAAGTAAGGCTCCTAACCACCAGACAGATGATATTTTGGAACAGTGCTAGGAGCAAGTCCAAAACCCTCCCCTGAATTTAAGATGAGAGTATGGGATTCATGTGATAAGTGTTGCCAATGCCACAAATGTAGGGCTATGTTGCTAACTCAGGGAATCTCTCTTTAAGTATCAGTCTGGCTCTAAGGCTCCTCTGTGACCCCTTAAGCTAGGACACCTCTTGCAATCCGGAAATCTCCTCTGTCTGACCCCATTGACTCAAAAGATTCACCAATACTGCCCTGCAACCTCTAAAACTATCCGGCAACCTCAAAAAAATTACTCCATGGTGATTTTTCTTCTCCTTCCCTCCTTGGCAGTCCCAGAAATCTTTATCTTTATTAGAGAGCACAAGCAGCTGCAAAGAACCTCCTGCAGTACCTTCCCAAAAAGACAGAGGTAGGAAAAAAAAATCAGAGGAAAAGATTAAATGATTCCCTTAGTCCATTTCATGGCATTGTGCTGTAAACACTGACTATTCAGGGTGCAGTGGGCCAGGTGAACCTGCTTCACTTGGGCTTTCTGGCTCTACACACACCCAGCTCAGATCCCTTGACAAAAACTCCTTTATGAGAACCTCAAAAGATTTACCTAACACTGCATTTCAAGGAAGGGTAACCGCTCTTTGAACAATATCTGTTGAAACATTGGCAGTGCAACTGGAATGTGAGAAACAAAGGACATGGGGCTCCTTTTCCCATTGGTTTCACATTTTGAAATAAAACAGTTATCACTAAGTAATAAATTTCTTTTTTCCTAAATAAGAAAATAATAAAAAATCATCACCATGGAAGATTAACACTTCATTCTACCTTATTTCTTACTTCATCAAGTATTATTTCATATAGGAGAAGAGTGTTGCAAGGAGTAAAATATGAGACGTGATGGTTCAAAAGATGAAATCTAAGCCCTTACCATCCATGCCAGGAAATTCAGCCACTCTCCACATTAAGACACCTGACACAAATGGAACTGTATCCTATACAGAGAGCTCACAACTGAGCAAAGCCAGGCCTGGACCAGTGCTGCCTATTTGGGAAACCACAAGTCGCTGAGGTTTGGGCTCATTAGCAGAGGCTGCTGAAGAAGAAGAGAAGCCAATGGCCTGAGCAGAACCTCCTGAGCAAGCAGTGACATTTTATTTTGCTACTGCAATCCTGAGTGTGCTGTCATTAACCCTGGTGACAATGTGGCTCAAGCAACGCAGTCACTGCCTGACTCTGAGGGCGTGGCAGGGCCTGGATGAACAGCAGAGAAAAATGCTGATGGGAGAGATGTGAGGCCGTTCCATGGGGATGCTGGAACTGCCGAACAAGGAATACTCAGCAGTTATGCACAGAGAGTGTGGGGAAGGAGATAAGAATGTGAGAGGGACTGGGATGGCTCAATTTACAATGTAAATGTGTAAACTGGCTCAAAGCCAACTTGCAGTGAACATACCTAGGCCTGGGAAAGTAGAGGTGGCTGGAAATCACACTAAGTATTAGTCAAACATCAGTTTTTCCCAATAGTGACACATTTTACTTGAAACTTTCTGGTTAGCTCTCACAGCTCCATGTATCCTACTGCTTTTTATTTTCCCAGGTTTTCCAGCAAATGTAGTCCAGGTTTTCTAATGCTGTTTTGTGTGACTTTTACCAAGCTTTCTCTACATTAAAATACTTCCCTGCTCTTCAAGCTGTCAGTTCAGGGACCAAGTTGGACCGGTGGGCATCACAGTAGAAAACAGCAACCAAAAAAGCGCGTTATTTCAGAAACCTTCGCACCAACACTACGCGCAGCAGTGGGTATAACACATAATGAACAACCACAAAAAATGACACTACCAGAGGACGGCTCGCAGTTTTTAAGGCCCAAAGCAGCTACTGGACTATGTGGTGTGCCTAAGAGGTGTGAGCTGGTGGAGGGGCTGCTCCTTACTTGATGGGTACGGTGGGCGAGCCCGAGCGGTGGAAGTGCACGTTCTGCCACTTGCCGTCGCGCCGGTGCCACACGCGCGTCTCCTCGGACTGCATAGTCTTTGGCATGCCGCTGCCGTCCATGTACTGCGTCAGGCGGATGTACGCGATGCACGCCGCGTCCTCGCCCACCAGGTGCACGTGCGGGTTCAGGATGATCGTGTGGATCGGCTTGTTGCTTTTGGACAGAGCTACGAGACACACACACACACGGGGGTACGCACAGGAGAAATCACATTGGCTCTGGATAAGCCAAAAGAACTCATGCCAGCTGGTTTTACACACAAAAATCTCAGGCTTTTATGATAATCATACCTACAACTAAAATACTTTGTAGAATGAGCACAATCACTTATTACACACTACTTAATAAGTAAATATATTTAATCCATGTATATATATGGATTAAATAAAGTGGACGGCACCACCTTGAGTTTCCCAACATTTCAGTTTCACTGTTATATCTAATGACATTTGTACCTGATATTTTCAGTTAAAACAATTCAGCTCTGAACTCATTCTTTATTTTGATGTTTTACTTCCAAATACCTGAAACTCTCCTCTGCCCTCTGAGGTGCCCTGTGATGTGTGAATGAGCAGAGCAGAAGCAGACTGAAACACACATATAGCAGAACTCTGAAAAAAATAATACTCCCTTCCTCTGCACATGTCAATTAACTAACTCCTAAACCAAAAAGCTCATTAGATGAGAGACACACAGTCACAAGGAACAGATGAAGACCCAGAGATGAAAATGGAATATTTACCATTTTCGAAGTAAAACCGGTGGAAGTCCATCCCTTCTACCAGATTACCCAAAGCTTCAGGTTCAAAAGACGTAAGGCCTGGATCACAGATTTTTCTATGGAATAGAGGAAATTCTGCAATGAGCACATGTGGTTAGGGATGACTGCTTTGGAGAAATCAGTTTTAATTGTTTCATCCCTATTGAACATTTCACCCACTCATGCCATCACACTGGAAAAGAACAGAACTATGGAGTTCTGGTTTCAGTTGAATTTGTAAATTTAGCAGCTTACTTTAGGCAGACCGCATAATTTCATATAAATAGTGTTTTGACCAAAAAAAGACCCACAAGTCAGTGTTATTACAAGTAGGAATTTTTACTTGTGACAATGAAAACCGCGACTGTGCAATGCAAGGGATATTTTTTAGGCCTCACATCATTATATAAGGCAAGATTTAATTCTTTTCTTCTAGCTACATTGGAATTATACTAGCAGCTCTTCTGAAACTGGTGATGTGTGAAGCCAGGGCAAAGCAGCCATGCACGTATCTTGTGTTTTCTGGGGGCATCTGGGAAGGCATTTCAACAGTAAGTAACTCCAAGCACAGGCACTCACATATAAACATGCATATTTACACAGACAGTGTCAAACACCCCAACTGTCCTCACTCCCTCCAAAGGAGGAGCTTACGTGTAAGCTTCGAAGTCCCCGTTGTTGATGGCTTCAATCAACTGCTCGGTCACCTTGATAATCTCCTGCTTACGAGCTGGGGAGAGACACAAACCCAATCTTATAGGGGAAAGCAAAGTGGAATGTGACAGCTGACAGGTATTCTGTCACTCCCCAGCTGGCACAACAGCCATCTCTCTTCCTTTCCACAACCAAAGAAAATGATGTTACATTGTAGCTTTACACTGATTTGCCTTCAGTGCACTCCTGTATCCGCTAGGAAATTAAATGCATGTCAAGATCAATCCACTTCCCTATCACACTTCTAATTATCTTTCCTTCACTGGAGGATCTGCTGTTTAAAAAGCAAAACAAACCAAGCCCCAACTCTAGACTTCAAACTCAAGGAAGTTGATTACTGTTTTACAGCCAGTCTGGCTGTATTAGCTCTGTTGTGCAAGCAACAGTTGTACAGCACACTCCCACACATGGATTTGACCATTAACAAAAACATGCCTGGAATGTTAAAACAAAGTGCAGAGAGAGATCACATTCTTCTTTAAAAGAAAATGCTGAGGGAGCACACAGAGAAATTAACTTTCCAATGCTGTGCTCATAACTGACACTGTGGTGTAAACCTTCTCCTTAGTGCACACCTAAGCATTCAGGTGAAAAGGACCAAAAGAAATGAGCAAAAAAAAACGTGATGGTGAAAAAAAAAGGATATAAAAGTCTACCAAGGCTTTTTGTGAGCAGCTCTTGATTGTTAGCACTGTGGCTAAGAGTATTTCAAGTATGAATTGCCTTATTTTTCACAAGGATTGTGGAAAGAAAAAAGACTCTTAATGAAGCAATGCCTCCATTATCATCAGTTTAAATAACATGGGCCAGACTGTGTGGACACTGCATGGCATTGCCAGCACCAGCCAAGTGGTGGGATGGCTGAGTCAGAAATAATAGTGCAGTCTTACAGAAGGCTGGCAAAAAGAGATCCAGAACAAGCAGACCTCATGCAGTGAGGAAATCACCAGTTCTGCACGCAACATCTCACATACATATAGCTGAGCTAAAGGATTGGATTAAATAACACAGTAACACATCTCAATCAGAGATGAGGAAATTACAGACCATTAAATCAGACAGTGGGAAATGAGGTAAAAATCTCTGATCAGTTGCTACATAATCATGAGCTCGTGTTAGTGGATAACGACATAAGCAATTAATATGTCTACAACGGTACAGTAGTTTCCACATATGAGAGGCACAAAACCACATGGACACATAATTTATCATCACTTGGCTCAAGACAATTGGGGATATTCCCTTTCTCACTGACATCAGTTGCGCCTTTGCCGAGTTTTACCACAGTACCTTTGATGATGAGATACACAAGATATAATTCCACATCAACCCCAGAAAGAAGAAATTGAACTGTGTTGCCAAATTGCTGGTTTTCCTGGTTTAGCTCCAAAATGAAATTGCAGTGAAATGTATGTTTTCATAAAGCTTTCTGACAGAAGCCACCTTAAATTACATAATGGGGTTCCAGCAAAGTTTGTCTGGGCTGTACTAACATTCAGGAGAGCTGTGTCTGCAGATGCATCCATCAGGAAGAGCCAGGAGAGTCAGCAAAGGAGATTACAGCACTTATCACTGGCTCCAAACAATCACCATCCAAATCCAGCACTGGTGTCAGCACTTGTGCAAAGACTTCACAGCTCCCAATGCAGACTGTCAGGAACAGGAAGATGTTGCCAATTCATCTGCCTTTCAACTCAATAGCTGAAATGTAGTGCTTGAGATTTGAGAAAAATTCTGAAAAATTGAGATTTTTCTACAAAATTACAAGCACTACATGAAACTGTGAAAGCCACTATGGCTATTCTTACCTTTCAATGACACACAATTACACATATATTAGAAAATGACACTTTTTCTTATTTAGTGATCTGACATGCAGTTTCTCTGGCAGTGAGCCAAAGGGAGAGGTGGAACACAATTCAGAGAGTGGAGCTCCAGAACTGATTTATCCTATCATGCAAAATCCTCTGCCTTGTTCCTAGCCCTTCTTCAATACAAGAACAAGGCAGCGTGAAATAACAGCAGACATCAAAGACTAATTCAAGTACTCAGGAGCCACTGTGATTTTACACAAACCTCCTCCTCATTGTTTTTAGCTTTTACACCTTCTCGTGTGGGTATTTGTGGGGGTGCAGGGAGCCAGACTACAAACACAGACCAAAAGTGCTACTGCTTCATTGTTGTTGAAGCAGAGGTTTAACCTGAAAGGAAGTAAGGAAGAGAAAAATGATGGGAAAATTGAAATATAACCAGAGACTTGGAAGGAGACTGGAAAGCAGCAGAAGGAAAATGCAGCTGTGCCTTGGTGGCCATGTGCATCCGGTCAAATCCTTGCACTTACCCTTAGGACAAAGGATGAAATAGGGAGGACCCTGGACATAAACTAAGGTGAAATGGTATTGGTAGAACAGTGTCCTGCAACTGTAGACAACATCTGACACAAATAATTGGCAGTTCTTAGAGTGGTAAGAAAATGACCAAATTTTAATTCTGACTGATCGATTCCACATAAAATGTGCTCTTCGATCACTCCAATTTTTTTTCCAATTTTTAAATACACACTCCCAACTATACAAGGACAACACAAGGCATTAGGGAAGAGGCATCTGGCCAGTTCCCATCTGCCAGATAACTGTCACTTACAATCACCATTTGCATTTGACTTTTTTATTATTTATTTTTCTATCCAATAGTAGACTTGGCTTGTATTGAATTCTAGGACAATTATGCTGTTTGATGTACAGTGGCAATTTCATGCTATTATATTTTTCATTTGATGTGCAGTCAGGACTCTTTAAATACAAATACAGAAACTAAACTTCCTAAACAAAACTGACAACTGAAATGAGATTCTGGTAAAACTGGTTCAGCTACTTTTTCCACAGAGTGTGGTAAAAGTCAGTTCAAAAAGTAAAGCCTGACCCATCTATAGTTTTTTAGACTATTACAATGGCTTTCCAGAGCATAACATACATACTTTGTACACAAAGGACAACTGAACAAAAATACACCTGATGTCTTTGAAACAACTGAGGTGTGAGGGAAGAACACTGTTGACAAGTCAAAGGTGCTGAGCCATTTTCCTGAAAACCAAGAAGGAAACAGACTGCAGACATAGCAAGCTTGTGTGGAGAAGATGGTGGCTTGGACACACTTTGCTCAGAGTATGGGTGAAGTAAATACACTGCAAAAAAGACTATGGACCTGTTCCTTAAACAACACCTTTTTCCCCGTAGGGTGAAGGAGGTAATTAATAGGGGTGCAGCAGTTAGAAATATATAACCCCCCTGTTATGGCAAGTGAGTAGGTATATGCCTAAAACAAAGGCAGTTGAAACAAAAATATTATGAAGAAGAGCTATAAAAAGACCAAATAATAAGAAAAATAACAAATAAGAAGCACATTTCCAATCACTGGCTAAAATGTTTCCTTCAGCACTGCTGCAGCACATATGTTAACTTTAAATGAGTCATTAATCTCTAGCTATATTGCACTACCTCTTTTCCTTGCTCAGCTACAGGTTGAGGGATAATCTTTCTAAATTAAAGACCACCATTAACGCCAAGATCTAAACAACATAAAATGAGGAGAAACACCATTTAAGCAAAAAGCATCTAACACTATCAATACTTTCAACCTACAAGGAGCAGTTCCCCAGGTAGTAAAATCAAATATCACAGGAAAACAAAAGTACAAAATAACAGAAAAACTGTTTTGCCTGCAGGGAACTCCGTAGCTTTTCTTCCCCTCCTTAAGTCCCAAGAAATGTTTATAAATTCAATCTACAAGAATCATACAGAAACAACAGATATTTTAGTATTTTGATTGCAGAGAGAATGTGTAGTATAAAAATGTGCTGCAGATACGTGAAAGTGAAGCCTTCAGAAATATCTGTACCAGAAACTTCATGTTTTTTGATGCATAAAAAAAGAGCCCTTGTAACTCACTGACCACCATATTACCAATCTTTGTTTCAAAACTGACACCAGGGAAAACAGTAGTTTAAACCACTTTATGCTTGATGCAGATATTGGAATATCCTTCTCCTGCCATCAACCCTTCAGATGCCTATGTCACCACTTTACTGCAATGCCTAAGCAGAGAAGCACCTGTCCAGAAGAACAAGGTAACCTTGTTCCAGATTTGCACATGCACTTCAAGATGATTAAAATGATTTTGCATCTGACTTGCTTACATGTTGTTTCTCAAGGCAAAAAACCCTTAAAAAACTTTTCAACTGGGTACTCTTAACTACATATCTCTGTACACCTCAGATTAGATTAATCTCACAACATTTTGGACATATATAAGTACAGACAAGTGAGTTTGTTCTCTCAACTCCCCTCCCTTACAGTCAAGGGAGAGAAATCAGCACTTTCAGGGCACAATTCATCATATCCTAAAATAGATTTTTAAGACAAGTGTGACTCATCTGACCTATTTGCATTGGCTAAAGGGAGTCTGGACAACCAGCTCAAACACAGATATCTACAGTGTAGAGGAGGGTTAAATCCAGGGGGACAAATCCTCCGTGTTGTGCTGTTGTTTTAAAACAGGACAGCTGGTATTGAGGTGACAGAGGTCTGCTAAAATGGAATGGCACTGCAGTGGGAACCTGGCTTCACTGCCCATATAAACACTGTCCCAGCAAACACCAGTTAGATGGAAAGCACACAGCCAGTCAAGTTATTTCTATGCTCTGGAAATAACCAAAGTCTGAAAAGAAAGAGAAAGATACAAGAAATTTTAGCCTGTGTTGTATAACAAGTTCTGGCTGTGTGGATGAACCAGATTTCATTCAGCTTTACAGCATGGACTGCTGAACATTATACAAGGTTCTTACAAATTATTCTCATGACACCAATATTTGAAAATTCTATGCTAATAATTTTACTTACAATTTCTGCCACAGATATTCCAACTAAATAATTTCTGAAAAGAAAATAAAAGAACAGGCTGCATGAATAAATGACTGACTGGGTCTCAGATCTTTATAAAATCCACCTAGACCATCAGATGACAAGGCATGCTCCAGGGGACTTCTCATTTAAGAAGTTTATGAAGACTGAGTGTACAGAACAGCAGCGCTTCCCTCTTAGCCCACACTAAATCTTAAATTTTGATAGGGAGTAAAACATCTGAGTTGTCATCTCACATGTACATCTTTTTCCTAGAGCCTGCCGATTCCAAAGGCTCGCTCTGATTCATCCAATTATGAAATGGATGGATGATCTGCAGAATTTTATCAGCGTTATTTGGTATCTCTCACCTATCTGAAAACTGGTAAGCCTGCTACTGCCTTAAAAAGATTTGAATTCTTTAGGCATGTAGGCAAATATCTGAAAAATTATCCCAGAGCTTTCCACTCCTGTACTGACAAAAGAGATCCAACAAAACTAATGTGTCTATTTCAATTAAAGTTAAGCAACTTGTCACATGCCATACATAGTATATTTTTATTTATATAGTATCTGGAATCAATTATGTCTAAAGATGTTCTCTCTTTATGTGATTGTACTAAAAAATTACACTAATATTTATACAGCATAGCAAATGTTGACAAATGTTTAGTTTTTAATGAGAAATCACTTACAGTCTCAGATCAAAGCTGCATCATGGTCACTGCACTTACAAGACACTACACTAGGGTTTCCCAACAACTGCATGGAACTGGCCACTGTTTCCAGAAATGGTGTCTGAAGTCTTGATGAGTGGGACGTTAACAAGCTTTGCTGCTATGTGTATTTTTATTTAAACTGTGCTCCTGTCTAATCACTCAACTAGTTCAGGGAAACAGGACGTGTGAGGCAGCCAGCATTCAGATCAGAACATGCTGGGCACGTAAAGGATATTGTGTGGATATGCACCAAGGATGGAATAAAGCCTTATGGCACATGTTACTGACGTGTCAGCCCTCCCTGTTACACAGCCCAGATCTCTCCTATTAATGCCTCTCTTTTCCCTGGCTCTGAGCAGTTTGTGCTGGCAGTATTTGTATTTCTTATTTAATACATGTTCACCCATGTATTGATAGAGCCTATCCAACAAGACCCTCCTTCCCTGGAAGCAGAACCCTCATTCCCAGGAAGTCATTCCCTGTTTCAGCTCACAAGGTCTCACCCCCTCCAAGGAATTTTTTAAGAATTTCTGAGTTCATTTACAAACAAGAAATGCTCTACCAGGTATTTTACATTCTACCAACACAGTGCCTCTCCCCTCTCATATTTTAACACTGGAGATTTCCTTTATGGTTAGCTGGTCACTGATCATCAGAGATCCCCTGAGCAGAGGAGGACATTTCCTAGTTGTCCTATAAACACTGCAAGTTAACACCTGCCACAGCAACTTCCAAGGCTGATTTATCAATAGGGATGCTCAAGAAAGGAACTTGATATAATAAATGTAACAGGTAATTAATGCTGAGGCCCTATCCAGGATCCAAGCAAGAAATGAAGCCAATTTCTCTCCCTAAGTTGAAAACTACTGCAAAGATGACTCCTGCAAGATACAGCTTTCTGAAATAGACATATTTATATTTATTCAGCTGTTACAGCTGATGAAAATATTTTTACAATAACAAGAAAAAATACCTAAGAAATTCTACTTTTGTAACAGCTAAGTACAGGTCATTCCTAGATCAGGAAGATCACAGCAATTGACCTTTTGTGAGCTTCTGTCAGATGGTGGGGAGGGAAGAGGAGAGACAAAGGAGATCATCTGACAGATGAGTCTCTCAACTTACATAGCACAGAGGAAGGAGTGGAGTGGGAGAGCTCAGACTCAAGCGATTGACTTTCTGAGTTTGCATTTCTCATGGACTTGCCCGCTGAATTGATGGAAAGAAACACAACATATGAACAAACAAAGATGAAGAGGTAGAGTGTGATCAGACTCCTCAGCAGGCACTGGCAGCAGGAGCGGCCTCTGGGGCACGGCAAGGGTGGTGACCAGTGGGATGAAGAAGCAATGGAAGAGGAGGAGTGGTGGGTGGAACTCAACCTCTCCATGTCCTCCTCCTTTGTGAAAGCTGTGTGAGGGTCAAGTACATGTGAAGGAAGAAAAAAAGAAGGCCAAAAGAAAAATAATGATAATTTAATTAGAAGCAGCAAGAACTTAGAAAATCTTTGAGCACACAAACAATGTTAATGATGTACTTTCAGGGGCAATGTGGGTGCCAAAGAACAGTTGTAAAGGTCATAGGTGTGAGTGACTCTGTTCAGATGCCAGCGCAGATTTACCCCTGTATCCAGTACACAGACACAAAGGGCTTTGAAAGAGCTTTGGAAAAACTATTCTTATAAATTTGAATGATTTTTGAGCAATGTATATTCCAAAAGAAATAGTTTAAACTGCTTTCCTTCTACTGTTACATAAAATTAGGCCAACAGGTATAAAATAAATTACAAATACATTAAATATTTCGAGGTAATGTACCTTAGAGATGTATTAAGCAGCACAGGTAAATCACAATTTGTCAAATCTGTTAGTACCTTACAGCTCAGCAATTCCCCACTGCCAAGCATCACTCTTACTAATGCTTTTGCTAATTTGTCTCTAGGGGCAAAAAGACACCGTGAGAAACTTAACAACTCACCTTTCTGAAAATCTGCAGACAAAAATAATGGTGCTATTCCATAGCATTACTTGAAAAATCAAACCTATATCACAGAGATGCTGCCCAGTAGTTCCAGTCTCATTACTACAGGAAGAAGAAATCCCACAAGCAATCCCAGAAGAAGGCATTGCCTACAGTCCAGTTCTCAGCATGTTCTTCCTGTCTGCTCCTGTCATATTTAGGAGGGATCACTGTCATATAGATGAGCCCATGATCGATGGTTAATGTCAGAAATTTATCTTAGCAACAAACCTGAACTACAGCTTCAAGTCATTTCAGACTCAAATTAAATAATTAGCTTATTGCTTGAGTTATTAAAGCTCACTGTTGTTTGGCAAGCACTTTTCTACTAAAAGAAATACGTTCCAGTCCTGAAAGGGGTAAGTGTATACATAAATAAGGCAATGTTACAGATACTAAGATTTCCAGTAAATAAAAAATGAAAGCAAGCCTGATTTTACTGTCTTCAAGTTAAATACCTGCCTTCAAAAGTGAAAACAAGGCCAGATCCTGACACAAGGGGAGAATGCTTCCTTCATCCCTGACAGACAGGAGACGAATTTGATCCTGAGGATACATTAATGATAGGTGATGTAAGACACTTTTAATTGCTGCCTGTCGTAATGAATCCTAATGTTCATAACACTTGGCACAGACACGCATGTGCACTGGCTCCCACAGTGCACAGGAAACAGGAGAGTGCTGGGGATGCTGTACCCCAAAACAGGCCCACAGAGGTGTGGGAGCCACACCTCTGCAAAGAGGCAAATCAACACCAAAGAACAATGCCCCAGCCCTGCCTGTGCAGAGCCATTCCCTGGGAGGTGTGCATCACACTGCAGTGCCATAAAACACACACTAATACTACTGCTCAGCTACAGCCACAGCCCCCTGCTCCTTCCTGGGAAGGACAGAGCCTCTTCCTATGCTGCACGCCATGCTGCAAAGAAAAGCAAAAAGCTCTTAAACATTCTTTATCATCTAAGGTGCAAAACATTCCTTCTAGGTCTCAAACGTGGTGACAAATATCTTGAGTCATCTTGAGCCTACGTTTAAGAAGGACCTGGAGAATTCTCTCTCCTTCCTCTGAAATCCATTTGTTCCTATCCGTATTTTATCTCCAGTGCTGCTGCTGACAAGAGAACAGCTTTCTCACTGTTCTCCTACAAAATATACATCCAGGAATAAAGCTTGCTGTGGGGGGGAAATAATCTTTCCTAAGTGCCTTGCCAGAGCAGGAAGCTTGAGCTCATAGTAGGTGTCAGGGTTGCAGGACTGCCTATTCCCTAAATCGTTCTACCAATTAGACCCTAGGGGCACTGTTAGCTTTAATTTAGAATAAAACAATATGAACAACAGCCTCCAGAGCAAAAATAGGAAGTGTGAGAGGAATACTAAAAACTAAAAAACAAACAAGTTCATGAGCAATTAATAAGCGGGAGATTATATTTGTCTTTTAAATAAACAGAAAATTAAATCCCTGTACACTGCAGGGAAAGACACAAACAGGATCTTGTTCCTCAGACCTGTGCTAACTGCAAGATCCCCTTTTCCAGTTTGGGAATACCATGTATTGTAGCCATCCAACTCGCCCTTACTTATGATACTGCAGAACCATATAAAAGAATTAGGCAAATTATTGTCATTATTGTTTTTTTCATATAATTGTATCTCCCTGAGGCAAGCTGTGGTAAGCTTCAGACAGAATTTTCTAAAAACCCTACTGTAATAATACCACATTACATCATCACACAGAGGCCCTATAATTAAATTATTAATTTAATAAGATTAGTAGTTAAACTGCATCAAATAGTTTGAAAAAAATACAAAGCATTATGATTAAAAGTAAATCACACTATTTTCCAATTAGTCAGCTGCAGATCCCTCTAATTCTTCTCTCCTTTCACAGTAACTCAAACCACCACTTTGTTACATCCATTCTCCCTGTTTTATTTTACTATTACCACTGGCCCATGTTTCACCTGTACATATACCATAATTATTTGAGGCCAAAAGCCAATCTATTTCGTGAATCAAAGACACACAAACCAAATACTCCCTTTTTCAAACCCATTGCGCTTTAAAACATAATGCTATTAAAATAGGTATGTGTAACATCACAGCATAATGTTTAGAGCAGGGAAAAATGGAAAAAATATTATCTGTGAAGCTACAAAATCAGGTTTATAAAAAAAGTTTTGATGTCATTTTTTTAAATAATAAAATAAGATTAAATAAGTGTATGGACAGAACAAAAGGAAACAAAAAAATACACTGGCATCTGAACAGAATAAAAATAAAAATGGTGACATGAAAAAAAAAAAAACAAAACCAAACCGAATACACAAATGCATGTTAAACATAAACTAAGTAAAAGTTATAAAGCACTAACTTAGACATTTATAATCTACTTCTATTATTACAGGAATTAATATCTTAGTCAAACAGCAGTAACTTTTATACTCTTAATCCCAAAACATCATGGGAAATGGTGTTTTGGGAACTGAAAAGTTACAGTTAAGTCTGAAATACATCAAAAGTAATTGCTTCTAAAACAGGAAAAACACTATTCTCTCCTAAGATTCATTAGGGGTTTCTGTGTTTAATGGCCTACTGAAATACAACCACAAAATTCATGTTACTGCTGCTCCAAACATTTCCAGTGTAAAATCATACCTTTCACATCCTCATCTTCGATGGTTGTGTTGGAACTCTCTGTTGATTCCTGTTGAGAAGTAAATATGAGTTGAATGTATAAAACCAGCCAAGCCTTATTTGCGTGCCTAGGAAAATGACAGGATTAGTTACAGGAATCATGCAAAGCCTTGAAGCAGGGTGGGATGTCATTCACAAACAAATGGTCACACACTGATTGAGACATTTCCACCTGAAATGGGTGTGAAACATTGCCATTCTCCACAGGAGGGAACACATATACAATTCCTGCACTCTGATGCTTTTAATTCACAGGAATGTACAGGGAAGTTTTTTCCTTTAACATCCAGCTCTACAAAGTCCATTCTGAAATGTATGAATTACTTCAGCCAAGTAGGAGTGCTTGCCATTTTAAGCTTAGTGATTAAACCAACTGTGCAAAATAAGTCATTCCATTCCAATTCCACCTTCTAAATATGCAGGCTTCCACAAGCTACAATTTACAACCCATTTCCTGCTCGTGTGACTTCAGCAATGTATATTCAAATGAAGTCTCACAGTGATCTGAAGCATATTGAGTCAGATTATCTCATTTTTATACTGTTTTTTGTGATTTATTTTTAAGGAGATGGAGAATTGACTAATGTATGGTAAGAACTTTGACAAACTAAGGCATCTTCATAGCAGTATTCTTCAACCAACCAGTCATGCAGAGGAATGACTCATTGATCAGACAGTTTATTCTTAAGCCATTTCACTTAAAAAGGCAAGGATATTGTATCTCAGTCTTTCCTTAATTACCAGAAACATGAAATATAATGGGCAAATGCAAGAGGGCACTGTCAAATCTAACAGCTGCAGAGAGTTGGAAAGTTTTAAGCTAGATGGTTTTTTTATCTTTATACTTTCTTGAAAAGTAAAACTAATTTTTTTTATTTGCAGCTCAATAAGAAAGATTAACTGATCTTGTTTTATCTGAGAGAGAAGACAGAACTAATATTGTATTTAATTCTTTAAAGGACTTTACAATTACATAATGAAAGGTAAATTTGCCAGTGCCCTTCATTTACTGTGTCCTCACAAGGCTGAGCCAAAGGAATGTTCAAGAGGGCTAATGCATTACTCAGACCTTCAAAACCCAAATAAGCATTGACAAGTCAAACTAGAGGAATTAAGTCACACACAAACAAAACTGAATGAGCCACCATGCTGTCCCTGCCCTGGCTGTGTTAGACATTCCACTCTACATGGACATATCATGCTCCAGCACTTCAAATATTAGATAAAGTACTTACAAGTGAACAAAAACTTCACACAAATATGAGTTGTAATCACCATGCAAAGCTCACGGGGCAGATGTAGCCTCTAACACTGAAGCATCCACTCCAGTTGCCATACTACAAGGATCAGTCTTTCAGATAAATTTAGGAGGAACTCTCCTCATTAAGGGGTTTATTTGTTGCTGTGACCTTTTGGGACATTGAGAATCTTAGTTGCTGAGATTATGGAATAAAATCAAGTAGATGTAGTCATGCCAATATTTTATCTGGGTTTTCTGGGCTTTAGTGGACTTCAGCGATAAAGATCAGCCTGCTGTTCAAACACAGGCTGCTCGTGGCCTGAGGGTTTAAACTTGGGGAGCTGAAAGAGTATTAAGAGGAAAACACAAATTCTGTGTTGGACAGATGTAGGGGACATAAAGGACTGGGATACAAAAGCACAACACACATCACCAGCACTTCCATGCTTGAGGAATGTCTGCATGTGTTATTTCGTCACTCAGATCCACTCCTCCTCTTATGAAATAACCACAGGAAGTTAAGACTAGATAAGTGGGATGTGAATTAAGTCAGCACTGCAAACAGTGAAATTCTTGTTGAAGCATAAATTCTTTTCAGGAAACCTAGGAACATGTGTTAATGTAAATGATGGTATTTCCTGGCCCTTTTCAAGTCCATGCATGAAAAAAACAAAACAAAACACGTTTTAGGGATCAGCTGCCAGACGCAAACATTACAATTCATGAGAAAAAGAAAAGAGTATGAAGAAAACATGTAAAAATCAAAAGACCTCTTTGTCACTTGAAATGTGACTTTTTTTGGAAACTGCCCAGTGATGTTATGGAAGAAAACCAAAGTCCTGTGCAAAAGACACGTCACAACACAATGTATAAGCATGCTGAGAAACAGCAGATGGAATAAACGGAAATGACATCTTTGTCTGAGGGGACAACTGCACGTAAAACTCGCTGGATCACCTCACCACAATCTGAGAACAGCACTGTTAGGTTTCCCTTAGACTGCAGCATTTCTGGCTCAAATGAGAGAGAGCCCCTGCTCCCCGAGCTGGGCTGCACAGGGCACTGAGCACTGCCCATTGCTACCAACTCCCCCAAGTGCTTCAGGAGATCAGAAGCAGCAGGACGCACGCAGGAGATGGACACGGATAAAAACAGGCTCAAGAGACACCGGGTGTAACAAATGCAGGAATGAGATTTTCCTTCACAAATTCTTGAAACGGCCCTATTGTGCTGTGGAACAGTGGATGGAATGTGTGGTGTGGAAAAGGAAGATGGAGTTGATTCTTTCTGAATACCTTATTTCCATCAGGGTTGTGGATTACTGTAGTTTGGGGCTCCTGAGCGAGAACAAAATAAAGAGAGAAAGAGTTCCCATTGGTAAATACATTTTCATTGGTGTGAGGTGCAAGAAGAGCCAGCTCACAAATGTTGAACACTGACAAGAGTTAAAACAAATGTTAACTGTCGCCAGGGGGTGAAACTGGATTTCTCTAACACAGATTTCCTCAACAGCAAGCCAGCAAAAAAGGCCATCTCACCTAATGCAGCAGCATGCAGAGACCTTATTCAGGAGTGGGGTGTGCAGGGCTTTGAAGCTCTGGGAACCTGCAGAGGCTCTTCTGGACGAGGGCAGGCCAAATGCTCCCTGGGCTTTCCTGTCTGAACCTGGACAGGCAGGGTGGCCACAAATCTTTAAGCTTTAATAACTTGTTCTTTTTAATCATGTTTGCTCGTATTAGCATGAAGTGATCAAATCGAAATACGACGGAATTGATAAAGATTAAGGAGGACTACCCCTAGACACTACCGTGGTTTGGAATGCGTGGATTGCCCTCAACTCCTGCCTTGGCAGAGCTGCATAAAACCAAGCAAGAGAGATCTTTGTGTCATTTAAAAGTGTAATTTCCCCAAATCCTTGAATCTTAAAAAAAAAGGTTCAATAATCTTTGAAATGGCAGTTAGCCAGCATGCTTTCAGCATGGGCCATCGGGCATGGCTCCATGCGGGAATGGACTGCCATAAACTCCTTTATGCAACCTGCTGACTCGGCCTTAGGAAGAACTTACTGCATGCCTCAGTGCCAGATGCTCAAAAAAATTCCAGAGGAAAAGTGCTTCCAAATATGTGTGAACTACCCCATTTTCAAAGTTTTATATGTACATGGGAAACAACAAGTCACAACACGATGTACTTTGGCATTGGCATTTACATTAGTGAGCCCCGTGATACACAGGTGCCTTAGAAATAGGGCTGTTAATAAAAGTGAGACTGCAGTAAACATCCAGGAACATGATTTTGATTTTTAATATGGCCTTAGCAGAGCTTATTAATGAATAATGTCTCCTGCTGATTCAAATGGAAGAGAAACAAGCAAATGTTTAGCTCTAGATGCCTCTTGATCCCAGAGTAGTCTTGCAAAGTCCTGCTGAGTTTCAGGAAATATGGAATGAAAATCTGAATAAGGTCTGTTTTATGGCAGCCTAGTAATAATCCTGTTAGCTCTCCTGGATGTCAATACTTTAACTAAGACAAAGCTGAGAAAATAATAGAGCCAGTTTTAAAAAATTTTGTTGGTGCAAAAGGTTAGCATTAGAAGGTGGAAACAGTCATCAGGCAAAGAGCTAAGAGCAACACCAAGCGCATTCTACTCACTTTCTGGCACAGCATGCAAAAAATTCAGCTACAGTTACAAATGCTACGACTCTACCGCATCCAGCTTCCATTTAATATTTTCTGTCAATAAACACGCTCTAATGGATTTCCTCACAACAAAAATTCAGCATAATTCAAACAAAAAGGTTTTCCAAAACCTGTTTTTAGAAAGCAAACAGAGTAAATGCATGAAAAAGCAAAAAAGAGGGAAAAAAAAAAAAAGGAAGAACAAACAGAAGACAGTCAAAAACTTCCAGATAGCATGAGAAGGAAAATTCCAGGTATACCAGCGCCGGGGTAGGAATATTTTCCTTGGGGCTGGTTACCACGTTGGTTTTGTTGTTTATCTGTAGGTATGCAGAAAACAGAAACAGACAGGCCTTAGAACTCGCAGTAGGCACCGTATCTATATCTCTGCACACAACATCTATAGACAGGTATCGGTATCTATAGATAGATATAGATATGGAAATAAAGAATACAGAAAGATGAATTTAGGAACTCGCAGAAACGCTGACACTAACTCGGGAGCTGGCTGGCAGCACCTCTCCACGCACTGCCAGAGCCCTGCACCATGGTCTAGCTAAGGGACAGATGAATTGAGACACTTAACAGAGAGCCCTTAAGTAGCAGCTAAGTACATCTAAGAAGAATAAAGAATTAATACGGGTTGCAACAAAGTCCTAAATAGCCGCTGCCATTTTGTGACATGCAAGGTGTTCAGTCATTGCACCCAACAGTTCTTTATTTCTAATGAATTATGCCTACCATTAATAACGTTTGAGTATTTGTAGTGCTTCAAAAATCTGTAATTTGTTCTACTGGCTTCTAATTCCACTTCAGAATAAATATGATGGTCACTAGAGACTTGTGCTCCTTGAGCTGTTTTTAGCAGAAAATCACTGGCAGCTTCTCAGTGCTGGTATTGTGACTTGGAAGCACGAGGTTTCCCACTATGGTACATGTAGTCTTACTCCAGCCATCAGCACCTCTCTGTTTAACTTTACATACAGGTCCTCATGATACTCCTTAAGCTTAGCACAGTGCTATACTTCCTGGTTTTTATCTGAACAAAATATTAATTCAAATCAAACTGCTCAGCAGGAAGTTTCAAAGTATCTGATCCTTTAAATTTTTTAAGATTTAACTTTCATTAATACCATGGGATATGGGAAGAACAGAAATACTAAAAATAATGTAGCAAGCCACTTTTTACAAGCACTAAGAAGCAAGATTCAAATATTGTAAAGCTGGTTGGAAAGATGTATTTTTTCCACTCTTAACAATTATGAGGAAAAGATATTATGGACATTTTGGTCATGTCTAATTTTAGCAAGGGTGGTCCAAAGCATCATGCAGAACTAGGTATATAGATGCAGATCATCTGAAAAGACTTTGATCCAAAAAAACCAAGTTCTACTGAACCTTCTAGTCATAGCACTTAGTAAGAACTGTCCAAAGCAAAACCAGAAATGCCTGGACTTGTTCTGTTAATGGATTTTTCTAAAAATGTAATTAACTTTATGGAATGGAAACAATTAAATTCACAGACTCCATGTCCTCAGCACTTTATGATGATTATTTTACTTTGGGCCAGGTGTGGCAGCTGACTTGTGGATTTCAGGAACTGAGCCTGCAGCTGAAGTGAATCTTACTTAGGATACGTTTAAATTATGGAAACGTCCGCAGGATTTGCAGTAATGAATTACAGACTGCAATTATTCTAATTTTTAACCAGCATTTAACTGGCTTTGAAGAATATACTAGTTTTGTTAGTTAATCAGGGAACATTATGTTGACACTAAATATTTAATAATACTGGTGATAGATACCATTTTACCATATAGAATAAAAATAATTTTCTTTGATTTAAAAGCAAAGTTGCCAATGCTCTACAGCAGAAAAATGAAGAGCATTTATTTTTTTAAACAATGGTCTTTCTACAGAAATTATCATTAAGAGAACATATGAGTCAGTATTGAGTTGAAAGTGATTACACTCTGACTCGGCTTACTTATTGTCAAATAAATTTCATTTCTCTAGGCACAATTACAGATGTAAGCTGTAGGATTGTCTGAAGTCAGGACAGGGAGAGAACAAACACCTTTGTGTGTAAAGTCTTTCACAGAGAGATCTAAATATTGTCAAGTATTTTACCTGCTTTGATATTTATGGGATTCTGAGATGGACAGAACCCTGAACTCCTTACTCAGGAAAAAACTTTAAAGAAAATCCCATCCATTTCAGGAAATGAATGTTCTACTGGAGATCTGTAGAAGAGTGGGAACACAAACATGGCTGCTTAAAAGCAGACTAAACCTTCCAAGCAAGACAAAAATTGCATATCGAGTTGCATAACTACAGATTCATATTTTTGTGCCAGTGTAGTCATTGAGAGACTAGATTAAACAGACCCTTGCTAAGGAAGGAAATGAACATTTAATCAGATTTCATACAGTCCTATTCAGTAGCAGCTCAAGTGGTATCCCAAATGAGTGCTCTTGGTTGAATAAGGAAAATAGGTTAGTCAAAGCTCAATTCCAATTTTGCCTGAGTAAGGAGAGCAGGCTTTGGTCTATACTCTCTTGATGAAAGCCCTAGGTAAATAAACAATATTCATTACAGCTACTGCTGAAAACTGCAGGAAATCTATTCAAAACTTCTTCAGCAAGATATTGAGAATCCAGCATACACCAGGAAGAGAGAGAGAGAGAACGTGATTCATTCTAACATTCATAACAAATGTGTTATTTCTTCCATGTAAACAGAACTTGGTAAAACCCTTTGAAACTTTGTGAGAAAACAGCAATAAGCTGTACATGTTTTCTCTCTCCTAGAACAGAGACATTAATCTATGAACACATGGTGCATCTTGCATGTATTTTTAACAGCAAAGGGAAACCACTCCAAAAGGATTACAATACTGTCATGTGAAACAGTTACTTCAAAGCTGATTTGTGATTAACCAGTGACCTTCTGTTTGTTGTGAAGAAGGTTTTACTGCTGCATCACTTGCCGAAAGTCACTCTCTGAAGTGTGACAGTAGTGCCGGACAGACACACACTCAGTCCAAACAGCTGGGCACAGCTCTAGTATCATTACTGGCCTTTTTTCCATAGAATATGAAAATACTTTAACAAATAAAGTCCGTATCTTGGGGCTTTACCTTTCACATGTTACTTCTGTAACAAAGAGTTAACACACACTTCAGGTTTGGGATCCTGGCAATAACCACAGTGCACCTGCCCAATGCCCCTCCTTTGGATGCCGTGGCTCCTGTCACTGGAATTCTGCATTCACCCAAGGAACAGACCTACATAACTGCATGGCTGCTTGCACCTGACCAGCAGATTTTGCTTTCCAAGGAGAGCTGGCTTCCCAGTGTGCAAGAGGGACCTTTGCCTTCTCTCTGCCAGCAGAAGCAGCAGGCAGAGCCCATCCTCACAAACGCCTCAAAGGTCACATTCAAACCCACCATAAACAGCAATAGAGGAAGTTACCGTGTGGGGTCACAGAGGCCAAATGAACACCAGAATGGAGAGTAAGTTGAGGAGGAAGGCAAGTTATTGAGACTGTCAACTGGGACATCTTGGGACACAGCCCTCAGCTGCAGAGCAAGCTAGCTAGGAAACTAGTGTGGGAAGGCTGGGAAATTGGCTTTTTTACTCCTGGGCATTTAGCATGGTATCTTGGGCTACAGTGACTCAATTAATGCAGTACTGTATCACTGTGCAACTTGTTTTGTGTTACATTTTATGATATTAATAATATTAGCTTTTAAAATAAGGAGATTTTAAAAACAAAGAAGGCTGTTACAAGATTACTGTTTTGTTACTATTCTTATTTACTAAGAACAGCTGCATTGGCTGATGTTACATCTACTTTTTTTTGCTTTTTTATGTCCCCAGGTTAAAAAAAAAGTAAAGACTTGCTTGAAAGAAAGGCCGAACGATTCACTGTGGATGGCATATAGCAACTGCAGGCTTAAAATTCACAAGGTTGTACTTTAAAGTCTTGCAGTTCTCACAGTAAGTTAACAAAGCTAAATGCAACTGTTTGATTTCTAAGTGTGAACGTTTCACAGGAGGAAAAAAAATCTGTCGATAAAGATCCTCACCATCATCTGAACACTCGAACTGGACTTCCTTTTCTGAATTGACCAGTCAGAGAGAAAGGAAAAGAAGAAAAAGTGACTGGTTGGATTTGCAGTATCAATGCATGGAGTACAGTATATTTCTCTTTTGGCTTTTTTTTTTTCTTTAAATAAGAAAAAGACAGGCTACAGCTGTTGGAAGGGGTGGAAAAATGCTACAGAGTATCTCAATAACAGCATCTCAATAACAGCAACGACAAAAACAGACTTCCCCAGATGTACATTTACTCCCTTTGCTCCACATGACCATGCAGGCTAACAGCAACACATAAAATATGCTGAAACCAAAGAACTGAATCCCAACAGGTGAAAGTTAGGCAAAATTTTGGCAACAGTTGTTTCCCATATTATAATTGAGATAGAACAAATAGCATTGTAGACCTGTAGGAGGAATGATATTTAAAAAGGAAAACTGGTCAGAGACAGTGCATAAATTTTATTTATTCCACAATGAAACATGGTCAGAGTTTTCCAGCAGTGATAGAACTGTTCCAAATGTGTGCTTCTCCATGTGACTGGGATCTCCACTGCTTGGCAGTGAGAAGCAATGCAATGGTACTGTACTCATTTCTCTGTAAGTCAGGCTCGGGATTTTTTGATCAGCAAAGTGCGCATATGTCAGACAGCAGGCACAAATATACTGTGAATCTCGTATTTAAGCAAGTATTTATAATGTTTTGCTAAAGTAAGACATTAAGTTTAAATAGAAAATTAAAATTCAAGTCAAAGACACCCTTCTGAATAAACACACAGATCACAGAAGAATATCTTTTGAATCATATAATGAAAGCTTGAAGGATTATACTAGTCTTTAAGAGTCCTCTGAGAAAAAAAAATACATATTCTGCTGAGTGATTTTGGTTGTTTTTTTTTTTTTTTTCCGAAGTAAGTATTCAGAATATTCATTTGTGAAGCATCTCTCCTCCTGCAGGGTCTGGTGACGTGAGAACAGGAGCTCTAAACCATGTACGAAAGCTGCCAAAATGTTCCCTTCTTAACAAGGTCTCTTAGTCAGGATGAGCTTATCTGAGACAGTAAACCCCTCAAGTTCTGCCAAATATAGCAAGTACATCTGGCAGAACACACCTCATGTGGAGCCAAGCCTACCCGTACACTTTTGGTCTTCCACGAAATCTAGTGGAAAGTCAAGGGGAAACAAAGAGGCAACAGAGCTGCACATAAACACTGATGCCTAAAAAGCCCACCACCAAATCATTAGTTTCAAGTTAACTGATAATTCTGAGTCATTAATTACATTATCATTCGTCATTAAAAAAAAGCAAGAAAAAGCATTTTCTCCAGTAGTTTTCTATCTTCTGCTTACTAAATGCTGGCGAATTTTCAAGTATTTGTTTTAATTCATTTCAAAGCCTCTTATACTAACTTTAACCACTCCAAATAGCTAGTGAGAAGCACTTACAGAATCTATGAAGGAATGAAATAGCAATAATCAATTCTAAAACCTGGCAGAAATTACAGACAGGTGGAGACTAAGAATATATCTTTGAAATGGAAAGCAGGTGTTTAACCTACCTTAACTCCATCCGGCTTTTTCAGTAAACTCTTGGCTGCTGTAAAATGAGACAAAAATTTGAGTGTCAGGTGGTTCCCCTGCAGTCACCCAGCTGTGCAGCAAACCCCCAGTGCCTCCCAGCTCCAGGTATGTTCAGTTTTTATTTCCTCCTTTTGTTTCTCTGAGCATGGGGTGTGAAATCCTTAGGAAACCATTAGTCTTTAGGACTATCAAACATCTCTTTTTCTATTGCCTAAAGCTGTAGGTTGACTGCAGTTCTACAAGGAGAGAGCTCCTTGGGCGGCAGAGAGGAAATGGAAGCAGGGTGAGTGTAAAAGCAGCAGCTTTGGCTATATCCATTTCCTCAATTGCAATATACTTCTACTGGATGATAGGGATAGTTTGGTATGACTGTGAAAAGGTATTGTTTTGATGGCAGGGACTTGGAGCAGGTGTCTGCAGAGCCCATGGGTATCTCAATGATGATATCTCAATGTGCATAATGCCCCTCTGGGGACTTCCCACCACGACAGCACCAGCCTCCTTGAGTGAAAGTGCAGCACAGTTGCAAGGAAGAAAGGAAGGACGATTTGCTAGTGAAGGGTTGTTTTGGAGGGTTGCTGCCTGTGAGGCAATACTAACAAATTCTAGTCTTTGCTTCGGCTCCTAATGAAGAAAACATGCTATTTTCTGAATCGTGTTGCACACTGATAAAATTTTTGTGACATTTCATTTGTCATAAAGTTATTCACGTGCCAGATCTTAAATTCCACCACTTAAAACTGGCATCAAATAATTCCAACTTACTAAATTTGGAAGGCTAACGTGCAAACAAGCACACACAGCTCTGAACCTGAAAACATTCACAGCAGAAGTACATGCTGGCTGACCTACCAAATCCATATAAACTATTCACTAAAGCGTAAATGCTCCATGAATCACTGCCAAAGACTTGAAGAATAATAAATTATACAACAAGCCTGCCGTTATTGGGGTTTTATTGTTGTTTATGACCCAATCTTCCCATCAGAAAGTGTTCCACAGCTCAGGTTGAAAGCAATTGCTGTTCTATATATAGGGGAGACAGTCCTGACATGGAGCTCCCATCATTAGTGGCATCCTTATCTTAAAAATAACCTCAAAACACCAAATAAATTGGACCTCGCACGCCCAAGGCTACTCAGACTGGCTGAGGATACGGGAGTTACTGAGTATGTGTTCTACCTTTAAAGCTAATTCTTGTAATTGTGGCTTATTTGTGAGATACATCTGCATCAAGTGCTCATTTTACAGCACCAAAAATGTAGGATCACTTCAGCAACTGTCCAGAAATGACTAATGTCCATTATTGTGTTGTTTACATGAAATAAACCCGGAAAAGTGAAGTCAGGTTGATGTTTCTAACTTCACTAATAGATCAGCCCTCAAAATGCAGTTTAGTAACTATGGACATCAGCCAACACTACCATTAGACCTCCCACATGGCCACATCTTACAGCTAAAATGAACAAAAATAAGTTTGCCTGTATTGAGCAGCAGTACCCCTAGATGCTTTTATTTAAAGAAACACGTACATAAATATTGAAACCAAATTGTTCTCCACATACTTTGGAGATTGGACTGCCTGTGGCAATGTATGCTTTCAGGACCTGAGGCAAGAGGGCCTTAGATTTTACATTACCACAAATATTGTGGGCACTCCATTACCTTCAGGAATTTATTTAGGGAAAGCAAAGGGAAGGAGATATTTCTGAAACCTAAGGACAAAAAAACCCAGAAGTTAATAGCCTTCAAAGCCTGTTTTATACCCTTAGCCCTAATAAAAATATGGGAAAACATAAATTAATTCTTATAGACCTCTGTAGGTCCTTTTGCTAAATTTGTACATGAAACTTCTGAGTTCTTTTGCTGCTTGACAACGACTACACGTTCTATGTAAACAATTAAATGAGAGGCAGTAAAATGAGGGCACCACAAGCAATAACACCGAGTATTTATTGTGTGTACGGCACGGCCGGCGTGTCCTTCACAACATGCCCAGCATGGATTACTGTGCACTGCGGCACGCTGCAGGACACATCCCGCCACTCTGCTGGGTTTGGTCTGCAAAGGATTTTTAACAGTATTTGGATTCATCTTTCTTTAATCACAGACACTGCATACAAATCAAATATTTAAAGAATTTGCAGGAGCAAAGCAATCAGCATATCCTAAATTAAGCCCACAATGAGAGATTTCTTGCATCTACAAGCAAGAGCTAAAAATAAAACCTAAGGCAGCGCTACTAGGCCAGAAAGCAGACTGGAAACAAATGGTTTGTGACAGCATGGAGAAATTAAAGTGATTGAGGACAAACAGCAGTCTGGATTGAGAAGAGAAAAAAGATGTTCCTTTCACGTGCTGAGGGTCTTACCTCACAAGAAATACACATTCCACATAAAAGGAAGAAAAAAAAGGAAAGTAAAACACTTTTATAACCACATCATTATGGACAAATGACCTTCATAAGCATGCTTTGCAATGAAATACAATGAATAAAGAAACTGAAAAAATAAAACGTCATCAAGAAAAAACACAGGTGGCTATGGTGTAAAACAAAAGATGTCAGGTGAAAAAACAATAAAAAAGCCAAAAATCCTATTTGCTTTTCATGTTGAAATACTGTTTAAAAACTACTTCAGCTTTTTTGGTTCGTAGAAGCTGAATTTGATCCTTACACATACAGACAGTGACAATTATGAAAAGGGATAAGGAATGATTTGTTTATTTGATATTTAACAGTAATTCATTTTTACAAGAAGCGCAGCCTACAGCCTTCCCACCTTTTTAATGAATTGGCAGAAACCAGAATTCATTAAGCACTAACTCAAGGTAATTTAGATGAATGTGGTCTTCTGTGTTTAGGTGTTTATTAAAGAAGGGTACTTAACTAAGAAAGAAATTGTATTTTAAGTACTATGCAAATTGAACAAGTTGTTCTTGCATTCGTGATTATGTAATTTTTTGGATGAGTCAGTGCTTATTATTATTCGAAACATGCCCAGAGCACTATCATGTTTTTGTCTGTACAGTAATTTATGTTACACTCCAATAGTTACATCACAGAGCAGGAAGATATGTAAAATTACTGGTTTTTAAATCTGGTGTTCTATTTCAGCATTCACTGGAAATCTCAAATAGCAAAATGAAAAATTCAACACAGCATCCATATTCTGGCAATTCTACTACTTTGGACAATTCTAACTCTGCCAAGAGCAATTTTAGCTTTTGCTATTAGAGCTTGTTTAGAGTAAGACCTCAATCTTCAGAGTCATCAGGACAAAACTGTTTCATGAAGAGAAAACAGCTGTTCTTACATCCAGTTAGGCACTGCTGGGCATTAGAAAGAAAACAGGGACTCATGTTACTACATTCCTTACTCCTTAGCAAAGCAATAAAGAAATGAATGTACTGATGAGATTTTTAATACAGGATGCAACAGACTCATGGAATGGCTTTTAACATATATAAAAATATGTAAATTCTAAATGTTGTTTGGTGATACTTGTGCATGTGGAGCTATAATGCATAACTTTCAATTTGCCTGCACCAAAATAGGCATGAAAACACTGCCTGTCTTTGACAGGTAACAATCAAAAAGCAGGGAAGGAGCTCAAATTCTATAGAAAAATCAGACTGTCACTTGAAAGAGAATTTCTTTGGCCCAAAGAGATTAAATTCTTGTTTGCTTCATCACAGTAAATAACATGATATATATCATACTTAGATGCTCCTGAACGAGTCCTAATTAGACCTCAGCCTTCACAGACATTAAAATATAAAGACTGCATTAATCTGGAGTTCAATGAACATACCTGAGAAATTTCTGGTAGCCAGCATTGTTGTCAAAATGGCCCCCTGTGTACACACACATTTTCCCAAATTAGCATCACACTTGTGTAAAACTCCAAATGCCAACACAACAAAAAGGAAAATACATGAGCAAATGCCACCAATTACTGAATTAATTCTGAGAGAATGGATTATCTTTGCACTACCTCTCATATGCCATGTCATGACTTCATCAATTGTAATTTAATCTTAATTACACACCTATCAGTAATCCTGATATCTCAAATATTTACCAACTGTCAGTATTTAATGCACAAGCCAGGAGTATTCAGAGGCACAGCAATTATTCAAAATTCATAGATGAATACGAAAAAGACTTGACTATTGTCCTTAGATTATTTTTCTTATGGAGGAATAGGAGTTTATTTGTAATGTACACATTAGACAAGTTCACATCTGCAAAGCTATCATGTCTGGCCAGGAAAAAAACAAAGCATAATTCAGAAGAATAACCTTAAGGATTGTCCCTCAAGAGCCTACTTATTGTGTCTAAATACAGAGGATTACTATAGTTTTGAATTAAAGAAGAAAAGCCAAGTTCCATTTACTTTGATAAAAAGTTTAAGATCTTCAAGCCAAAAGCTGATCTTCTTTTAAGGTAAGTTAAGAACAATAGGTCACTTAAGAACAATATTTACAAAAAACTCTGTACAGAGATCATATGTTTTGCACACCGAACACAAGCACAAGTTTTCTTTCTTACCTTTAGTTTTCTTCTTGCATTGAATTTCTTCAAGCAATCTACAGTCTCTTGTCTGTGCATCATAGAGGCAACAGTAGAACGTTGCTGAGAGAAAAAGAAAACAATTATTTTAAGGCACCCAGCCAGTTGTTTTAGCAGTTTGTTTACTCTACAACACACATGTTACAACCCATAGTCCCAAACTTGGGTCTTCAATTTCTAATTTGTCTATCTCATTGTGCTCCTTTTACTCAGCCTTTCCCACGTGTAAAGTCCACTTGAAAAGTCATCGTGTGGAATATACTGAGAGCAGGAGAAAAGTCTTGGATCCAGGAACAGCCAGGCAGCCTCTGCTACCTGCAAATTGACTTTTCAGAAGTCCCTTAGTTCCCTGCCTGCACATTTCATGCTTATCTGCAAGATTTCAGGGAAATGAAGATGCAAAGCATTATCTAATTCAAAGTTACTGTCCTGCACTTTCTTCTCACTGAGAATTTAAAATAACACTCTAATTTTCACATAGAACATTCTAGACAACACAGTCAAGGCAAAGGAGATGAATTTGCAAAAATCATACCCCAAGCTGAGATCTCTATATAGACCACTATTGATCATATCTATGTAATTACAATTTTACAATTTATAGTTACACAGCTGCATGAGCAAGAACAGAAGTTATCCTCTAATCACATTCACTACATGCTGAAGCAAACCATAAACTGATTTGTCTGCCATGTGATCATGTTGAACCTGTGGACATTACTTACACAGATCCATGGATGCTTTAGTGCTTCTGATGCTGTGATACGTTTTGCTGGGTTGATGGTGAGCATTTTATTGATAAGGTCTTTTGCTTCAGGAGTCACTGTGTCCCATTCTGGTGAGGGGAACTTCAGAAAAAAATACACATATGTACATAGTCTTGTACAATCTTTACATAATTTCACCAAAGGATCCATTACTGGATTCAAATAAGAGCTTAAAAATTGTAAGGCTCTGCCTTTACCTCATAATTTACAAACTACCTAAATCTGAGGACCAACAGACTCTTGCCTGTTTAACATAATATGATTAGATGATGTTGCAGAATTCATATGCCACCATCTCACCAGTTCTTAAATTCTCCCTCTAGGAAACTCCTGTTTAGAAGCACAATTATAAATAACTGAAAAGACAGAGTATGGTACATACATCATAAGCACCAGCCTTGATCTGCTGGTAAAGCCTGTGCTGGTCTTCATCCCAAAAGGGAGGGTATCCCACCAGGAGGATGTACAGAATGACTCCTGCAGAAAATTCACACCAGCGTTAAGGGCTTGCAAGGAAGGAACCGCAGAAATTACTTTTGCACCTAACAATCATGTAAAATGAAAGGCTAAGTATCATCCCAGCCACTGGGATGGGAGGAATACTGCCCCTTCAGACAGGGGAAAACAGTGGAAGTGGAGTTGACAAGGCAACCTCTTATGGAAAACAAGAGCAAAAATGAGCATTTCACAACATCAGATCAGGAACACTGGAAATGTTTATCTAGATGGAGAAATAATATTCCATGATTCTGGATGTTCTAGGAAAACGCATTTTTCACTTATGGTTTTTTCATGGCTTACACTGGTGTCTGAAAGATTGTGTTATAGTTATTCTCATGCAAAGCAAATTTGGGAAACTCAAGTTTTTCTGTATTTGGTCAATAGGAAATTGAAAAGACCTGCTAGTCTGACAGAGATGATTCCCTGTGACTCAAGCGCTTTCATAAATACAGCAACATACTAAGTGTGGGTAGAAGTGAAATAAGGAAACCAGCCTCTGTTCTCAGCTGGGGAGCTGCCACTTGCCAGTGCCTCAGAACACAGTTTTGAGAACTGGGTGATAAAGCAACTGCTCCATCCTCCAGTTCAGAAAATATTTAATTTTGTGGTTTATACCTGCAGATGGGGTATATTGGTCAGAAGAATTTTAGGCTCCTTGTGAATCAAAACTAAATGTCCAACTCACAGTATGAACTGGTGTGTTTACTAACTACTGAGGCACCATTCTTTGAATACTCTTTGAAAGTGTGTTGTGTAGACATGGCCAAGAATGCCATGATAACAGAACCTAGTAAATAATTTTTTAAAAAAGAAGCACGTAAGGCAACAAAAAATCCAATGACCTCTACTACAAATTAATACTAAATTTTATTATAATAATTACTGCATTTTATTGTAATACTGAATTTTATTATGTTGTGCATCTATTCTGATGCACAATATAATGCACCCTGGATATAATTTCTCCCCCTTAAGACACTTTACAGTGGACTGAATATGACTTTCAGAATAACTTCTTACCACATGCCCACATATCCACAGGTTTTCCATAGGGATCTTTTCGTAACACTTCTGGAGAAAGGTACCCTGGAGTACCAGCAAAGCCTGTCAGAAAGAAGGCAACTGTGATCAAAACCTGTATGTGCTCTGCAAAAAGCAAGTGATTCTCATCTAGGCCCACAAGACCCAGGACAACATTTCCCGAGCCACGGACATGAACTGCTGCATTTGCCCATTTGTTTTTTATGGCACATGACCTAGAGGTGATGCTGACATTATGGGGGACCAACCAACAAAGCAGAGGGGCAGCTACTGTATCCTATATGTAAGGAGCTATATGTTGCACAAAATTAGAGCTACATCTAATACGATCTTTACACTGCACAACTCGTTTCTGCCAAGTCATTCCACTTCTGGAAACCTCTTTACCAAAGTTTACAGGAGGCATCTCTGAAGCAATCTGGCCTTTAAAATTTATATGTTCTTCATCCTTTATTAAGCAGTGCTGCTTCTCTGAGCAGAAATGTAAAATGTAGTATAAATATTACTTTTCTTAGGACACTGCAATGGATAAAAACTTAATGATCACTAACAGTCTGCCCCATTTCAGTGAGGATATCTGTTCTTTCAGGCATCTTGGCCTAAAATAAATGCTTGGGAATTCCTGAGAGGTGAGAATTTGGTGGCTTTCATGAAGGACCACATGCCATTTGTGCAATACCACCCTGGATTCCACAAAACTCATGAGAGATGGTGATAACATATAAAGTGCAGCTACAGAAAAAAGAAGCCTTTGCCCCACAGTCGCTAATTACTTCGGAGTAGGAGGAGGAAATGAAGGAACACATTCTGTAAATTCTAATGAGAAAAGAGCTAAAATATGGTAATGAAAAATAAGCTTGTTTTTTGCAGGCTCCTGATATGGAAGCTATGAATTGTTAAGGAGCACTATCACACAGGAAACACATCTTCAGCTCCTTAGAGGAGCTGAAAAATAGATGTTCTAAGTGGCTTTAAATAGAGTGCTGTTTCATATGTCTTCTTGGGTGCAGTGCTCATTTTAAAGGGGAAGCAAAGTTTTCTTGAGTTTAAAACTTAGCACAGCTCAATGAACATTACTATGCAAGATTTGAAAATAAACTCTAAAGCAAAAATAAGTATAGTACTTACCTAACCTTAGCTCACAATGAAGAAAAAAACCCAGATGTTAACTGAAATAATTGGTACAGTTTTAGTACACAGGACCACAGAATGGTTTGGATTGAAAGGACCTTGAAAATCATCTTGTTCCAAACCCCTGCCATGGGCAGGGACACCTTCCACTACATCAGGTTGCTCCAAACACTGTCCCTGGCGTTGGACATTTCCAAGGATGGGAGAGCAACAGCTTTTCTGGGCAACTGGTGCCAGGGCCTCACCAGCCTCACAGGTAACAGTTTTATCCTATTATCTGATCTAAATCTACTCTCTTTCAGTTTGAAGTAATTCCTACTTATCCTGTCACTACATGCTCTAATAAAATAGTCTCTCCCCAGTATTTTGAGTGGTTTAAAGCAGCACACACAGAAGGGTACACAGCCCTGATTTCAGTTAAAAAAAAAGAACACAAGGAAGTAGTTAACTGTCATTTATCAGGTTATTTTGTAACTGCTCAGAGGGACACCCAAAACAATAATGTAGTTTTCAGAAAAGTGTTGCTGCTTGTAGTAACTCAGTTAGCTAAAGCAATTTGCAAAGCTGAAAACTGTGACTGTGCAGTGCCTAGAAGAGATTGCAACACCTTGTACTCCTAAACTTCTATGATTTCTCCAGGCATCCAGAGGACCAAGACAAAATCCATGCTTTGTTGACTCAACCTGCCTGACACCTTCCCAGTACATTAGGCACCTGCTAAGAGGGTGGCAGGTTTCTACTAAACCCTGTAAGGCTTTCTACAAATAGGCAAGGAACAAGTTTGTTTTGCAAACATGCAAACCAGGAAAGTATTTCATTGTATTCAAACACAGAGTTCAAGTCAGTTTCCTGCTGAGGCACAGCTATGGTTCAAGCAGAAAAGAGACCACCGCACCAGAGGACTACACCATAATAAAGGGGAAAAAAAAAAAAACAAGAAAGGAAAGCATACTGATGCAGAGCTATGAGAATCTGAGCACGCCACGAGTCACTAAGTGCTGCAGAATCCAGTAGAAAGCAGAAAAAATCTTATGAAAGAAAGCAAGAAAAAGTTCAAAATGTCCAGACCACTGGAGTTCATGCTCTGCTCTGCTAATGCAGTCCTAAAGCTGAAGGCAGGCACTCAGCCCACTCTGGACACATTCTGCAGAGCAAGTTCCAAAAAAGGTATGGAACCCATTTATCTTATCGAGTGCCACAGCTTTTTTTAAAAGAAAGACCCCCTTTACGCTACTTGCTTTTCATTACCTTATTAACTCCTCCTTACATACATATTTTAAAGACTTTCTGTTCCCTTCTCCCAAGTCCTCATGATGCTGTAAGTCTAAACCAAGCATTTCACAAGAACCAAATGACAAAAAATCAAAGTACAAGATTTTCTAGGCCATTGCAACCTCCTCTGCATCACCTGCAGATACACTATGTACAGAAAATACTCCTGAAGTCAACTTCAATCTGCTGATTTTTTCTTGAGATGCTTCCTGTTTACCTGACACTCTTCAATTATAACAAACCACTTGTGTTTTGCCTTGTTTCTATTCCACTCCTTTTGTACTGGTCTGTTCATTGATGTGCAAGAGCAATCTCCTCTGTCTTTTGTGGATTACTGAAATCCATTTATAAAAAGACTGGATTTAAAACAACAGGCTGGCTCATAAAGCTGCCAACATATGTCCAATGGCACTGCCTGTGCATCTACATGTACTTATAGCCGTGAACACTCAACCTCCCAACCAGAAACACCTTTCTGATTCTGTTCCAAGGCTATAACCACTTTGTTCCATTTCTAGCTACTCTAAGGGAGAATAGGCAGCTGCTATAAATATTTTATTCTGTATGTTTTTCCACGTAGGATTTATAATACAGTTTTCCCCATGCTTCACATCTGTTCAAAGAGGGTGGTACGTGAGACACGTGTATCACAGTTGTACATGCAGTATTGTTTAAAATTACCAGTATTAAATATTTTCCACCAATTTCCTTCGGGCATCTATTAACTGTAACGAGCAATCTGTAATTAGTGTCTGGCTAAGGGGCTCAATCCCTCCTATTTTCCTATTCATTGAAGTAACATTCCAAAATGCTTCAGAATCAATTTTTCAGGTGTTTCCAGCTGACAAGAGACCAGTTCAGACAAAATGTTCTGATGACTGGGCATGTACACTCAGCAGTATTTCCCTACTGTCTCATTCTTCAGTTACCTGAGGGGAACCAGTGGTCTCCCTCCCAGGTTCTACACCTGTATTTTCTGCCTCTAGTTGCTCAGGAGAAAGTGGGAGAAAAGGGGTTGTGTGCACCTCTGTCAAATTTACAGACTGATGGAAGGTGGCACAAGCTAGGAATCAGGAAACTCAGGTTTTCCAGGGTCAAAGAGTCACATAGCTGCACATTTCACTCTGGGTTGAGAGTGGGGCAGTTGGGGAGGCTTAACCACTACACTGAATAAATGGTGAGGAAAAAATGGTATTTACTTACCAAACCAAGCTTGTTGTTCTCCCTGGACTTCTATAGCCAGTCCAAAGTCTGCCAGTTTGACTGCCGCTCCCTTGGATTTGCTAGCTAGAAGTAAGTTCTCAGGCTTGATTCAGAGAGAGAAAACAATTGAGATGAAAAGATAAGTAAATACATTTTTGACAGTACTCTGGAAAAGAACAAATACTTAGAGGAGTGAAAATGAGAAGAAACCCGTGTTTTTTTCCATGAAATTGCAAAACTTGCACTTCCCATTCCTATCTGGAAAGAACCACCAGGCCTGTAACCAGCCTTCATGAGCTCATGCCAGGAAGACTAAGGACAGTGAGAAGAAGAGATAGAATGGGCATGTGGAGCTGTGACACCTGCTGGTGTAACAGGTAGGTCAGAGATTCCCAAGAACTCATTACTGGACAAACGGGGCAGCAGACTCCCAAAGGACAGGGACTCACTGATGACTACTCTAACCCACGGAGTTTGCAGGATCAGGCATCTGCAACTGCCAAACAGAAATGTTTTGCATGACATCCCAACAGTAACAGCCCTGTGACTGTATTTAGAGAACAGGTATATTTACATTGCAAATCTCTCAGCACACCCACACTTGTGCCTGTAGAGAACCTTTACAAATAACAATAATAGTGAATGTTCCCACCTTGCTTTTGTTTTGTAGAGTATGTTGGTCACATCTGAAATGAAAGGCTATAGTACACTCACACAATTAAAGGTAAAGGATTTGAACACAACAATTATGTTCATTCTACTGTGCATAATGAATCCTTTTAACGGCAGTTAGCAAATATATCAAATGCAAATTGCCCAAAGACAACTTTATTGTATGAATGTTTGCTTTAAAAATACAACTAAAAAAGTACTGTAGAAATCAACAGATTATTTCAGAGAACTGTGATCCTCAAAGCATTTTCTTGCCACACCTGTCTTTCCAATCCCCATGGTTTTTAAAAAAGGTTTTGTTCTATATTTACAGAACAACAAAACTTCACTTTCACAGGTATTGCTGTGACTCCTCAGAAGCAATTTCTGCAGTGGTCTGTGATAAGGGACTTTGTTATAGCCAGGCTGGTGCTGGGGCCTCAATCCTGCAAACTCTTCAAGGCATATTCCAGGTTCAACCCAGCAGCAATTGTATCACTTCCAAGGGACTATTTATGTGATTGCAGTTAATCCCATGCACATACTGAGGATGGAAACAATTAAGATCATAAGCCTCTTTCAGCAAAGCCTATCTTTAATACATGTCAGGTATCCAGCAAAATATGGTTGAGCCTAAGTAAGACCTCAGCCACAGTGATACTTCTATTAATTAACAACATAATGGGCCCTGACAAATTCTTTAGTCTGAAGGCATTTTTTTCCCCTCTCACCAAAGGAACATCTTTTCAGCAATTTAACAATGCTGTTCTCTCACTCATCCTTTTGTTGCTATGTCATAGATTAGACAATATTAAAAAACTTTCATCAATAGCTACTTGATGAATTTTCTATTTTCACAGTTTCAAAAATTAAGAAGAAGGGCCCTCAAAACAAAATACAATCTTTATATAAATTTAAATTACATATATGAAACACTGAGTGCACAGCTGAGGACTCTTCTCTAGTTTCATCAACACTGATTTAAGCAATGTCACATTCCTTGCCATTTAATAACACACAGTGACATAGTTCTGCAAGGTTTCCTCTCAGAATGAAACAAGTTCACAGTAATTAATTCCTGGAATGATGTTCTCGTACAAACCTCTTAAAGCAACAGATGATCCTATTTGGTTGTGACCTTCAGGCAAGCCAAAAGCAGTGAAAAGCCTCATCCTTTTGGATGAAATACAAGCACTACCCCACCGAGCACATAACGCTTTCCCAAAAAGTGATTTTGTTCAAAACACTGGTTTTGTGTTTTCTGACGCTGGTTTGGCTTTTTCAGTTTATGTTTTCCTCTTGGGATTGTTTTTTTTTATTCCATTGCATGTCTCTTCTCTGCAGAAGTACCACTTTAACAGATGAGTATGTTCCACCAGAATTCCTGACGTGCTCCCATGCCAAAGACAACAGCCTTTTGGGCCATGCCAAGTGGGACTGTGTGCTTAACCAACATGCAGCAGCCGTTTGAGGCTGGCCAGAGGCACGTGGGTAATTATCATGCATTAGCCGGGAATGAGTGCAATTACTTGGGAAACATTAACAGCACCGTGCAGGACTTGTTCCCTGGAATCGGTGGTGTCACCTTGCGCTCCCCGGCGATGGGCAGCAGCCAAGCATGCACAATGGCACTGTTAACTGCTAAAATTACTTACAAATAAATTAACGTGATTTATGCCATGCTTTTCCAAAAGTCTTTAATTCTTAAGATATCCAATATTTAAGGCTCCGTGTATTTTTCCTTGAATGTACCTAAAGCAGCCACTCTTTGGTGGAAGGTAAGAGGGTCTTAACCACAAAATCACAGAAGCTGCACAAAAGTAGGAAGGCTACGGCCTGACAAGAACTGGAATTCCTACCTGGAAGTGCACTTTTACTAGCCGGTAAAGCCAGGTTGCCACTGATAAGTTAATTTTTTTCTGTGTCTAGGATCCATCACAATTCTGACTTAAGCCAGTGTTTACAAACACAGCAGCAACAAGCACTTCTACAGGTCATAAGAGGCTGCAAAAGCTCCTGTCTGTTTGCTACTAAAACAGCCTAGAAGGAAAGTTAAATAAAACGGGATCATCCAAAATCTCCCCACCCCCAAGCATGCCATCATGTTGTGGACCGAGTTATTGGAAAAAAATCCATCATCAAGTTTTGCAATTTAAGGATCCATGCCAGCCCATAACCACCTTCCACAGCTTGCTGTTCTGCTCCTGGCATCTTCTTTTCAGCACATGGTGTTCTGCTCGGATTTCACCACAGTCCTTCACTTAATTTTTAGGGTTTTTTGGCTTTTGCCACAAAGCTGTAACTGAAGAAGGATGGCTTTCTGCTTCCTGAAGTTTTCACTTTCCCAAATGAAATTGGGCACCACAGCTTGGCAGAGACTCTTTTTGTCACACTGTTTTTTCAATTCATCCTGGATTTGCCAGAATAAGAAATCCACACATTGTCTGGAGCAGGCAACAGCTGGATTTAATGCGTTCCCAAAGAAAGAGTTGTTTTGAGTGAACATATGAAAAGTAATAGAAAGCATCCCTTATTTCCATCAGCTTGCATAGCTACAATCCTGGCTTTTTAAATTCCTTAATTCCTTTTGATGCTAGAAGCACAGGACTGCATGTACAGTGTGGACAGGAACCACTGGAGCAGTTGGACAAATCTGACATCATTCCCTTTAAACTCATTCCACATTACCTAGCTGCCATGCAAGATTTACAGATTGCACAGGGATTTGTCAGCCTCCTGTTGTACAAATGTGACAAAGGAAAATCCAGAAGTGCAAAATGAGTAAAAAATTTGGGGTCTGCATCTTTGACTCATCCTGCTCTCTGAGCTTTTGGAGCAAATCTCTTTGTGTTCCTTTATGACAACAACATGAACGTTGTAAAGTCAGACAAAACCAGTTTGTTTGGGAGTGAAAGTTGCCAAGAAAGGCGACAGCATTCTGATTCCAACGTTATTATTCATGATAACCACTAGAAACACTTATCCTAGGAGGAAATTTCTGCTCCTCAGAACTCATTCAGAAAAAAAACTAAAGCCCAAGAATCTGTGCCACAAGGGATTAGCGTGTTTTGCTGCCTTAGCACACACACCATTTTTATCTCTGCCTCACAAAGGATCTGATAGCTCAGACTTCCATCTGATTTCCAAACAAATCATCTCCTTTTCCTTGTGGATTGTGAAGCTCAAGTGCCCAAAAGGCAAGCTTACTACGAGTTCTGGGACAGCCTTCTCTCTTGGAGCCTCACAATAAAAGAAAATTATCTAGACTTGCTTCTTTCCTTCCCAACGTATTTTGAAGGCAGAGAGCATTCCTGCAGCAGATGCTTCTAGATTTGCAGATGTACACAGTTACGGAACAGGGAATGCTCTCTCAGCACAGGGTTTTCTTTAGAAAAGTTTCTATCCCACTGTTAAAGCTCATTTGGAAGGAACTGGACTCCTCAGGTGGGTGTGGTGAGAGCACTGTAGAAATTCCTGGTTTTTAAAGATTTTTGGTAGCCCAGCCATCATTTGCAGGAGAGGTCTGTGTGCCAGCAATCCCAGAGCAGCTGGCCTTCTGTCACTGTAAGATGCATGGCAAGCAAAAGCCACGGTGCTTCCCAGAAGCACTAGGAATTCTGCTGATGAGAGAAAAAGCTCCCAAAGCTCTGGATGATTGATAAAGACCATGTATTCAACAAATACACACGGTGCTTGAAAAGCACCTTCTGTTTCCCCTGTACTGCCCAGCGCTAGACAGCCAGGCACTGGCCAGCCTCGAGCAGATTCCCTCTGGTGATCACGAGCTTGTTCTTGCATGTAGGTGAAGTCAAGTTAAAATCAAATGAACCAAGGGGAAAAACAACAAGAGGGGAGCATTTACATTTTGGCTGCTGGCGGCCCTGTGGGGCAGGGATGCTGCTCCGGGATGGCGGCGGGGCAGCAGCACTCACCTTGAGGTCGCGATGGACCACGCCCATCTGATGGCAGTGCAGCACGGCCTCCAGGATCTGCTGAATGCAATGACTGCATGCAAACACCATGGGCGCCCGTTAGTTCCGGCACCAGGCGGCGGGGCAGCGGCCGAGGGCGAGGCCGGGCGTGGCTGCGCTCCGCCCCGGCCTGCCCTGCCCGCACCGCCCCGCTCGGAGCTCGACGGCCTCAGGCTCCGCAGGGCGGTGCCCGCGGGGCTGCCCTCGGAGACAGGCGGCGGGGCGGTGCCTTGGCTTTGCTCGGAAATTAACACCAAGGTCTTTTTTTAATGGTAATTTTTAAAAGGATGACATTTTGCCACTGATTCAAGGTCGTATTAAACATTTGGCGTCCTCTGTGCTTTTTCCTCCTCGCTTACTCAGAGCCTTGCCAGAGGCACTGAAGAACCGCAGCGGCCGTGGAGGCAGTCCCCAGGCCCCTCCAAGGCAGGTCTCCAGGTCAATAATCAGCTCCTAGCCGCCTAAGTGAGCCGGCCTGAGGGCTCATCGCACCCGAGCGCAGCAGCGTGCGGCCACTGCCCCCCGGGCCCCAGCACAGCCGTGGTGGTCACACCTACAAGCTGACATACATCACAGCCAGGGGTCACCTCCTGCGCCGGCACAGCCACACAGGGGCAGCCCCGGCGCCTGGCACAGCGTGGGCAAAATCCAGCGCCTTGGCGAGAGATGGGTTTTGGGCAACCGTTCCCCCTTTTGCCATGATGTATATTAGGCCTGTAGACTCGCAAACTGGAAAGAAGCGTCATGCATTATTGGTTGGACCGGTTGTTCCGAGGGTGAATAGGATAGGCAAGGGAACATCACAGATATCCCACCCTCTGCCCCTTCCCAGCGGAAAGAAAACCCCAAAATTCTTATATCCAATTGATGGGCACCAGATACTGACCTTCAGGTCTCTGTGAACTATGCCATTTAGATGACAATGATTAACACTTTCTAGAATCTGCTGTATACAATGACTGCAAAGATACAAGGGCAGAATGGAAGGGAGAACATTTTAAAGGCACATAATCACATTAAATACAAAATAAAAATAAAACTTAAAAGGAAAAGTTAAAGAACAAAACCAATTTTACACCTCTGGACAAGTCTTGATTGCTGTTTGAACTGGAACAACAACATTGCTGAGATATTTCCAGCTCCAATACATCCAAAAAACGAAAAAACCAAAACCAAACAAAAAAAGACATTTAACATGGAACACATGACACTTGTGAGACAGAATCATCAGACTGTATTTTCATTCAGCAGTATGGAAGCTTTTTCCAGTTTCCAAAAACGGCCACAGGAAAAATAAAGTGTAGGCAGTAAAATAATTAGTGGCATGTTTTGGTTTTCTTAATTTTTGGTGGTGAAGTTAACATTACAACAAGGGCTGAAACAAGAAAATGGTCAGAAATGAGATGATATACAGAAAACAAATGAAACAAAAGAAGTCAAAAGCTAAGGAAAAGCAAAACATTTTTCATTTTGAATTGAATGGTTTCTTTAAAACAGTTAGTAGAATAAAGCCAAGTCATTCAAAAAGGTGGCATGCATTTTCATTTAAAATAGCGTCCAGCTCTAGTTTAGTTAGGAGTCACTTGGGGAGTGAAAATTCACATTAAAAATTAAGACAAATGTTTTAGTTTGATGCTTGCAGTAACTGAACTAGCACCTATTTTCCCATACCCAGGTTTGCAAGTTTTGGCCAGTCTATGATGCCAAAAAGTACAACTAAAATATTAATATTTTAGAGCACTGGAGCTTCTTCAGATGGTTTTTGGCACCACAAGAGCTTAGCACTTTTTTTAAAGACATTGTTGTGGCACAAGTGAGTGATGCTAAGTAATACACTGTAGTCAAGATGCTGCTCATCCAAAACCTTTTGACCATGGAATTCAGAAGGAATGGTCATAATCAGTAACTGGAGCCCAAGCCTGAAAACCCTTTCTTAGGCAAGTAGTTCATAACTCACTGCACTGTTTGTCTGAGTACAGACTACTGGCATGAGCAAGGGCTTGCAGGAGCAGACCAGTGTGACAGTCCTGGGAGAGGCATCCACAGAGCACAGCAACTATTGCTAGAGGGATACACACATACACACACAAGATATAGCTATTTATATATACAAATATATATATATTTGTATATATAAATATACAAAATACAGAGATGCATCATAATTAGATATTTCACTAATTGGGTCAAATTTTTACAGAAAAAATAAAATGTATATATATAATATATATATACATATATAGGAACAGCCCCTTCCAATATATTATAATTCTAGAACAGAAGGAATCACCATTGCAATTTTTCCTTTTAAAACCCAGCTACCTTAAAAACACACAAGGACATCGTATACTGGCCTTTGGCATCAATATTGGAAATTTGCTTCAATCACAGCAGGAAAAAATGATTTGAACATTTTTTCAACATAGCTCCTCTTCTTCCACCCCACCTAAACCCTATTGCTGCTTTCTCTTATACGGGGTGTTTTACTGCGCGTTGTTCTTTATTTAAATGCCAAAATATTAATCTTCCTACCCTTCCTACAGATGCAGTAAGATCTGGTAGTGGAAGCTTCCTAATATTCAGAGTAACTGCTACTCTTGTTAGGAATACTTAATTATTTCTGTCATCTCCCAAAGATCTCCAAATGTAAAGGCATAATTTAAAATTGCATGTACTAAATATGTATTGTTAGGGGGGTGTGTTTGTAAACACACAGAAACATAAGGATTCTTTAAATTTAGTTTGAGATCAATTTATGTCAAGAGTGTGGTGGTAGAACATATTTTCTATAGAGTAATTGACCACAATGTTTAGGATTCTTAAATTTATGACAAAATTTAAGATTTATTATTATATGAGGACAAACATGACATGAGTGGCCCTGATATTTTATGCATGCAAATTATGATAATTGTCAATTTACTATTCAAGTTTTTCAACAAGCACTTGCAGAAAATTGCCAGAGATTTCATATTTGAGCTCAGACTATGAGACGCACAGTATAATTGCTTATTGATGAAACACAACTAAAATTTTCTAATTGGAAAAGGAAATTAGCACTTCAGGCCCAAGAACAAAAATTCATATTTAATGCAAAATTCTTTTAAGATCAACTTATGCTTCAAACTTTGATCAGCAAATCTAAGAATCCATGGATGAGATACTTGAACTGTTACGTCCAGTTTGCAGAGGAAACAATGAGTAAAATTTTAACTAACTGAGATTCAATCCCAGCTTTTTCAGATCAGCAGACACCAAGATGTCCCATGAATTCTCCACCACACAGTCATGAGCTCAAACTGCCAGACTCTGCCCTTCCAAGTCTAAGAGAACTCCTGGAGAAATCCTAGAGTCTCACAGACTGTGCTGGGAAACTGATGCCAAACACCAGGATATATTTAAGTAACTATCCTATAATTATAAAAGGCGATATTAAAAAAAAAATTACTTACCTGGCATCTGCTTCACTATAATACTCTCTTGCAACTATATCTTCAAACAATTCACCTCCAGTGACTCTGTTACAAAAAGCAAGATGAGGAAAAAGAGATTTCAGAAGTGAAAATGTGCAACTTAACTTGACAGGGAGAAGTCAGAAAGGAAAAAGTGAAATATTTGTACAGAAATGCAAGAGATTTTGCAGTAAGGTGCAGGAACTAAAGTGGAAGGTTTGTCCATCCAAATCATTACATGAATAAAATGGATGTGGTGGATGTGCAATCATAAATAGAAAACAAAAGCCAAGGGCAGCAGTGTATTGGGCAAGATGCCAGACATCAGTTATAGATGTCAAAAGGAAGCAGTAAAACTACAAGAATAAAGGGAACTGACCAGCCAGGAAAATTGTATCTCAAGTTCAGTATAGCTCAGGATCATTTGAAAATTACAATATAAGACAAAGGTAAGAAATGCTAAAATAACCATACTAAAAAAGGAAAAGGGTATTTCAGTGTAGAGCAAATCACAAAAGAGGTGTGTGTACCCAGGTGCCAGAGGGGCTGCCTTTTTGTGCTGTGGCTAGAAAGAGCAGTAATGAACTGGAAGGGAACTATCAGTAGAATCAAGGTACATTAATCAATTTAACAGCAGATCTTTCCTATAAAATTTTCATTTATCTTTGTGGAGAAAGTAGGAATAGCTTAGATAAAGCATCACTGAAAATAAGTTAAGTACAAGGGAAGAACTGTATGATCCTAGGGCCAGTAACAGAAGTGGCTGTGCATCATTTCATACTCAGGAACTCATGGTACAACCAGTGGTTTAATGGTCAGAAAGGGGTTAAAAAGCAATAAAACTGTGTTTTTATATCCCAACAATCACAGTCCAGAATGAGCTCTGAGCAGGATGATGCCACAATCTTGGATTGCATCTGGAATAGGGTGACAGCAATGTAAAATCCCTCCTCATATTGTACCAGTTCTGGTCACTCAAACCCAGAAAGGGGAACTGGAAGTGCAGCATGAACAGAAAAACTACTACCATGCTACCCAGTCACTCACTTATCAGATCTCCTCAGAGAAGCAAACCCAGTTTAGCTGGGCAAAATAAAGGTTAAGAGGGATCAAAATACTGACGATGAGCATTAGCCTGGATCTCCCTAGAGGGAAGTTGTAAGGGATATTATTGGTACAATAATACATGAGCATACAATACCTATGAGTAAATACAGGGCCAAAATCAGGAGAAGTTTCTAGCAATCCTTTTAAGATGAAGATTAATGAGCTTTTCAGTAATTTCGTAACACTGGTCTGCCTGTGTCACAAGAGGGGACTTATAGCACAGAAGACCCTTCCTGCAACATTTCTCTCCTATGGTATAGGCTGACAGACTGGCACATCTAAATGCAATTCTTCACATATACAGGTGCTTACATAAATAATTCCTAGATGAAAGATCAATGTTTGTATTTCATTACTGCTTAGGAATGTGAGTATTAGCACATTACATTTCCAATAAACTCCCCAACATAAAAGCTTGAGTGTGCAACAAGATACTTAAAGAATGAGATGCTTAAAAATCTATACTACAGTGAACACAATTAGTATTGAATACAATTAAGTTTATTTGAATTAAAAAATTCAAGGTGAGAATACTCTGTTTAGAACTGTAACACTCATTTGCAAACTGCTGTACTAACACTTTGTTGAAGAACCCAGTTTTCAGCCACATTAAATGATGACAGGAATGCCCTGCTCAACAGCAGCCCAGCTCCTTTCTTGCAGAAGGCCAGTTCAAGAATCTGATTTTTATTATTTTCTATTTGGGTTACACCATCCTTTTTCTGAGTTATGCCTTACTGATTCTCAACGTAGAGACTTTCAGGTAACAGAAAGCTATTTTGTACAAAAGTCTGGAGTAAAGTTGTTTGTTGCCTAATTCGTATTCTCTTTTCGTCTTCTACCTTCCAGAGACTGGCTTTGGTTGCTGTAGCACAAAATGTTTGATTGATGCATATTTTGACAGTCTTTCATAACTCCTTTTTGCATATATATTTGTCTGCCACAGTTCTGGTAAAGAAGAATAATTCTTACTTTGTGATAAATGAAAAAACAAAGCATCCTTTGATCTTACTCCTTGCTAAAACACTTATTTTTGATCCAAGCTAAAGAAAGAAAACAAGAAGCTTCAGTCATCAAAGTGCCTTTCAGTGGAAGAAAATACCAAATTGATGTTTGTTCTTCTCCAGCATGGAGGGCGGAAGGGAATACAAAATCTTACTTACTGACACTAAATATTTGCTTGGTATTCACAACCATTGTTAAATGATGAAAAGATTAAAGCAGGAACAGAGCAGGTGAATTTCAGTAACAACCAAACAAGCAGTCAGCAATTCCCATGCTCTGTCACTCCGAAGGACACCTTAGGAACAGCTCTCCCAAAAGAGCTAAATGGCCACAATGAATGAAGGCAGCACAGTGCAGGGCTCGAGGAGAGGACAGAACCCAGCTGCATGTTCTGAGCCTCTGGGCAAACCACGACAGCCGGGCTCGTGGCCTTGGCTCACTGAGTGTCCCTGAGCAAGGTGGCCCTGCAGCAGTAAAGGTCACAGGCATCACAGTGCAGGACAGCCTGCAGGTTCCAGGAAGCCACTCCCAAATGACTTGGGTCCTTCATCATAAGGCCACATGAGCAGGTGCCAAGGTACTTTCTCCCCACAGGATGCAAATGGGAATGAATCTCGATGCCTTTCTGACACGGATATATATCTGGAGCCTGGGAAGTTGCATTTCATGACAGGGCATTCATTATATAAGCTCAAGTAAATTGCAGCATACAACCTAAAAGCTACTGGTTTGTACAAATTGCTATGGTCCTTCTGTAATTTTTGAGAAGAGAATACTAAAGTGGCAACCAATAAAGCACATAAGTTTGTTTACACAGAAGAGGTACAAGCAGCATGAAGCAACACCAAGGCACTCCACACCACTTTGAGCAAAACTGCTGGTTTCTGTTTGCTAATTATAAGAGAATAATTAAAAGAAACACATAGATTAGCACAGACAGCTAAACCAGCCTCTGATGATGATCACACTGGTGTGGTTTCCTCCTAGTTTACATTTACTTCTTCAATTGCCTTCATATGGAGCTGGGAGGAAGCATCTCACAGTGGCCATAGAATTATTAAATTCATCTGTGGCCGTTCTACTTCTGAAATAGAGGCCCAGGCATTTACCTGAGGCAAACACTGCTTTGCAAATTAGGCTATTTTTTTTGTGTTTTCTGTTTATTCTACATAGTATGGTCCCTGCACTTAGAATCCAAAAGCAAAGCCAGGATTCTTAACATACCAATTGTTGCATCTCATCAAGTGCATTAGAACGGGAGACACTGAAAATAGAGAATCTCATTGACTTGCACGAGAGTCTTCAAGTGCTACAGCTGTTTCCATTCAGATACAGCAATTAATACTGACAGAATTGATTGGATTTGAACCCATCTAACATCATTAACACTGAAGACAGTCTCATTCGTGCTTAGCAACTGAAATGGTCCAACAGACGCAAATCCTGACTGCAGCTGCCTCAACCAATAGGGAAGAGGAGCAAAAACTTCATGAAGTCCATTATTAAATTCATCAAGTTCATTGTTCAATACCCGTTTTCCACAGAGACTCCCACCTTCCCATTTGACAGCAGAACTGTTCACCCAGAAGCGTGTTTGTAAGAGAGTACATTGAACACTGTTTCTTTAGGCAGAAGAAAGCACAGCCTCAGGTATACAAGTGAAGCAACAGGCAGCAGACATCTCTGTGGCATTTAATCCAAAGAGATTATTAGAAATTAAAAATTGAAAGTAACAATGATTGTTTTTTCCAATCCAGAGAAAGGCCAGTCTTCCCCTTCACTTTCTTACGTGGGATGAAGTCTGAAAGAAATTTCTGAGGAAACAGCCGTACCAAATCCCACACAGTCTGGAAGAAATCATTAAGAAAATGACAGGATGGCATGTGTGGGTGGAGTGACAGTGTTACACCACAGTCAGGCTCCTGCTGAATAAAAACTAAATAAAGAAAAGCAGGTTCTTGGCCTGTGTGTTCAAGAAGTGCATACAGTACCTTTTCATCATGGCAAGCTCTTATGTACTTGTCAACACAGCAGTAACCACGTTTGTAAAAGGTGAAGTTTCACTAATAAATAATACTAGTAACCATTAAAGCAATGAATGTGAAAAATCAACTGTTAACAGGCACTCTCAGTAATTTGGCAAAAATTTCAAAAATTTCTCAAAAATGCAACATGCTGCTTCTCCAGAAACAACAATCAGTCAGCAAAGTCACTGCCTCTGCCATTTAGACATTTTCTTTTTTGCAAAATAAGTAATTTTTACAAAACCCTCAAACCACATAGCCAAAACATAAAAGCTTTATATATATATATATATATATATATATATATGTTTGAGGCTGTTCCTCTGTTTGTCCTGAATGAGACTGACAGGGAACAGAGGAAGTTCCAGCCAAGGCAGAACACTTCCTGTGGAATCTATTTTTTTGCCAAGGCAGTATCTTTGGGTTAGGCATTAACATTTTATTGCAGAGCACAGGCTTCTATTTGCTCCCTTACTATTGAGATCCAGATACTGTTATCTACAATTCTGAAGTTGTTCAAATGTTCTAGTTCACATCACAATCATAACCCCCTGAGATAAGTCTGGCATATATTAAATTTGAGGCAGACGTGGACTAACTGCAATTACAGTATGGCAGAGTTTCTCACAGTACAGCAGTACAACAAAAAAGAATAACCACTGTTTTTTAAAAGGGATATTGTCCCTAGAACTAAGAATTTTGCATGCACTTCTTAGAAGTGTTCTGAATTAAGAAGCTTTTTCCACTTACACATAGAAAGATTTCCTTTGTAGCCCTCAAGGGAAAAAAAAACTCCAAAACCAAAACAAACCCCAGTGCACGTTAGAGAATAAATATGTGTGTTGTGCCCTGGAGCCATTTCAAGCCAACAGTCACAGCACTTACCTGGGATAAACACAAATCACATATAAGCTTCTGTAGAGCCCAGTTAGAATTTGAGTCCCGAATGCCTTCATCGCAGACGGACTATTTTAATATTTGTGTACTTCTAGTCTGAAATCTAGTGCTGAAGAAGTCTTTACAGATTTCTTTTTTAAAAGTTAAGTCAGAAAGTAAACCAGAATGTAACTTGAACATGAAAGCACATGATTGCTGGTGTGCAGGAAGATTCAGATTCTAACAGCCATGCTGAATGTAAATACTTCTGTTTGTATGCTTAGAAATGAGCTATTTCTCACTTCTGGGGAAATGATGTATTCTCATTCTAACCAGCAAAACCATGGTGGGGGGGAGGGTGCTAAGAAAGCTCTTTGGGTAGGTGGGTGGATGTGTTGTCTGTTAAACCATAAACTGTCCTGGAAAAATCTTGTGTTTAAAGAGCCAATTTTACTTAAGTAAGTTTTGCAATACAATTCCTATCATTCAGGTTTGTCCATATCCAAAACCATAAGCAGTAACTTTTCAAGTGAGTGGAAAAGTTTGCCCATCCCAAGGAGGAATAAGGAAATTAGTTTCTCTCTTCAAGGTATGAGCTTGAGACACAAAATTCATGCTGTCACCATCCCTGCTTCCCCTAAACAGCCTTATCTGGAAAAAACAAGCTCCATACAGGCCCAGTTGCTACATTAACAACTCACGGGACCTATATTCCTGAAGCAAAATAGAATATCAGTAGAAACTTCCTTTCTATATGTTGGGCACTTTACATTCTGAATGGTGTCAAAATGAAACATGTACCTGTAAGATATCATTAAGGAATGAAATACTAAAAGTCTTTCCCTCTCTGAACTCAGGCTTATCTTTTTAATCCAGCAGTAGAGATTTTGTGTAGAGAAGTAAGTGTTCCACATGCCTTATTTATCTTTCCTTTAGAAAACTGGCTTGCACCAAATACTTTTTTCTGAGTCTTTCCTTCGTTTTGGCAGGCATCACGCAACCTTTACTTACGTACCTACACTATATATTAAAATTCACTACACCAGTGGAGTTTTACTAGTTTTTATGGAATAAACGGAATCCTTACAGCGACACTTACAACTGAGTTCTTGCACATGCAAATGATCAAATATGTTCCTGTCCTTCCAGCTGTTTCCATCTATTTGTCCAGCTCATTGCACCAGAAGCAGGCATTTATCTCGTGAGCTTGCACTTGCATCTCCAGGTTTGAACAGCCCATCCCCAACATGGTAAACAAATGCAAAACAAATACTTACAAGTCAAAGACTAAGTAATGGAATCCTTCTTCTGATATGCTGTCATGGAGCCGCACTATGGAAAGGGGGAAGAAAAGATAAACACCAGTCACCTTTTCCATGTCTTTAATGGCTCTTGTTGGTTTGGGGGACAAGGAGGGGGTTATATTCTATTGCAGAGCTGGTACTGCATCTCTGTATGCTCTCAAGCTGTGGGGTGCGGGGCTTTGTTTTAAATCCCCTACCCTCAGAATTGCCTTTTCCGTAACTCTTACTTTCCTAATGTCATGCAACCTTTTTCTCAGCAGTATTACATCTTAGAAGTTGTAAATAAAGAAAGATGAGGCAAATCCCCTCACAATTAGTCACAGATTTCAGCAGAGTAAAAACCTTCCAGGGCTTGTTAACATTTCTCACATGTACTGTGAAGAGTTGCAAAGAGAGAAATCTCCTTGCGAGCGTAGAGCATCCTAATTAAGCCCCCAATGCCACGTTTACATACTCCTCTCTGTGTCCAGATCTAAAGCTTTCCCTGAAAATGTGCTCAGCAGCTGCACAACCTTCCCTCTGAATTTTAGGAATTCACACCACATCGTGGTACAACTATAAATTAAGTCCTGTGGTTTTCTTTAATTACTTTAAATGAAATTATAATTTCCAAAGGTAATACAGGAAGCCTTGTCAGTAGTTTGATCCAAATAATTATCACTTATAGAATCAAATGAAAAAATCAGGGTACCCTAAAAGTGATCTGTGTTCAAAGATGAGCTGAGCAAGAAACTCTAAAAGAAAAGCATTTTCATATCTCCCCAGATGGTAACTTTCTGTATTAATCATTTTTTATACAGGACAAATAAACATGACTTTTTAACTTAATAATATTTAGCCCAGAGAAACATCTTGTGTTTACACAACACTGAAGAGAAAACCAGCTCTTGGCTGACTCAGTGTGCAGAGCTCATGATGATTCAGAAGAGCCAAGTAGGTCTAAATCAGAGTATGTGGTTTTGGCTGGTTCTGTATTTCAGATTACTCCCTGTTTTTATCAAGGGGCCAGCCAACAGTACTCTCCACCCTCCCCAAAAACCCCCAAACATCCCCAAATCAGCTTTCTGTCTGCTTGCATTGAGCTGAGCTTTCAATACCACCAAATGTTTCATTTTAAAGCAAACCAATGTGGGATGAGACACCATATACCAGCTTAGAAGAGCATCTTCACTTTTGTAGCTGAGGACTAAGACCCCTAAAGATCTGGCTGTTGGGCATGTTACTTGTACAGCAGCATCAAAGATATTGCTTATGCAATGGGATTTAGTACAGCCCCTTGGGTCTGTCACAGAAGCTATAAAGCCCAAAATCTGTAAAGTCTGGAGTGCAGTTGGTCTGCTATGCATATGCATCTTTGAAAAAGTTAACAACTCTTTAAGCTTTATACATAGCAAATGATACTTTTGGATAGAAAAGTCCTGTTCATTAAATAGACTAATAAGAACTCCAAGCATGGCTTTTTCAATTCAGAGCAATGTTCTCCTCTGTCATATCCCTGTTACCAAGAAGGCCAGGATAGCACCCTGGAAAGGGGTTTCTCTTTGGTGTCAGCCTGAAGCAGAAGTGCTCTCGTTTTGTCCTTTCCTTCTCTAGAAGAGGATTTGGTTCCAAGTGCCTGCAGAACCACATATCTGTCCCTTTGGACTAGAAAGAGGCTGTTGTTTAAGATGATGGATAATGCTTTGCTGAGCTTGGGGAGCCTAACTCCTTGCTAGCCAAACTCGAGTCTGACACCTCATCAAGGATATCTTCTTCAAGGATCACATTCCTTCTTTTCCTTTCTTTTCCTCCAAAATACCTCAATCACAGATGTGAGATGGAACAAATCCTTCTCTGAATCAGGATCATAAGCCTCTGATTGTTTCTGAAAAGGAAAATGGGCTGAGGCAGCTGGGGAAGATGAGAGCTGCCTCTTGGCAAGTGCATATGTTGGCATCTTTGGTCAATCCAGGCACATGGTTACATCTGTGAAGTGAAAACGCCAAATAAGCGAGGGCAGAGGAGAGCAATCCCTGGTGCAAAGGGTGCACCAAGGCTAATCAAGTGTGTCCCAGACCTTCTGCCTGCATTCAGCCTGCCATGGGAAAGACAAGGGATGCTGGGATGACAATATGAGAAGATACTCACTAAGTCTAAGAGGAGATGCACTACAAGAAGTATTTGTGCAGTCACTGCAGACAGACTTCTTCACATACCCCTATCAGACAGTTCTTCACACACCCCTATCAGGAGGCAGGATTCAGGCACGACAAACCAAAAGGCAGCAATTACAGAGATTATTCATCCAATATAATAACTTCCATCAGAAGCTCACACTGCCATTCCTATTTCTCCAGAGTCACAAAGCATTCATCAGTAGTAACAGCTGCATTTATCTTTTCTGAAAACATTTCAGTTAGACTAAATCATTATTAACTACAGATATTTTATCAATGCTGTTATTAACAAACACGTGAGAGGGCAGCAAGGAAATAGAGGTAGCTCCTTTTCCTCCTGCCTGCTGTTGCCCCATGGTCACTCTCCTCTGCTGGGTTCCAGAGAAGGTGCTTAACAAAGCAGACAAAGAGTCCCTGGCCCTAAGCAATGGGAATGCCTGACAGGAACTCAGGCAGCTTACAGCCCTTCTTTTTGGAGAAATACTGCAAGCCTACAAAAGACCAGGAATACCCCCACTTTGGCATCAGCACTGATTTTCACCTGAAATACTTCCCACCATCACACTGGAAATACCCTAACAATAATTTTAGGGAGAACTCCTATTAGCTTGATTAGCTTCCATTTAGCCATTAGTGTGGGCCAACTCCAATCTGACCAAAAAGTAAAATTATCTCCTTTATGTGACTTTTTCTGCTGAACTGCACTATTTTGTGCCTATCCAACAGAAAACAGCCTGATATAATGACCAAACAACTTTATGATTTCCTTTTTGAATTTCTGCCTTCAAAGGGAAAAAAAAATCAAAATAATAGTATTCCACATACTTCCACTGAAAATCAAATTTTTCCAGGCAAGTAGTCAAGTCAAACAGTCAGAGAGAAATTCTTGATGACACAGATATTTAACCACATCTAAACCTATTGCCTAAAATATTTGTGTGAAACTGCTTGTGATAATTTTGCTAAATTTGGTATTTGAATTAGTTCATGACAAAAATTACTGGAGGAGACTAAACTTCACACCAAAGTTATGTTGCATGGTCAGCATAGCAGCTGCATGGATGTGCACCGAGGTGTCAAACTGCCAGAAAGATGCTCCTTGGGGAAAACTCTCTCTATGCAACCCCATTCATTGTGTCTATGAACAGAGCATGGGAAGGGATTAAACACAGCCAATGGGAAAGACATTGATTTTCCCTTTGGTAGTAGAGATTGAGATCTGTGGACCCTCAGAGACAACGATCCTGTAACCGTGAAATTCGATGTCTCAAATTAGTGCACCACTAGGAAGTTACGGGGCACATTCATCAGTAGTAGAGGTTTAAAATTAGTTTGAAAGTCACAAGAGCTTACATCATATCTGCTGAAATATGCAAATTACTTTGCTTCTGCTTTCCTGCAATGATGAAAAGGGGAAAAGGATGCTTTCCCTCCATGTTCACTTCCAAAAGTGTATTACAGTATTTATGCACACCTTACATACACCACTTACTGAAACAAACACACACCCCAAACCAAAACTCCCACACCCTTTGAAAAACGAACTTCATGACTTAATGGAAGAAACTTCATGGAACAGCTTACGTCAACTTTAGGTGTTCTATGAACTGGTACCTGTATGCCAGTAGATATGGGATAAATTGTTGCATTTGAAAATGTAAAGGCAAAATAAAAAACAAAAAAACCCTCAGTCACTGAAAAGTCATAAAACAGTGTTGTTTTTTACTCATACTTGAACCACTCAACTTACCTGTCAAACACCTGTCTAAAAGCATTTTCTGCTGTCCTTCTGTCTCTCTGCACAAAGCAAGCTTTGTGCTCAGCAGAATTGTTGGCTGAGAAGTGGCAGATGTGCTGTGGCTTAGCACTGTCAGAACTCACATCTTCCTGCAAAGTCATCCTTTGCCACCTTTCCTGTCCTACTTCATAAAGCAAAGTGATGAAGGACAGAAAATAAAGTTACCAGTTGAACTTTATCTGAAACTCTGCTGGACACCAGTGCAGGAGCCTTTACAGCAGTACCAAGAACTGAGACCAAAGTCAGCATTCATCCTACAGCTTTTAATCTGGATCCCAAGGGAAATATACTGGGACCCCAAGGTAAACACAATAACCCTGCATGAGGAAGCAGAACTGAGCATGCAAAAGTTTCTGACCCACTGCTCAGGAGTGCTACTGTTGGCACTGATCTGCTCCCTTCAAACAAAACAGCTTCACTGCAGCCTCATTCTCAGCACCTCAGTGCTCCATGGTGTCCCCACATCCTCTTTTGAATGTCTGGCGTAAATGGCATAAATAACCTCTGCTGAGCCACCAAACCTCTTAAATCAGTGGTGCATAAGAGTCACAGCTATAGCTCCCAGGCAGGGAACTCAGCAGGAAAATGGAGTCTGGGCTGTCCTTACTGCTCCTTAAACTCACATTTCCTCTCACACAACAGTGTTCTGCTGAGACCATGGAAACCTGGGGCCCTCTGTAATAAAGCTCATCAGGTACAGTAAAGAGAACTTGGCAAATACTAATAAGAACTGTTACCTAAGAGTCTGAAATAGTTAGAGGCTAATCTGGTAAGATTAGTACAGTAGCAATGCTCTAGGGCAGCTGCTTTCTGAACAACACTAAACACAGTGTAATGCTTTGCATATTTAAGAAAATAATCCTCCCCCAATGTTGTCAAACACACCAGCAGTAAAATGCAATCCTCACAGTCATTAAATGACTTTATGCAAATCAGCAGTGCTGTGTACACCATTAACAGGTGGCCTGTATTCAGCAACAGTGAACCAAAACTATGTAACTCCTAAATTCCTTCAAAAGGTAATTTTTTTTTTATTACAGTGCAAATTCACAATTATTTAGGGCCAAAAACTTGAGAAAAATATCCTATTCATCTTCATCTCAAAAATTGGTATAATAAGAAATTATGGGAAAAATTGTGGAAGATGTTTTACAGCAAATTCTATGAGCCGGAGAGAACTTTGATCAGGGGGGATCCAAGCTTACACCTGAAATAATTTTCTACCAAAGTCGTTGACATAGAAACCAAGAAAGAAAGAAACCTGCAACTGTCTATTCCAATGAGCACTTTGTTTGTCTTTCATGACCAATGAGTAAAGTGTAAACTTAGGAGTTTTGTAAGAACGTATAAAATGCATGCATGCTAGAATAAAAACAGTGTGAAACCCGCTGAAAATTGAGTGTGTTGCTTTGTATTATGACCGTCTCAACTATGACAACAAATAACTAGAGAATATAATATTTGGAAATACTGCCTTTTCCCCCAAGGCATTGCAACAGCAAGTGTTGAGTACTACGAACAAAATGCCATATATTACAAAAATATTCATTTGGGAGCAAAACCCACCCCATCAAGGCCCTCACAATAAACAGCTGTATTCTGATTAAATGCCAGCCTACTGCACGCACGAGGAGAAAGCGCTTTGCCAAAGTGTTAACATTGGCAAAAGATTCTTGCTACAGAGAAAATGAAAAATTACTTGTCAAAGCTGATAAAAAAATCACATTTTACACACAGACTGAGTGACTCCAGGTACTGATATCAAAGCAGATGGCCACAAATTACCAGCTCTTTTGTTATGGAGACACTCTTGCTTCATTCCTGGTAGGTGAAGACTGACAAGTCTTTAAAAATAAAATTTCCCAGATAAAAGTAATTTTAAAAAGAACAAAACCAAAAGAGGTATTCCAAACATCTAATTCTGTGTTGGTAGACCCCATGTAGAGCAGTTGAGGTAACTGATGCTTATCTCTTTATTCCACAGGCTCTAGTTGCTTTTCAGTGGATCAAAACACAGGTGTGTGTCCATTTCTGTGTGCATACACGCCCAGAGCAGTTCTGTGGAATTATATCCTGGATCCATGAAGTTAAAACAAACAGCTGGAGCTACACACCTTTAATTATTAATGTATGAAAACAGCACAACTGTATGAAGTTGTTGCACAAAAGAACAGGGAACTAAAATGTACACCTGCAACTTCATGTCTTCATTTGACATACAACTGTGTCACTTACTGGAGATCTTATGTTTCAGGGTGAGCCAGCTCCTCTTCCCAGCTGAAGGACTGCTTTTGTAAGTTAACAAGATTTTTTACAAAGCAACAACAAGCCTTACAAATTTCATTGCATTACACCTTATGAGGATAACTGCATGGATTAAAAGTAAGTCTGACAAAAATTTTTGCTATGAGCAAACTGATGTCTCAGCTGCCAGTGTTGATGCTTTAAGCAGTAACATTTTTTAAACTATTTTTACATTCATCATAACATGTAAGAAGAGGAATAAAGACACAAGAATTTCATGGAGTGTTAACTAATAAAAGGAACAAGCTGTAACACAAGATGTTACATCAATTAAAATTAAGAATTAACAGGCTCAGGAAGCCACACAGTGTACTTGAACAAAGCCAATGCAATTGCCCAATTATTAAAATTAGACTTTATCCATTTTAATATTTACAGTGCTAAAAAACCCTGAGAACAGATTTATATAAATAATATGTAGGGCCTACACATCAACAAAATTAGCTACTGGGGAGCTATAACCCACACAGCCTCCCTTCTTGGCTGTAGGACACAGCCTCCCTTCTTGGCTCTCCTCTCTTAAAATACATTAAAGACAGACATATATAAACAATTTACATAATGACCACTCAGAGACACATGTTAAGTTTATTTTTTAAATGCTCCCCTTTCACGAGGACCAAGCTCCAAGGTATTTAAAAGCATCAGCTTATGAAAACAAAGTCAGTCTACTTTAAATATTTTAAACAAAACAGAAAGCACAAAATTGCAATCCTGTGGCATGACTCAAGAGGAACCACAGAAAAGAAACCTCTCACACGGGAGCCAGGTATGCCCCAAGCAGCCTGAGACAATGTTTTGCAAAGCAATTACCACTGTATTTAAGGCACCTATATTTAGTAACAATTACCTTCAGAAAACCTAGGCTAAATCTTTAAGCCGGTAGGAGCAATAACTACATCTAAATTTCCTAAAACTTTTCACTCTTGGCCCTTTTGGTTTTTAGTTTTAAAAGCATTACTTTATCAGAGTAAAGACCATCAAGTAAAACCATAATCCTTGTGGATTCAAGGGAACCTAATAAAATTTATTCAAAAGTTGATTAGAACTGTGTAAAGAAATAAAAATATGACAAAATAGGTTTATTGGTGTTTATGTCAGATACCAATTTAATACCTGAGTAATAATCCAATTCTTGTAATTGGATTTGAATCTAGTGACCACTGCTATATAAACATCCTAACAAAAAATATTTGTAATTAACGCCACCTTTGACCAAGGGAATACAGAAAATGTAGTACTTGTATACAGTCATGGCTTTTTGGTCTCTCACTGCTTTAGGTCAACAAGGGCTTCTTAAACTGGTCTTTCTGGTACCTGGAAGCATTCTGCCCTTCTCCCCCAATTCTCCTTCAGATGATTTTATTACACCTGCTTTGTAGCATGATGGAAATGCAGCAAGGCTGAAGAACCAGCTCTCAAGTTTGATCACTGCATTAAATGCCCTGTAAATTCCCCTCTTCCTGACAGAAATTGCATGGAAATTTATCCTCATTCAATCACTGAACCACCAAACGTTGCCCTGTCTCTTTTCGAAGGCTGGAGGAAATAGGACATTCCTGCCCGCTTCTTCCTCACAAAATGCACAGAATTTTTCGTTTTACTAATAGCACTAAAATAAAAAAATTCAAGCTAAAAAAAAAAATACAAATCCAAACCCAAACCCAGTACTGACTTAAACCACAAACATTCATTTTGTTGAAGGAAGTACTTTTAAATCTGTGACTAAACAGGAATTTTCTGCTGTAAATAGATATATTAAGGAGAAAATAATTGAAACAGAAGATGCTTATAGAACCTATTTGGAAGAGTGTCCTGGTCACTTTGATGGAATATGGTAAAGAAGACAAATTATATAAATAAATTATGGTAAAGAAGATGTCTTTAACAAACTACCTTCATGAGGAATTTAATAAGTGAACATGAGCACCACAAAGCAAGCTGGCCATTTGCTATTTAATGGAATACAATCCTTACATATTAAGGATTTCCTTTGCCCCAGCTGTGATGTAAATGACCACAGACAAAATTCCACTTGGCTGTTCTGAGGCACTTAACTACTCTAAGAACCTAACAGGAACAAAAACCTGCAACAAATACACTCCTACAAATAAACACTTGCAAACATCTGCAGAAGTCCTTTTCATGTGGACTGCATCTGTTGGGAAGAACACACATGGAACTCCAGTGTGACCCAGTGTCTCTGCTCTGATTTCTGCTCAAACAGCTCACAAGGACCTGCAGGTCAATGAGCCTGTAAAGAATCTGCCACAGCAGCTTCCCAGGTAAGTGATAATCATGCACACAGACATGTGCTTTTATCACATTATTCATCCTAGACACAGAATTGCTCTGCAAAGCAGCATTGCAAAGTAAATAAGGGAGACTAATTATGCCTGCAGAAACAAATCCCTGACACTCATGGTCAAGGAATCCTGGCTGTAACAAAGAACCCACACCATATTTCCATGAGGCTGAACTTTCCATTTCCTACAATAGTTTCCAAATAAGAACATGCATCTGGAGAGAAAACCAGACCAGCAGATTTCACTGCTAAGACATTGCTGTGGTGGGGGACAGAAAACACAAGTGGCACTGGAATTGCCTCATCCATTGCCCAGTGCCAACTGTGGAATATGAACCAGAAGCAAAAACCCTCTCTTGTAGGCTCTGCCCTTAAATATACATTAGGCACAGCATAAAATAGGGTGAATGTAGTTTTTCAGCATATACATATCTACATTTCAAAATTATCATTACTGCCCTGCTGGTCACCGGGAAATACAGTTCAGAAAAAGCTGCTACTGTGCTTTGGTTTTTCATAAAAACTATATGTTATAATAAATAACTTTCAAGTCAAAGTTCATTCTACCACAAGCTTGAGTAAATAACATTTAAAATGTTAACATTTAAAGTTCATTTTCAAATAAAGTTGTCTCGAAGAATTCTTGCCAACCCTCCCTATGGGAACATGACAAAAGAATATACAAAGTAACTTTATTTGCTCTTGTTTCTTGTGGACTGTGGAGTGAGCATTACAAATACTACTTGTTAAGACCTCTGTATACATGAGGAAAATGCTCTAGTTTATGTTATTATGTTAGCATGAAATCAAAGTTTATGCTCTCTTAATTCAGCTTAAAACAAAGCAGCAGCTAATTTAAACTGAAACAATTTCCCAGTTTACAGAGCAGTAGGTGGCCACAAAGAAATAGCTAAGTCAGTTTAAAAATAAATTAGCTTTTGATTAAGTTCAGGGAGCTTTTAAATGCAGACAGACCTAAAATTCTACTTTCTGCGTGGTAAGTGTAACATTAATTACCACTGTGCTGGAAGTGTTACATCAAAGAGAATCGGTGTGCTCTTTGAATATTCCAGATTTGCAGTGAGGATCACATATTGCATCATCTTTTCTATAAGAAGTCAAAACTCCATAAACTACAGTACAAATGTAGCCACACCCCTCAGTGATGTGGTTAGAAACATAAAACAGATCTGAGCTCATTTGCTGAGGACCCATGCAAAACTTACTGAAGCATAACTAGCAATTTACTTAATCACAGTAGGTACCACCTTTTAATGACTGTTTATTTGGTTTGGTAACAGGACAACCAAATAATTTATCCTCCACTCCAGGGACTAAAAGACAAATTCCAGGCATCTGTGACGGCAATACTAAGTATCACAATGTACCATTTAAATGCTGAGTAGTTTTCCAAATTTCCAAAATCTTATTTAAAACCAAAAGAAGTGCTAAGATAGCAGCTCTTCTCTTGAACCAGACCAAACCTCCATTTTCTCTAAATCACTTCTCAATTATGCTCTATATTGTTCCAATGCACAGCAGCCCTTGGAGAGCAGAAAATGGTTTATTCTGAAGTATCCATTTGGCACACCATGGAACTGCTCCAGCAAAAAATTAGTTCCAGGACAATAAAGTCAACTTCACAGAAAATTCTGTATTTTATGCAATTAACTATTACTTTCCCATATTACACAGTTATCACTGTAAATCCACCTTCTCCCTGCCTTTATCTGATGGGGTTTTTTAAATCTGGGCAAGCAGACAAGGCTAAAACAAATTCCATAGGACCAGGTCCCAAAATTCTGTGTTATCAGCTTTGAGGAAAAAGATCTAAAATGAATACAACAGGCCTAAAGCATGATTATAATGACATCTCTGTCCTTGGTGCCCTCTTTCATAACCATGAATCCTGAACATTCTGAATGGGAGCAACAGGAGCATCCCAGAGACTAGCTCCATCCATACCACTGCAGTTTCTCTCTCTTAATTTCTTTACAGTAGCAAGAGGAGAAATGCAGGGACTGAGTGTTTCTTACACTCACAGCAAATGTGGAAAAGCCCAGTCTGAAAAGTGCCAAAGCAGAAAAAAGTCAGGTTAGGTAACTGTCACCTGTTTCCATCTGTATGGTGCTGCAGACATGCATCCATCAAAGGCAGTAAACAAAACCTTGCTGCAACTCAAAACCATCTGTATTGTTTTCTGAGTGAACATTCCTTCCCCCTCTGACAATTAACTATCACAGTAAGTGATGCTACCACAGCTGGAGACAACTATAAATTACTGTCATTTCCCTAACGTGCAGCTTCACCAGTGAATGATGATCCCAAATGATTCCAAGTGTTTGTTTTACAAAAAGCAGGGAATGCATATTGACTTAACAGATGACAAACTTGAGGCTTATGATGAGAAACTGCCATTGTCTTTTAATCACAGTCTCACAATAAATGAAAATTAGAGAGCTTGTCCTCTCCCGTGGGACCATTTGTAAGATTGTAATTAGCTCAGTGACAACCCACATAAACTTGGATGGAAATGCTGCAGGGGAGAGCAGAAATCAGTCTGTATGCACAAACCCAGACTACTAGCTGCAGTTGAAATCTCTTTCTAAATATTCCTCTCATTTAGCACATCCAGTAACTCCCAAAATACATATATGCTACAAAAGATAGCTGCAAGCCAGTCAGTTGCAATTATGGTTTTAGGTCATCCAACAAGTGCTTCCTGGCAAGACCACACAGTCAAATTCAACACAACCCAGCACTAACACCATCAACATCAGACCAAGTATAAATTGCTGAAACACAATTAAATAACTCTCAAGGTCACCTAGTAAATAAAAGCACACCGAATCTATTAATTAAACAGCACTACTTGGGTGGTACAATTGCTGAGACACCAGCGCTACTCGCTGCTGTGCAGCACAAGGGCAGGAGCTGTGGATTTTATTACAATGCAACACCAGAACATCTTCAATGCACAAATATCAGGAGTGTCATGCCTGGCCCACTGTGGCTGGAATGAGAAGCTGGATGCATTTAAAGGAGACAGACATGTAGAGGACAAACTAAAATTAGAAGCACATTCCCATGGGCAGTCCATGAGAATACTAGCACTCTGGTGAAATCACTATAAAAAGAACTTCCAAATTTGGAAGGTGACTAGGAGGAGAGAGGTATCATTAAACCCCTATCAACTGAAAAAAATGCCTGGATCAGCAATTTTGTAGGAGTAGGAAAGTCTCCAGTGCCGAAATCTGAAAAAGCCCAGCCTGAACTGAGCAATTAGGAGCTATTCATCCACTGCCAGCGATGGAGGTTGGTGTTATTTGCAGGGTCAGAGCATGCACTCTGTGCCAGGATGCAGCAGAAAACCGGGGAGCAGACCAGCTTGCATCCTTTGGAATACCACGACTTTGACAGATACTCCCAACAGCAGTGCAACTAAATCAGGATGAAAAGTAGCTTTTTAAAAGCTCAAGTTTGAAGGAGTGAGGAAAAATCTAAAGGACTTTTGAAACACTTGCAACAAGCCAGGGGTGATCAGGGGTATGTCTGTGTGCCTGGAACTCATCGGTGCTGTCCCCTGGCCCCAGGCACCAGGGGAAGATGAGTCAGGCTGGCACCAGCCTCTCACACTCCTACCATGCACAGGGATAGGCAAGGGTGACATCCCTGCAGAGCTATGGACATGCTGGGCTAAGCAGGCAGGCCCAGTCCTAATTTTCCATGTGCTATTTCCAATGTGTATCTAAGATGATAAAAAAATCTCTTCCCGAGTGTTCATTCCATTAATAAAGATGCAGAAGATGCATATAAAATACAAAACACAAGCAGATTTGGCTTATGCATGTGACATGGCACAGACAAGTTCAGCCTATAAAATGCAATTCCAAATTGCCCTCTCAGGTGGCACAGACCACCCAACACTTTCTCCTTGGAGGTACCTTTTCCAGACAGTAAGCCACCGTGGGTGAGGATGTCAAACACTCTAAATGGGCAAATTTAGGGTGCCTGAGAAAGAAATGCTGCCTGAATGAATTCCTTATTTTCTCTAGGGAAAGGGAAAAGGCCAAGACAAAAGTGTCCCACAGAGTGGGCTCAGCCCGGAGCCACAAATGCCAAGGCTGGGGCAGGATTATCACAGAAAACACATGACAAGTTTTACTATCCCTGCAGAAGCTGCTCTAATGCCATCCAGTGAAACCCACCCACATCACCCGATATACTGCAACCTGTTGGGGATTGGTTTTTCCTCACCCTCAGGTCAAGTAAAGGTTCCCAACATTTGAGTGTCAACCCAAATATCAGTTCAGAATTCACCTATTAGACCATCAGCAAGGTTGTCTGTAACAGCAAAGGGAACAGAACTTAGAATACCCCCTAAAAATGCTCTAAAAATGTCTGTGCTAGCTTTACTGAAAGAAAAAGCTTCGTTTAGCTGAAGTAATAGAGAGATCTCTGTTTTTGGAGGAAAGAATCCAGAGGAAAATTACATATTTGTGGTTTAGCTGGGAGTCATGATGTCTATCCGTATGCATAACACGTGGTCACAGATTCATAACAAACAAAGCTTTCAAACAACAAAAAAAAAAGTTCTGAAAGATCCATCTTGTGTGTGCAAAGAGAGAGAGCAATTCATTTCAGTCAAGCTTATTCCCACAGCTCTTGAAGTCAGCAGTGCAGCCAATTATGAAACTCTTCATTTCCAGGAAGCACATACAGAAAGTAAAGCACAACAAGAGATGAAAACACAAGTGTGAAGTGTAGCAGCTACCCCAGTCCTCACCCCCCACAGCAGGATCCTCAAGAGAAGTGGTCAAATTCCACTTCCCTTTTCTGTGGATTACTCTATTTTACATTTTAAATAACTGGCTGCAAAAGTGAAGTGGACTTCAGGGAAAGAAAAAATATTTAAGAGAATCTGGACACACTTCTAGGAAAAGAACTTTGATGCATTTAAGGAAACATACGAGAGGCTTAAGCAGGGATAGAAAATGCTTCAAGATCTGGTTGACACTTGATTTATACTGAATCATTACCTATTTTGGTGCAAATTAGGCATGTACTTTCTGAGGCAAAAAATTACAAAATCGTGGCAAACCTTAGTGAAACTTCATTTCCTCAGTCTGTTATGGCTACTGCTACAGTTATCAGGGATATTACAGCCAGCAATGCTTCACTTGAGCTAAAATAACCTTGGCTCCATTAAAAGGAAAGAGAATTAATGTAGCATGGCAAAGAATGGTGTCATTGTCTACACTCAAAGACATTTTTATGCTCCACAGTAACCCAGAAGAGCGAAACTTAAAGATGCAATGCCACTTAGCAGAATAAAAGGATTCTGCTGCAAACAAAAGAGACAAAAGCTGTAACACCAAATAAAGCTGCTTTCCCCCTCCATTGCTGGCACACTCAAACCACATTATCTGATGCTTCATATGGCTCATACTGAAAATCACTGACACATTGATTGGCACTACATAACTTAGTCTTTTAACTGCTGGGGGGTTTTGATACTCCACTCACTTCAGGGCCACCAGCTCTACAGAAAACCCTTCCACACTAAGCCCTTACAACAGAAGTCAAAACTTTCATGCTTTTCCTCTTAAACATCAACATACATTCACAAGAACTTTACCAACTAAAAGGAATCAGATGCACAACAGTAACAAAAACTAAGAAGGAGAAAGCCTGCAGAAAAGCTGCAACAAGCCCCACTATGCCCCCCTGTGTGCTCTTGCCTGGTGCAGTCTTGTTCCAGTACACTTAATTTCACAAAGAGCAACTGCAAAACCAGCTTCTGTATTTTGTTGTTGCACTTCACTCATAAGTTACTTGCTGTAGCCACAGTTGACTTTAAACATTCACTCTGTTATAATACTCACTACTAAATTGGCTCCTACATTAAATTTGAAATAATGTTACATCACTGGTTTATTTGGTTTCTTAATATTTTATTTTAATTCTCTCAAGGACTATGGTTTACCTTATTAATCATAGAAATTGCAAATTTAATTAATTCAATGGAATGGATGAGATTTAAAATTGTTGAAGTGATCAGCTCATCTAAGCAATAAAAATAATTAAAGGAAGTGAGATTCTCTAATGCATCAGTACCATGCAAACTAGAGCTTCATATTTATATAAAAAGTTTTATTTATTTATTTGCATAGCTGTAGTCAATACATCCCTGAGGACCATATTTACTGAGCATGAATTTATATAGCTGGGGATTGGTTTGATTTTCACTGCAGCAGGAAAGAATTACATTTTTTACATATATTAAAACATTAAATTAAGTTCAGGAAACAAAATGTGCTAGAGAACTACATCCTCTCAACCTGACCAGGCCTGATTTTTACCCTGTGTTTGGGTTATAGAGTAATTTAACTGACCCCAGCTGAGCTACTCACAACTGTGCCACAGTAAGACAAACGAAATTCAGAGTTACTGCATTCACATTTTCTATACATTAATAGTGTTTCTCTTGAGATTCTTGGGACTTCATGAAGTGTCATGCACACACTTGGTGAATATAAACATAAAGGACATATTGTTGGGCATAAAGGACACAATGTCCCCACATAGCTTTAAAAAGCTATGTCCTCTGTTCAAAAAGGACAAGGCAATACACAGTTTATTATTTTTCCCCACATGAGGAACTTGACAACTTCAGCGCTCATGTTTTGTGTCATGGTGGGGAGATGAAGTAACTCCAAAATGCAGGCTTTTCCTCCTTTTATTGTGGCAAAAGGACTCAGTGAGCTATACACCAGCACAGATTGTGGTGAGGAGCAGTGCCAAGTTTGGGTGCTATCAATTACCTCAGCCATTGATGAGAAGTTCCCAGCTCAAAGCATGGAAATGAGCAGACTCTAAATAGACACCAACACACTCCTGAAACCAGATAAGGGATTTGTCTTTTTCCCTGCGTCCTGAGTCTGTTCTGCATCTAGGCCACCTCTTTGGCCTGCTGCAAGGCCAGCCTAGCCCATGTTCCCACGTGCTGGTGCAGCTCCAGCTGTTCATGGAGCAGAGACCTCCTGCTGCCAGAGCGCGCTTGTGGCGGTGCCTCAGCCCAGCATGGCTGAGGCCAGAGCAGCAGATCCACAGGAACAGGCTCAGGTCCAGCAGAGCCGAGTCCCAGCCTGGCAGTCCTACTTGCCTGCAAGTACCCTGACTTACAGAGCCATTCAGGGACAGCCTGGCCCTGTGCCAAAAGGACTTCATTTATCACCTGAAGGGCTGCCACATGTCAGTAAAATCTGCTGCTGCCTTTGGGGAAGGGATGAAGATCGATCAGAGTCTGACTCGAGCCTGATGTTGCTGGCTAATGGACCCTGCCTGCCTGCTGTAGCTTGTACACTGTCTGTAAGGTCTGGGAGGAGGTGGCAGAGGCAGGAAGTATGGGCTGTAAGGAAATGGGAATGCAAAGCCAGCAGAAGCCCCTCCAGTCCTTACAGAGAGATCTTGATTGTGTAACTCCCATTAGGAAAACATTACCCAAACACAGCACACACAAATCCTGCAACAGCAAACTCCACTTGGGGAAAAAACTCCATGGCTTTACCAGGCTTGAATCAGCAATTTTCCAGAATGGGTTTGAGCTTGTATCATCAGATTAATGCAGATTTTATCATTATTTGGGATCTCATAAACCAAAATTAGAAAAGCAGCTGTACATGTCAAATGTCATAACAGTGTTACACCACAGAAAGTGTCAATTGCAAGACTAGAAATCAGAGTGATAAAAACTAAGTTTACCTCAAGTTAAAAGAGGACCAAGAAATCAGAAAGTTTACCAGAAGATAAAGGAGAAAAATCAGGAAAATTACAATGGATGAAGAGATGGTTACTCATCAATTTTCTTTTCAAACTTCTAAATTTAAAAAAAAGGAGCATTAGTACACATGGAATTGCTGGAAAAGTAATAGTTACCCAAGATGGCAATCCTGTGCAGGTACATGCTCAGCAAATGAAGTAAGCTTTTAATGTAACTTGATGTGCAATCCCACAAAGAAAAAGCATTAGGTTCTCTGAACAGTAAAGCTCAACCTACATTTCCATCCATTTTAAACTCTGGAAAAAGGAACCCTCTACACACTAAGTACAGCCATGTCACCACAGTAAGAACCTGAGAAACAAAGCAATACTGAAAATCTCATCAATGCATAAACTCCTGCAGCCCAGGTAGAAATCACAACAGTGAGTATTGGTGAGGAGTAGCTGTAAGTGGAAAGGATGAGGAAATTCTGTGGGTTCTAAACCAACTTTCACATATACATTACTTAAGTGGGAAATGGAGATGAGAAAAAGGAGAACAGAAAATACTGTTTGTAGTCCACTTTCCTTGTTTTTCCTACACCATTCATTAGACATCATAACTACAAGGCTGGACAGAGAAGAAATCATAGACTTATTAAAAGGATGAAAAAAAGAAAGATGCTGAAAAATGAACTGAATTAGTTATGTGCAAAGCAGTGTCTGCACAAAAATGTTCAGATTTCAGAGATGCACTGGAGCCCTGCCTGTAGAAGAAGTGAACCAACTTCTCCAAGGCAGATTTCTGTGACATTTCTTGGCTATGAACATGGACAGTAAGGACTGCACAGAATCAGAATCATTTAACATTCGGCCTATTTAGCTTTCCAAAAATAACTGCCTGTACACAGTCATCTTTGAGAAACCACCCCATCAATTAAACTAGACCTCTGTTTTCCTAGAGAAATCACCCTGAAAAATATAGTGACCCTTTTTTTCTTATTATTCTTAACTTACACACACTTATTGTCAGAGCTGAGCTCCCTTCCTCCAACACACTTCCTTTTTCACTCTTAGTGCTTCCTCATGTGATGCAGCTCCATTACTCACCAGAGATGACAGTTTAAAAGGAGATGTCATAGTGACACAAGCATAAGAGCTCCAGTGGGGTGCTGGCAGCACTTGGAATTATTTTAGGGTCATCATTTAGCCAGCTGAGGGCATTGCTGCAGGAGAAGGAATATGACAGGACACGATGCCTGCTGACAAACCCTGGCATGGTAATTCCAGGTAATGAAAATCTTCTCTTGGACAGATCTAGAACATGGCAGTTTTTCTGAAACAGGAGCAGAACACTTGGTCCATACCCCCTTGAACTGCACACCTTGGTGCAAGTGATGATGCACAGTTTGTGCAGATTTGTAGAGCCCTGTGTGCCTGTCACCAAAGCTGTTTGCACTCAACTCAAACCTCACAGATCCAAACTGTGCATGTAGAACAGCTGGCCTACCATAGAGGAGCTGAACTCCATCCTACACTGCTCAATAAGCTGAAGACTTATAACCACATGGAACCAATTTAGACTTTTGTTTCAACTGAGTTCTGTGCATTTCAGCCCTTCCCCTGCATCAGTTCGCTCTTGTGTTCATTTTCCCCAACTTGTGGAAACTTACCATTATGTTCTGGTTCTAGTAAGGCTCAGGTGAATGGCTCTGGAACCTGACTAAACTGAAAGTGTAACCACATCTGCAGAAGGATTGAACCTTTGCCCTAAAAGCACTCCTACATTTGCTTATCTCTTGCCATTTTACAAAGCAAAACCTTTGGTGAGCTAAAATAGCACAGAAAACACTCCTCTTCCTCCTTAATAAAATTTCTAGGTCAAACCTGTAAGCTTAAGAGATGTTGCAGAAATTTGACATGTCATTTTGAGCCAGGGTACACTTTATAATTAAAAGGAAGGAGCTGATTTAATCCCAAGGTGATGCCTAAAGAGGCTACGTGGAACAGAGGCTAGACAGAGTTAAATGAAAAGTAGGTATTTATTCAAAGGCCTTCAAAGGCAATACAAGAGCTTGGCTGTGACTCTGCCCAAGATGGCCCCAAAATGGATGCAAGATGGATGGTGGGTCACGAGATTTCAGACTTTTCTAAGTTTTGGCCCATTTCCATATTGGGGTCAAGTGTCCAATTACAGTTTCAGGCTATGAAGTCCCATCCTCCCAGACTGCTCTCCTCAATTTGCTGTTTGTTTAAACTTCTTTGGGCCTGAAGCCACAATAGTCCCCTTAGCTCTTGGGCTGGGAAAAGATTGTTTTGTGTGACTGAACTGTGAGGAGAACTTGTAACACTTTTATGAAGTTCAGACTTACACACCAAAGCGCTACAGAATCTGAAAAATATGAAAGCTCAAACTTCAGGCATCACAGGCACCAAACAACTTTATAAGACTAAAAATGCCATAAGAAACAGCAAATTCCCACCCTTCTGGAGAAGTCTCACGTACAGCAAATATTCTTGTGAGAGATACCCTTGGCATATAATTCAGTGCATGAAAAATGGAAAAACCCAGCTACAGTTCCCTTAAGATCAAGGTACTTACCTCTCTACACTGTTTCTAAAGCAAGGAGACAGACATATCCCACCCTCCAAAATAACTATTTTTTGCTTTACATAGTTAGAACACACAAACTCTGAAAATAAAGAGCAGAGCTTTCTTCAACTCTGAAGGATGGACTCTCAAACACAAAATACAGTATAAAATAAGCATCTCACGAAAACCAGCACTAACTATTGACATTGGTCAGTCTCATTGTGCAACAGACACTGTCAGCTGAAATTCTTCTGCAGATGCCCTGCAGAATCATGAACAATCCTGGAAACAGCCCATCCTGCACATTGCTCAACACCCCCCAACACCTGGCACAGAGAGCTCTCTGATGGCAGAGCAATGGCTCAAAGGTGAGAACACTGCACACTGCTGCAGGTGATCTATCAGATTATTGCATCCCACAGCAGAATCTGTAAGGAGCACCATGTTATAAAGAAAGAGTCTTACCTGAAGATATTTGCACTTGATTTCTGAGCTGCTATTTGTTAATTTCCATTTCCCCTAAATTTTCTAAACTGATAAATACTGTATGAAGCAATGAAATGTTCCTACCAATATTAGGATGCTTGAGGAGGCGACAGATTCTAGCTTCTCTCTCCAGTTTCTGGTGATCTGCATCAAAAGAAAGCAAAACAGGTGATGTTAGCATGAATATTAACATAGTTTAGTGTATCTGCTTTACACAACCATCACATCATCATCATCTGATAGGATCTTTAAAAAATATATCCTTTATTTAGATCCACTAAGATTTTCACCCAAACTGTAATATTGGTTTTTTTTTAACCTTTGGGAAGAGCAGGAGGCTGGAGCTCTGGACTCTACATCACTGAGCCCTCACAATTTTTTCTGGAGATAAAATACTACTGCTTGTGTCAAGTTCTACTTTCTGCAATAGACAACACAAATATTCCAAAATACCCACTTTGGAAAACTGAACTGCTTGAAGTGTAAAAAATATGCTTTGCACCTTGAAAATATTAAGAAGTGAGCAAGTTTAGAAAAAGTTGCTTTGGATGGTAACTCTGAAGATTCAAAAATTTAGCATCAGATGTTAGAATTAAGAAGTTCAATCCTTACTTCAAAGTGTCCAGTTAGGCCAAAAAACTATATGTAGGTCAAAAGAGTTATAACAACAGATTTCAAATAAAACAGAGAAAGCAAACACCACCTTTAAAATACTTAACATTTCAAGTTTCTGACATCATGTTTTAAATCTGGAGGAAAGAACAAGAAGGAAAACTTGTTTAAGTTTTCTGCAGTTTGTATTTCATAATATTTGCAGCCAACTGTAACAACAACTGAAACAATTTTACATATGTTAACGGTTCAGATTAATTTCATATGCTTTTAAGAACTGGGATAGTTCTTGAGCTAGTCACTACTTGTCAACTGACCCATCATACTTTCTGAGGCTTAAGAGCCTCCACCACTTGAATGAGAAAATTTGTCAGCTAAACCCTCTTTACCTTAATGTTTACTTAAAAAAAAATCAGACGTTAAAAGTATTAAAAAGAATTATAAATCTGCAACATAAAAAAAAAAGAGCTTTAAGCTTAACTTAAACTCCACTACTGAGGTTTCCCATTAAGATTTTTGAATTCAGTTGCAGCAAGGCTGAAATATAAGCACAGACATCTACAGTTACAGTACCTTCGTGTCCAGCAGCTCTGGCTGTAACTTAATCATGGGCTGAACACTTGGCACATTACCCAGAGCAAGCAGGGAGATGATCTGCAAGGCAAACTGAACTAAGCTGGGGTGAGAACAGAGATGAAAATGTGAACACTGCCTCAAAAGCAAAGAAATAATCCAGGGGCTATCAGACATTTTGTGTAGGAGCTGTGTCTCTGGTGCATTTCCAGCTCTAGTTTCAAAGGCTGTTCTGTACCAGCTCCAGCTATATTTACAGATCAGCCAGCACAGCCAGAAACCTGGAAGGTGTCCGACAGTCTTCTATCAAGTGCTAAAAACATCCTGTGCCGACTCTTCAGGAATAACAGAGCTATAATAAAGAACTTCATCTCCAATGTTGAGTATGAAGTACATTTGAAGTTTCTTTGCTATCAACCACTGTATCACAACTCCTGAACTGACACTAGATGTGATGAATTTATTGATTATAACTGTAATGATTAAAAATAATGATGATATTTTTCAAATCACAGTAAAAATGTCTTAGAGACACTGCTGGATACACTGCAACATATGAAGGTAACATCTACACTATCATAAACGTCATTATTATTGACTGCATTATATATTCCCAGGTTTTTACTCCAAATTGAACCAGTATATTGATGGACACTAACCAGGTGTTTTCTGCTGTCATGTAATTAGAACAATGAGCTGTCTGCATTTAACTCCTTCAGTTGTTTGTGTCACCGTAATTGCTATCACACCTGCTGGGTGACTGGAGGTACCTCACAGCCTGCACACTGCACTGAGGCAACAGAAAGAGCATTAAATACTCCCTGAGCCAGGGATTAAAGTGGACATTAAGGCCCAGAAGATGACAGCAGCATTTCCAAGGAAAGAGAGTATTCCTTAGTGTTGTTAGAGGAGTAATCTGCAGTATCTAAGTGTCTGGGGGTGGATCCAAACACAAATTCACCTTCATGCCATATCCAAGAAAACTACTCTCCTCTAAAATCTGCATGTTTGTTTTATGAGTTTTAGGAAATCCTGTTCCTTCCTCTGTCCACTGGGTTTATTTACAAGTACTTGCAACTGCTGTGCCACCCATAGCTATTTGTGTTACCCTGCCTCTTGCCAGGGCTCAAGTGCTGGGGAGCTAAAGGTGAATGTCAGAGGACAGGGCACACCAAAATACTTTGAGCACTCAGCTCCCAAACATCTGAAGGGTAAGGTGTGTCACAGCAGAGTCCACTGGGAAACAAGGGTCCTGCCACACAGCCAGGGAAGTACCTAGCAGGCACAAACTCCCCCAAGCCCTGAGAAAGTTAGGGATAGCATCTGATGTCAAATGTTTATACTACAACAGTAACAGCACAGGAAATGTTGTGGAAAAAATAAATGCAATAAGAGGTCACTTATTGAAATCAAAGAGTTAATGCCTCTCAATTTTGACAGCCTATAATTCACCAGATAAAACTGCATTTACCTGCCAGGTAAACACGAAACAGGAAAAATTATTATCAGGAGCAGGAAGCCAAGCTTGAAAGCCGCACAGATAATAAAAAGGGAACACAAAAGTACATTTATATACTTGTTTCCTTTCCTTTATTTTGATTACCTAGACTCAGTTACAAACAGGTCTCCTACACTGTCTTCTTAAGAAACTGTAATTAATTGAAAAATACAAACTCAAAAAGCAGCAAAGCAAATGCAGAAGAAGGAATGCTCTGCAAATTCTAGATTATTTTATGAAAGCAAGTCTCCATTAGTGAACAACGGCCTCTACCACAGCAGTAGCCCATTGCCAAGACTGGAAAAAGATCACTGCCTGTAAACCATTGATACCATTGGAAAGAAAGCAGCAATGAGAATAATGCCAATTTATTAATGAAAAAACCTTGCAGCCACCTACAAGTAAGTTTAATCTGACATAGAGTCAAGAAAAAAAAAACAAAACAACAAGATTTAATGCACTGAATCATGAAAATCTCAGCCTTTACAATAACTAATGAAACTCTGTGAAACCTGAAACAGACAGAAAATGGCTGTAAAATTGGGGGTACTTACAGACTGTATAAACTTAAAATCTTGAACTAGTCCTCATTCATATGATGATGTTCTAATAGACCCAAAGCTAATATTAATAATTTATGACACCTGCCTCAGAAAATTAGACTGCCTGCATTGAGTTTCTATTAGGTAGGCAAATAAAATAACTGTTTCAGCAGTATAAATATTTGCTTTCTTACAAAAGCTTACCTATGTAGACTACACACATTTCTGGGATTACATCATAACATCATAATTAAAGACATATAATCTATGCATTTAATTATGTATTGTATGTGTTAATATAGGAAAACATACAAGTAATGTCTTCAAGCACTTATCTCTTCTGCTAAAGTACCATGAATTTTCACCCAAAGTGCTGATCCTGCGTGACCACCCAAATGGAGCTTAGCACCAGGGCCACCTATCAACACAGGTATCCAAAATGCAAACGTCTCCAAAGCAAAGAATCTTCCTAACAAGAACCTGTAGCAATTTCTGTAGTTGCTTTTTGTTATTTTATTATCAGAGCTTGCAGTGCACAGCGAACAATATAAAAGCATTTTCCCCATGTCCCTTGCATTGTCTTGTCCATTTCTTATTTTTCCCCCAGGACTGACTGGTTAGATAATGAGTCAGTATGAAGTGATGCATGTTCTGGCACATGTCTTGCTTATCTTTTTGAGGATGGTCTCTTCAACTTGCTTCCTACTCTGTGCAATACAGCTCAACACTTGTGTTTCCCGTGTTTTTCTTTACATAGCTAAATGAAGAGAAAATAAGGAGCACTAACTTGGAAGGGGCTCTTCAGACTGCACTGCAACCCAGAGCAGCCTGATGCTGTTAAATTCTGCCATGGAAACCAGAAAATAACTGCAGAAATTCTGACAACAGAATGCACAGGTTAACAGAACAACAACCTCCCCTCCCACTACCCTAATTTTCTCAACTTGGTTGACAGCTGTCTAGAGCACAAAGAAGTACCCACAGACTCGTGGAACATAAATATTTGTGATTTAAGGGTATGGTGTGCACAGGAATAGTGCTGTAAAAGACACTTGCTTTAAGCCCAGGACTGTGGTTTATACACCATCTAACTGCATCAAATACAGTTTCTAAAAGCCCTCTGATGAAACATTAAGGCTCTGGAAACAGCCCAGTTCTATTTCTTAGAGCTGACCATTTCTGTAAGTTGAATCCATTAGCAGGTGTCCTGGTTTCTGCTAGGATAATTCCCTTCCTAGAGGCTGGTACAGTGCTAAGTTGTGCATTTAGGATGAGAATCATGATGATCCCACAGAGATGTTTTAGCAGCTGCTATAACCAGTGTTTGCACCAGGCCAGCTTCTCACAGCACCCACAGGTTGGGGCTGACCTGCTGGAGAGCAGCTCTGCAGAGACAGACCTGTGGGTCCACGTGGACAACACGGAGTCCAAGAGGCAGCAGTGCCCTGGGGACCAAGGATGCCAATGGTATCCAGGGGTGCATGGGAGGAGTGTGGCCAGCAGGATGAGAGGTGATCCTCCCACTCTGCTCTCCCCCTTGGGGCCAAATGTGCAGGACTGCTTCCAGATCTAAGCTCCCCAGCTCAAGACAGATAAGGAAGGACTGGGGAGGGTCCAGCAGAGGCTACAAAGATGATGAGGGGACTGGAGCACCTCTCTCATGAGAAAAGGCTGGGAACTGGCCTCTTTAGCCAGAGGAAGAAATGACTGAGAGGAATCTTACCAACACAGGCAAATTCCCTAAGAGTGGCTGCCAGGAGGATGAGGCCAGACTTTTTCCTGTGGTGACAGGAAAAGGGGCAACAGGCACAAACTAGAACATGGGAAGATCCATCTGAATATGAGCGAAAACATCTTTACTGTGCGTGTGACTGAGTACTGCAGACAGGCTGCTCCGAGAGGCTGTAGAGTTTCCTTCTCTAGAAATCCTCAACATTCACCTGGACATCATCCTGTGCAAACTGCTCCAGCTGAACCTACCTTAGCAGGGGACTCGATTAGAGGATTTCCAGAGGTCCTTTCCAACTCCAAACACTCTGATAAAATTGAGGGGAAGCTGGCTGGGGGCTGCTGCTCAGGAACTGAGTAGGCACAGGTCCATGAGCATTTGCATCATGCATCACTTGTTTTGTATGTTTTAATTCTTTGTCATCACCCTCTGCCTATTACTTATTATTATTCTCCCTTCCTTTTCTGTCTTAGGAAACTACCTTTAACTCAACCCACAAATCTTAATTTCATTTCTTCTAATTGTCTCCCCAGTCCTTCTGCAGGCTGTGCAAGGAGGGAGGGAGTGAGGCTGTGTGCTATTTAGCTGCCTGTTGGGTCAAACCATGACAGTGGGGACCAATAGCATTACTAAGCCCCTGCCTGTGCTGGTTCTTATGAAAGGCAATTTACAGACCTTTAGCAGTTTGCAAGCATTCATTTTCAGCTGGTAAGATAAAACAAGAACCACATTTATTCATGTAACAGCCCATCTCACAGCTCTTTGAATTTTCCATTACTGAGTTCGTGCTACAGCAGTGCTCACAGATAAACCTCAGTTACCTCCCCTGCTATTCTTAAAGAAGTAAACGCTGAGCAATGCAGTCCTTCAATTCCCAAATGCACTTTTTCACAATGAAGGCTCCAGCATTCAGTACCTGCTCCTGGGGAGATATTTGAACAGAGTCTTTACTTATTGCTCTCTTCCTAATATTTATAGCTCAGAAAGTGGGACATTCTTCGAACAAACAATTCCAGACACTGCGAGTGCTCATCTGACCCACCCTCCTAATGTTTCCCGAGCAGAATCACGCGCCAGGTGTTCATTGTTATAAAGGCATCTTCTCCATGGATACCCGCTCCATAATGGGTAGGAACATGCAACAACAATAGCACAGCCAATTCTTCTATTAGGCCATTGGTCAAAAGCATCAACAGAGCAGAAATCAGGGCACTGAGTGTGCCTCCAGTTATTTCTGTGGCTGTGTTCCCAGACACGCTTCTCTTCACCAAGCTGCTGAATATCAAGGAAAATCAAAAGATATTAATTCAAGATGCTTTGTAAAATAATGAACAAACCCCACACCTGTAGAGCTTCAAATTCTGCCCCAAAGCATTAGGAAAACAAAAGGCACATTTGTACTCAGCTGCAAAGGCCTCCAACAATAACAGTTCTCAGCTGACTGATGTTCCTGCAAGGCTTTTTTCCCCTTCCCACCGGCTTTCTGTGTTAATATTTTACCCTTCACAGTGTGAGAGAAATTGATAAATGGACACAGAGACCCGATTCCCATCTACAAAGTACAATACAGAGGCAGAGGCACTGCAAGTGTCTTTAGGGCACTTTATCAGACACTTTATCCCTGATTTCTACAATACCTGCTGTGACCAAAAGGTGCAGAGTATTCCTGCATTTGTGCTGTTTCTAGCACTGCAGCTAAAACTGAAGAATACCTGACTTTAAGTGAGCTGGCAAAAGGAGTGAAGACAACATGTGACATTAATAGCAAAACACTGAGCCCACATGATTTCATTTATTTATATAATTTGTGTTTAACCATGCTCATAATGAACAGAGAGGAGAGATCAACAGAATGGTACGAATGCAAACTGGACTTAACCCAACTGTTGGGAACCTTTAAACAGTTCCTAAGAGCACACACTCACACACTACTGAGCTCAAGCTAAAAAATCCTATTTTTTTCACCTTTTTATAACTCTCCTTTGCTATGGTTGAAACAGCCAGCTGGCAATTCACTCACTTCACTCTTCTGACTCAGAAAAACAGGAAAAATATTTGTGGAAGTCTAGAACTGCTGATAGATACAGACATTAATTATTGTTTTCTATAAAAGGTACACGCACAATTACATATAGTAGTTTTATATATATTATTTTGTTATATAAACAGCACATTTACTGAAACAGAATGGAGAACTGTAAACTGTTCAGTGCCAAAGTAAACAGAAAAGGCCTGAGAGCCAGAAGTGTGAGTGTGATCACCTGGTCACCTCCATCTGTTTGCCACCAATCTGCACCTGACACTTAACTCTGTGCACCCTGTGTTTCATCTTGTCCCTGTCACCTCTTTTGATCTGAGCCATCCAGTGCTGCGCCTTGCAGCACTTCCCTGATCCATCTTCATGCAAGGCTTACATTTGCCACAACAGGAAAACCTGAACGCACCTTACATCCTCAATCTTGCCCTTGCTGCCTCCTCCTGGTCCCTACAGCAGTGTATTCTCCTTTGAGACTCAAACCTGACAATTCCTAGAGCTGATGGTCAGCCAAGTCCTCCTCAGCCATTCCCCTTCCATTCCTCCATAACTGTATGTCCTTCATTCTGCATGCTGGGAGCTCTTCCCTTATTTCACTGCCCTCCTTCCATTTTGGTTCTCAACTTAAAGCTGCCTGCCTTCCTCTTGTTTAAATTCTGCTGATAAATATGTGAGTGCATTCAGTATTCCTCCTTTTTTTTTTTAGCTTCTATTTTCTACTGAGCTGTTTAATTTTTTTTTAGGCTTCTCAGTTCTCTTGGCTCATTTCCTGCAGAAAGTTGCAATTTTCAGGAAACAATATTTGGACAAAAGATGTTTCTTTTTTCGGAATTGAAAGTAAGTTCAAAAAATAAATAATGTAAGAGATGCCTGGAACTTGAGGTGCTGACTTATCAGTCTAATGAACACTGAAGCATCTGTTTGCACTCAAATAGCTCACTGGAGAGGGATGGGCTGCAGGATATACTTGACTGCCTTGCTAAACTCCAGTCCTACAGAGCCCATCTTAAACACATTAATTCCATTAATAACGCTGTAAACTCTGAGCAGACTTCTGACGACTACATTTTTGAAGGCACCCTCAAATTCTCAAGTGATGCAGCGAGACATGCACGAGAAATACTCATTTTCCTTAAAAATGTTATTCAAACAATATTGTCTAATAACAAAAAAAAATGCAGCTTACTATAAAGTAAAAACACACTGTCAGCTACTGCAATATGTAAGCAGCAGTCATACTGCAATATGTAAGCAGCAGTCATACTGCAAACACACTGTCACACTACTGCAATATGTAAGCAGCAGACTGTCAATTTGAAATAAATGTGAGCTTCTGACGCCAGCTTTTTTTAATATAAATGAGTAATTGTTACATGCAAGACTGGTGTCAAGTTATGACACTGTAGCATGACATGTCTGGGTCAGCCACTTGGTTCGGACATGCAGAAGTTACTCATTTTGAAGCTGCTGCAAAGAGCAAATTCTGAACTCTGACTTTAGGTTTTCACTTTGGCAACCCTTATTTTTAGAAATCCTACCAATGGTCAGCATCTTTTGCCTTGTAGATGTAATTTTTACATTAATTGTTTGTGAGGGAGAAACTTCAAATTTCTTTAAACAGAGGATGACCAGTGAGGATGTTTAATTCGCTGACAGCTTACGGATGACAGAGCATTTCATATTCAATAGAAAGGGAAATTCTATTGTGCAGAAAAGGTCAACAACTTTTATTTACAATATTTCCTGTAGTCACTGTTACTTTAAAACTGAACATTACACATGACTTATCCTACCAGAGACTAAAGGCTTCTTTTATGCAAATACACTCAAAATCACTGACATTTATCTTAATAAAAGTTCATGGACTTTAACTCCCTAGGAGGAAACAACTGTAGAACTAGAATCAAGTCCAAATTGAACAAAAACAATGGTTTGGCAGCTACCATTATGACTCAGAGGAAATTTAAGCAGCACATCAAAGCCAAAGCTTTTCATAACAAGAAGAAACACTAGGAATACATAAGCACATGCCTACAGGACTATTTCATCAAAAATAACAGTAGGCTGCACTAGTATTATAGGAAGATATGACTGCATTAATAACAATATCCTGATGCCGAAACCTCAGTCTCTAGCAAACAGTAGCCATAGGTAAAGTCACTATTTCTACATGGCCCATAAAAAGCTAAAACAATAGAAATAATAAACTCAAAATGGAGTTCCACCTTAAGTTGTAACCTGTCTTCCATCCGTTTACTTGCTTTAAAACAAAGAAGTGGATTATGACTAACCCACTGTATTAATTTTTTTCTGCTAAGTTGCTAAGCCTTTGCTCATAAGAAAAACAAATCTCCTCCTCAAATACCATGTGCATGAATAGCATTTAACCATCTGAAGCTTTACATTACAGCAATCTTTGATACCAGGACACTGATGCCATAACCTCCAAGCTACATGAGTACGGTCTTTTGCAAGAGGATTATCTTGACATTATTTCCAGAATAATATTCTTGCAGAGGAAGAGAGAATTGCAATTCACTTGGTTTGTAGAGCCAATCATTAAAAAAATAAATATTAGCCTTGCAAACACATTCTTGTAAAAAAGAGTCCCTAAAAGGACCGTCTTCATTAAAAAACAAATCACAGAGGAGAGCCAGTGTGCAAGTGGAAGCCAAAGACAAGTGGCATTCCTCGGGGTAAGCGTTGGAATTGGTGCTCTCAAAGATCTTGGTCAGTGACGTGGACAATGGCATTGGGTGCACGCCCAGCAAGTTTGCCGACAGCAGGGAGCCACGTGTGTGTTAGACATGCTGGATAGAAGGGATGGCACCTAGAGGGACTGTGGCAGGCTGGGGAGGTGGGCCAGTGGGGCCCTCAGCAAGGCCAAATGCATGCTGAACATGACCTGGCAAGGTGCACACGTAGCCCAGAAAGCCAACCATATTGTGTATCCAAAGAAATGTGGCCTGCAGGTTAAGTGAGGCAACTCTTCCACCAGCAGTGCTGTGTCCAGGCTCGGGGGGCCCAAGATAAGAGGAGGCCACGATGGAGTGAGTTGAGGAGGTCATGAAGATGTGCAGAGGGATGGAGCGCCTCTGCTCTGGAGCCAGGCTGGGAGAGCTCAGGGTGTTCAGTATGGAGAAGAGGAGGCTCCCTCCCGTGCCTGTAGGGCCACAGGAGAGCTGGACAGGGACTTGGGACAAGAGCCTTGAGTGACAGGACAAAGGGGAAGGGCTTCAAACTAACAAAAGCTAAGAGTAGATGCAAGGATGAAATCCTTCCCTGTGAGGCTGGGGAGGCTCTGGCACAGGCAGCCCAGACAAGCTGTGGCTACCTCATCCCTGCAAGCGTTCAGGGCCAGGTTGGACAGGGCTTGGAGCAACCTGGGAGAGTGGAAGGTGTCTGTGGTGGGGGGGGAATGAGATGATTTTCAAGGCACCTTCCAACCCTAACCATTCTAGGATTCTGTGAAATTCCTAATTTGTTTATTTCCGTAAGACATGCCTAAATAACTTGTTTAATCAACAGCTGCATCACTCCACTTGTTCTACAGACAGAATAAAGATGCCCCCAGACAAGAAAGTCTGAGGTTTTTTTTTTCTTCTTTTAATTAATGTGAGGAGAAAATAAACAGGATTTTTATAAACAGCCACAAATAAAAGTTCGAGCAAGCATTAACAGGTGGTTAAACTTCAGCTTTGGACAAATTTGGGGGATTTACTGCATAAACAAACTCTCTCCTTTAAATGTGTGTTTGCCTTGCATTCTGTACTGTGTGCCATGTGTTATGCTCAGAAGAAAAAGAATACAATCAGTGTATGTAAGACAATCAAAAGGATATAAAAGATAATCAAAGGAAATGTAAATATACAGAATTCCTGTAGAGGATTAAGCCATCATCCAGTGCTGCAGGCAGGGTGTCCCAGGAGGAAAGCCATTCTCCTTAATGGGCAGTGGTTGCATAAAACCTGCCTAAAGGGATTTAAGCTTTTCCCCACTATTAGGAGAATTAACACTTGTTTATTTGCACGTTTAGTGTTAGTTCCCAAGATGCTGGCCTTTTCCCAAGCCACTGAGCTTCTTGGGAAACAGTAGGAAAGTGGGTTATCTCTCTGTTGGCAAAACAAACAGGGTAAGCAAATCATTCTGTACCTCAGGAAAATAAGAAGAACCACCCAAAAACCCCACTATGAAAAAGAAGAGTCGACGCATTCCAGTTTCCCACAGTGTCAGGTTCATTCCCGCTACCAGCCAAAGAGCATTGAAGATTGGATCAATCTTTTAAAACCACACACTCTCAGGGATATAACAAACCCAGCCAATAGCCCATTCCAGATAATGAATGTTTATCCCTTGTTTCTGTAAAAAAAGAACTCAGAGAAGATGTTTTAATATTCCAGAGACTCCAAATTCTGGCACAGTGACAGATGTCGAAGAGGGAAATACTGGAGTATCATTGATATTAGCATTGCACAGTATTTTACTGATGTTATAAAAGAAAACAAGAAAGTAATCAATATTAATTGGGAAATCATTCAATCTGATTAGCCAGATGATTTAGAGAAATAAGTATATAAGAACATATTTACAGCAACACCATTTTTTTAAGTACCCACACTGTCACTTTCACTCTGGAATTTTATAATTCTGATTAGAGATTGTATGGTTGAGATGTTCTATTACCAAACCCTAATCACTGATGCAAGTGAAAAAATCACAGCATGGGGCACTGGCAAAATACAGCAGACGCCCATGACAACCCATCCCCCCTCCAAAAAAAAAAAAAAAAAGAACACAAACCACAACTAAACCACAGGAACTAAATGTAATTCAGAGTGAGAGGAAAGAATTTCAATTTACTCAGTAGAAAACCTCTCCACCAGATAGAGGTTACATAAAAACAAAAAAAAATTAAAAATAATGTTCTGTTCAATTCCGCTTCCCTCTAAGGATCAGCCTTTGGTACTGTTGTTTTTTTCCTGGAATCTGCTAAATAACTGAAAAAAATATTTAATGGAAATAAATAACTTTTAAATTATGGCTGTTATGTACCACTATTATTCAACAGCCACATTCAATGTGGTTTCCCTGGTACAGCTCAACGTTCTACTTAGCATATAGAATAACTGAAAACTATTATAGAAAATGAAACTAGTGTAGATAAACTCCCAACCTTTCTCTTTTACAACCGAGAAGGAACTGGAAGAGAGACATAACCAGCCCCCACTTGTGTTATTTAATTAAAACTGCCACTTCTGATTGAATTACCGGCAAAGCACTGGGGAAATAGTCCCACTGCTATACCAGATTTGTAAAAACAGAAGTTTCATTACTTAGATGCTGCATTTGCCCACAGTCCTTTCAGCTAATTCCAAGAGCTCACAGCCAGCATGGAACAGCTCTTGGAGATAGAAAGGCCTTGTAGTTCAGCACAAAAAAAAGGACCACAGCACCTTCTCTTCTACAGCATCCAGAAACTGACACAGAAAGCATTGAAAAAAAATGTTGCAAAGCAGCAACTCTCAGCTTCTTTCCAGTACAGCTCATGGGTTTCCCCTGAGAGTGACTGAGCACTGGCTGCCCAGCGAGGTAGGTGTGCGGTGTCCATCCTTGGAGCCATACCAAAGCCAGCTGGACATGCTCCTGGGCTCCTCAAGCCTCCAGAGGTGCCTTCCAGCCTCAGCCACGAGTGACTCTGGGAGCCGTCAGCCTGAAGCAGTCCCAGATGCTGGATATCCCACACCAGCCGACTGTCACGGACATCTGGCCTCAGTGTGTTGAAACACTCACGCACAAATGTTTCAAGTGATTGGCACAGTCCTCATTCCTTGAGCAAACAGTCATAGGCATTTTGCAGAAAGGGTTCCAAAGTCTAGACTGGTATTAAATCAATCTCTCCCTTTTCAAAGCAGGATTACCTGTTTCATGCCACCACATGAACTCAAAAGAGCACACACATTCCTAAAGCCCTCACCTTCTGGTACATCAAGATTGCACTTGTGCAACTGAGTAGATGTTTCCCATGTTAAGAACTCAAAGAAGTTTGCTGCTTTGGTAATTTTTTATTAGCAGCACCCTGACTAATCTGCCATTAACTTGTCACTCTGAGCTATCCTGCTCAACCCAATTAATCATCCCAATTAACTGCATCCACTCTCCCCCTTTGCACACCAGACCAGTTTGTGATTGCCCAGGTGGAAGGAAGAGAAAGGAAGCCATCTGTTAGCTTACCGAAGGTGTCCATCATGACAGACACTTACTGGCAAAAACACCAGCATCAGCCTTCTAGAAGAAACACCCTGAATTCCCCAGACTAGGTGTGGAGAGGTTGGTTCCTGGCACTTAGTCCTGCACTGCCTGGGCACAGCATGCAATGATAGCTACCACAAAGACAGCTGAGAAGATTTTTCTCTGGGATCTGCCCCCTTTTTGCTCCTCCAGCAACTCAAACTCCTGCGTGACGATGATGACATGCTCCCTTACGCTATGCCAAACGGAGTGCCGGTGCTGTGGAACATGGCTCTGAAGGGCCCAACTTCCACATTCCTCCAGCCTGACTCATGAGCTGTGTTTCTGGTGAGCTCTGTGCAGGGTTGTTGTGCACCATGTGCCAACACAGGCACCTCCAGCCTTCACCCACCCATCTCCCACACCTGTGACACTGCCAATCAAGGCCCTGCTCTGCAAGGTGAGCACAACCTCACACAGCACCCACCAGCTCTCAAAGGTACCACAGAGCACCAGGATCTTGGTTATCACTGCAAACACCCCAGCACAATTACCTCTGTCACAAAGTTCACTGTTACCTGCTCATTCAGTTTAACATTTGTCAAAAGGCAGATTTTTTTTTTTTTCAATTAGGAATTTAGAGAAGCTCTTATTCAGAGAAGAGCTAATAATCACCTCGGTAAACAAAGCCAGAAACTCACACCCTTCCTTGGCAGAGGGCCAGGCACTGTAGTCATTACTCTGGAAGAACTCTCACTGATGGAACTGCTCCACAGCACGCACATCGTGACTCATGCTGCAAAAACTTGGCTCCTGGAGTTGTTTCCCATCTAATTAAAATTCACTCAAACATCCCACAACCCAGCTTTTACCATAACAGTATCAGTATCTGTGTCTGCAGCCAAAAGACTATTCAGCACCACAAACTGGCTGAAGAGGTAGCAAATACACCTAATACTGAAAAAGATACTGAAAATTACCTATTTTGTTGCCTCTTTCCACAAAGGCCCCAATCACAGGCAGCCAGAAATTAAGCTGTTGCCTGGTTGGATTCTTTTTTTTTAAGAACCCATGGAAGCAGCAGTGCTACCGTAGGAAAGAAACACATATGAACAAAGTAACTGTTGCCATATATTTAGGCTAGCCTAAAAGATTTATTTGACACGGCTTGCTTCAGTTTTTCCTCCCATGGGGTTTGTACAAACTCTTCTGTGGCCTTTTATTTTCAATTGGATGTTCTGAAGCGATGTTTAGCTCATTTATCTTTACTAGTTTTATTTCTAATGTAACTCTCTGGAGAATTTCCTCTATTGCTACTTCTCTTTATAAAAACACTCCAAAGATACCAGAGGAGATCTGGTGACCTGTGCAACTATCATAAAACAGTAAGATGAAGTATTACATGAACACTTTTCTCTTGCAAGAAAGATCTCTCGGGTTTGTCTCTTGATGCGACCTTGTGGATTCAAACTACAACCAAAGCCTTTGCCAAGCGGCCGCTAAAAGGAAGTTACACTTGAAGTTTCTTAAGCATGCACTAACCACAAAGAAATTATGAAAATAGAAGAAAAAAGTATTTATTATTATTGTCTTGGCCTTTGGAAAAAAAAAAATCCAACATCAACCGAAATACACAAAAAGTTAAACCAATGTTCCTACTAAGAATAAAAAACTAAACCAATACTTTTATTAATATCATAATCAAAGTACAAAAGACTTAAAAGAAGAAAAACCTCCACCTTTAAACCTTAATACATTGTAACTGCTATTCTTTAGATGTTTAAAAATACAGAGGCAGGAAATCAACTCTTCTATTACTAACAAGTCTTTCATCTGGAACACAGACTTTTCTCATCATTTGTGATGTCCAAATAATGACTTTATTTTTTTCTAAATCATTAACCACTGCTGCATCTCCTTCAAGGTTTTGAGCACAGTTGCTCTCACTCCCAAGCCTTGGTGCTCCCAGTCAAGCTGGCCTCAATGGCCTCAGTGTGAGCTGTATTGAAAGTCTGCCAGCACGAGGAAATATCTAGGTACTGACACTGCTAATAAAAACATTAAGACCTCACCTTTGCAAGGGCCATGGAACAACAACAAAAATACTAGTGTCAGGCTTTCAGAGGCCAAGAGAATTGCAGTCCTGAGGGAGTAAGAGCACAAAGTGTACTGAAAAGATGACTAAAATTTACTGTGCAGCTTCAGAGCAAATGAGGTCTACGTATACAGAAGTCAAGCTTCAGGCTGTGGGGTTTCAGAAACCAGAAAGCTCCCCTGTATGTTCACCACAAAACACTTCGCTGTGTGAGCTATTTGCACCAAATGCTTTGCCTTCTGCTCTTGTGTGAACAACCTGATGTCCTATACCAGGAAAGAGTCACAATCAATTGAATTAGTAACTTCTTTACAAATAAAGTTCAGGAAAACAACTGTCTAAAGGACATCAGATGTCAGGTTCTCAAGATAAAAAGTAGAAATAATAACATATTAACAGCAGTGATCTAGATAGCCAAAAGGAAAGCTAGACAGGTTTCAGATATAAGATTTGCCTTTTCTTCCTAATTCTCAAGCTGAAACAGATCTACAGTTATGTATCTCATTCCTAGAAATTCCCTTTCCCAGCTACAGGCTTTGGCCCTCTACACTCACATTTGTGCACATTTTTAGAAATCCCTACTCTACATTTGTAAGCAATCCCACATACAAGTTGAAAAAAAAGTTACCATTGGAAGCACTCTCCTGTTTAAGTGTGCTTTAGTACATCCCATGGATACAGGTACGAAGCATCTGGAGATGTGGAATTTGCAAATATGAAATGACTGAGCAAGGGGGAAGCACCAACTTGAATGTCAGAAGCAGCAAGGTGAAAGCAAACCACAGACATGTTAAGAGCACAGGGAATATGACCAGATCTAAAAAGTACTTGACTGCAGTGCTGAGGCAGCACCCACTGAACAGCTTCCACTTGATCTATGGACCTCAGGCTGGAGCAGCCTTAAAAAGCAGGGATTTCCAGGCATTGCAGACTCTGCATGCACTGAAACTGATTCTTCACCGTGTCAGCTGAAATACACGAAGCGCCTGCAGTGAGACACTCTCCAGGATCCAGCACCAGTCTGACAACTTGCTACTAAAGCCATCCCACAACTTAAGAGTTCACTGATAGCAAACGCCACAAATTCAGTTAGCTGGAATAAAGAACAATCTAAGTCTGTTTTGACCATCTGGTACAGCAAGTTTTCCAGCTTCAGTAAAATTGTGTTTCTTCTTGTCCCAGCTAAAGGTGCTGAACTCCGTTCAGGAGTCAGGCTTCAGTGCTAACATGATGCACGTGTAAGTACCCCCACCCTCACCTGTTCTCACAACACAGAAAATACACATAATAACACAATCCTACCTGAGGATTATGTTAAGGTCTGGCCATTAGGAAATTAAACAAGCAAGACCTTACTCTCAGGGAAATTAACCTATAAAAACTCAAGTACAAACTTAAGATTAGAAGGAACAGTTGCAAAGTTAAAACATATACTACTAAGACGGCACTAAGTGGTTCTTTAAAAAATACATTAATTCATGTTGCATTTTTTAGCAATGCTGACATAAATGTAGTTTTGGCAGTACTGTGTCATCTCTTTCCTAGTTTTCATTGTTCTACTATAAAACAAATGCCTTGCCCTAAGCAGCAACTTTTAGAATGTATTTTATATTAGACCACACCACTCTTAACACTGGAGTTCCCATACTTAAAGCATCTGACTGCAGTTCTCAGGAATGTATCAATTCTGCAACAAAATAAAAGATTTCCCAACTCCAGAGATTTACCAGCCTGAATTCCAAAGCTGAGCTCTTGCAAAGTGCTATTTTACAGCTTCAGGTGTAAGGAAGAAGTGTTTTAAGAAGCTGCCACTCACCATGTGCAGTTTTGGCAACCCGTTTATGAGTTAAGAGACATGTTTATTTTTATCAACTCAGTATCTTCGATAGATTATGAAAATTAACAGCTTGGAGTGAGTAACAAACTTCTTCAATGTGTAATCACTTTGTCAAAAAGCAAAACAAAAATGTGATAATGAGGCTTGTGTTTGCACTATATACCCACGGGGACATTTTAATACACTGGAAGGCTAAAATAGAATCACTGAAATACTTCAGCAGGACTTGTAAGGACTCACAGCTTGAAGAACCAAGTGAATGCCACTAAAAGAGAATCAGGGGAGACGGATGGTCAGTCTGAGCTGCAAACAGCGCTGCCTTTCCGTGGCCAGGCAGAGACCAGTGCCAGCGATGGCCAGGGAGGCAAAGCACCCGAGACACTGCAAGCTCCTTTCAGAAGTAACTGAGCTGTCACACCTTCCTGGGTTGACCATTTTACTCCAGAACACAGTATTTTAAGCCATTTAGATATTTTGCAAGCCATCTCTGAAACTTAACACCCACTACTTCTGAAAGAAATTCAATGTTTAATGCCAGAAATGAGGCATTCAAGCCAGTAATTATCTGTGTTGAGTATAACGAAGATAGCATTCAATTGGCAGCATGCTAACATAGATGAGGAACATTTTGTAACTTTGATCCTGCTTCTGGAATGGCTTTTTTTTTTAAAAAATGGGACAAAATAACTTGCATTCCCTTATATCCACATGGACTTTATTACAAAATTAACATTTTTTCAAAAAGCAATCTTGTCCTAGAACTCAAAAATCAAATTGCATTACTACCAACAACAAAACTTCTGTGAACAAAATTGGGTCTTAATTTTAATTTCTGTCTGCCAATAACACGCTCTGTGCAACTGCCTCCTTACAATGCACGGAATCAGGCCAGTGCTGATGCACATAAGAAATCACAGAGTAGAAATTCTGAACATAATCCCCTGCAGTAAAAGCAAGACTGAAAAGCATCAGAGACACATTACTGCCCCTTGAAATAGCATTCTTGATTAACATGCCATATTCAAATCTGACAGTATTAATAAAATTACCCTCACCGACTTTAGACGTGCTCAGAGTGAGTTATGAACCCCCAACTTCCCCTGGAGCAATTTAAGTGGTGAACCACTAAGAACAGCTATCCTTTCATGTTTTAAATACTGAAAGGTGAGATCAGCTCCACATAGGTGTGATGCTAAGTGCAACCTCTTTCAATTCCCCTTCTGAATACTCCACTTGAAACAGACCCACTCATAGCTATCTGCAATTACCAAATAATGCTTCTCACCCAGTCAGCACAGGGACCTGCAGCACTTCCCAGACAAAGCAGTGCGTGGCTGGCTGGCTCCACGTCCCAAGCACGGTCACGAGTGCTGATCAAACATTACCAGGAACCCAGACACATCACATGGCTGTGCCTCATTCCACTTGTGTGCCTCACAGCTGCCGGAGCCAGCCACTCTTCCCTTCCCAAGAACTCCGCTCCACACATGTGCAGGGTAAACTTCCTGCTCTGCCCCAGGACTCACACACCTCCTCTGACCCTGCCCTAGTGACACAGACAGAGGGGAGCAGATGTTGTCCCTCTCCTGAAGGTGCTTTACTCCATAAACACGGAGATGAGAAAAAAAGCAGAGGAAGATGAAAAAATGCACAGACTTGTAAGACAAAGCATGTCTGGCCAAAAAACTGCAGGAAGACCAGCTTGCCCCCCCAGCTCCAAGAAGCAAGAGCAGTAGTTCTGATACGAGGCCCAGACCCCAGCAGCTCCACTGGTCCTGCATGGCTAAATCAAGGGAGAGGTTTCCCTGCTCTCCTGAACATCTCCCTTTTCCTGCTGGTACACATGGCTATGTAACACTTCTAAAACCAGACAGATTTCCAAAATTCCTGAAGCCGTGTTAGACTACAGAGCAAAACCATCTCAGGGCTCCATCACATCAATGATGCTTTCCAGATATTAGCCAAAGGTGCAGAGACCCCCACAGATCCTCAGTTCTGTTACTGAGAATTCTGCAAAACTGAGTTTAAAAAGCACCCATATGGATATTCAGGAATGTCTTTCAATATTAGGGGAGAGGCAACTGAGAAGATTTTGAGAAGTCAGGCCTTATATGAAAACCACTTACACTTCATATGCTACTTCATCTGAAAACATTATTTCTAATAAAACAAAAGCTAGCAACTAAATACATTCCTAGTTTCATATGACTGGTAAGCTCAGAAGACATTTGATAAAAAAAGTCCCACAGTTCTCCTAAGAGATTAATGATCAGCTCTAAGCAATCAAAAGCAACAATTATTTATAGACTAATCCAAATGCCTGACAGCATTCCTCCACCAGGATGTTTAATTAGCTCAATATCAGGTGCCTGAGTCCTTTCAGTAAATGTACAGTAAATTAAATTTGTAGTACTGTGGTATCAAACCCAGTTAAATTCTCAAGTATATTCATCCTTCAAGTACCACACTCTCCAAAAGTCCTGTCACACCTGAGTTATCATGCTGGTGCTTCTGAAAGATTTTTTTACTCATGTTACTCTTCTAGCTGTCATTGCCTTTGCACAGCTCCTCATCCTTTCTTCCCATACCTCATCCTAAGCAAGAGAAGGTAGTTTGCAGCATTTACAACCAAGAAGATCTCAGCTGTTTGCCAGCAAGGAAGAGGAAGGATCCATTTTTCAGATCCTCCACAACTGACTCGTAATACCACGGCACCAAGCGTCAGAACAGCTAACTCGACAGACTGCTGCCAGCAGCATCACGTCTTTCAGGGGTATAGAACACCTCAGCTGTCAGCTGACTTGCACAGTAAAAGATGAGCATCAAGCAGAAACTTCCTGTGTCACACTTTCAACGCCTAAGCTTTTACTCAGATAAAAAAATTAACACCAACAGCAAATTTACAACCAGGTGTGACCTGAAGGTCTCAAGCTGAAATGTAAAACAAGACAATTCAGCGTGTGAATTGCTGAGCACACCTTGTATGCTGTCATTTCACTGAAGTAACACCACCTCTTTCAGTAATTTACTAACTTCACTTAGGAAAGAGAGGGGAAAATAACTGTTCTGTATTGCCTTGGGAATGATACATCTTGAAACATCAGCAATTCCACCACTAAATATTGTTAATTCATAGCATCTGTTAAAAAGTTCCCTCACAAGAGGCAGTGTGACACAAGTTATCTATCAGAGGTGTGAGAAAGAGATTAAACAGCAATCTGCCACAGCCACTAGCTACAAATTATCGACAGCAACTCTGCTATTTATACCTGGAAGCACTGGTACAGAAGATGAGACTGTTTGCTTTGATGCCTTCCAATGTTATCTCAAAAAAAACCCCAAAAAAATGAACTGCTAAACAGGGACAAGTGAGAACAATTCCTAGGAGCTGCAAAGATAAGCAACTACAGGTTAAAAATGAACTTCTCTGCTAACAAAAGTGTGATAGATCCAAGTGCTTTGCAACACTGGCACTGATCTCCTCTGCAGACCAGGCCTATGGAAAGCACTAAGTGGAAACATGGAATTTTGACCAGAGTTAGGCCAAGTAGCGTCCAACACACTGACATTTTCCACACAAAAGCCACAGAGTCATAAAAAGCTCTCACTTCTCACTGCATAAAAGACCTGCTGTTCTGCCTGCACAGTTCAATCCTTGGCCTGAAGCAGCCACTATCTGACTGATGTGCATTCATTTTATTCCTTAGGAGAACATCCAGCAAGCTTTGTTTAACATACAGCAACATCTGCATAAGGGACACTAAACAGAAGACAAGTATGTAGCTGCTACCTGTGTTAACTGCCAAGGGCCCAAGAGCTGCCTTCCCTTTGGGAAGCCTTCTTCAACTCCTATAGGAAAAAAAAATAACACTACTGATCCTCTTGGCATTATGTGAGGATATTTTCAGGCTACTTGATAAGTTACTAATTGCAATCACTAACATGAACTAATGGGAGAAATAAAAACAATTTGTTGTTTGGATTAAATCAATTTTGGCCACTAGCAGAATAATATTCTGGTCTGCTTTCAGTTAAGGAATCCTTGATCCAAAAGGAAAGAAATGGTATAGAACTTGCTAAATGGAGTCATTTCCTATTCTTTTTTTCTGTCCAGAGTAGTGAATCCAAGAATAAACTGGTCCCAAGCTGAAGTCCTCCTGCTGTTCAAGTCCATTTAGTCACGTGGACATTCCTAGGCAGTTCTGAACTTCCACCTACAACCTGTCCAAGTTCCACAGAACTGACCAATCTTCGCTCAAGTTGTTATTCACTTAAATGCTCTTGTGTGCACACACCACTAGAAAAAAAGTCTTAAATACTCTTTGTCAATATTTGATTCTCTGGGCTCATTTACTCCATCTAAACAGCACAGTTGAAACACATGACTTCCATGACCACAAAATTATTTTCCTCAACTATTTCATGAGCTAATAACTTCAGGCATTTTTAGGGCTATAGTTTAGGAGGTTTGTAACTTTTCTCCACCAGGTTAACCAGTGTTATTGGAAGTGAAAAGGACAACTGGACACTAAGGAGCAGCTTGCATGTCAAAACAAGCCTGCAGCTCATTCCTGTGCCCAACTGGGTTCAAGCTGCTAGCTCCTGCCAGCATCCAGCTGCAATACAGGAATTGCATTACCTTTGCATGCAGCAGTTCAGAGATAAGGGAGGGAATCAACTCCAGAACAGAAATTCATATTCTTGTGTAAGCTTTCAGCCATGCAGCCTCTACACTTATTTTTATGATGACACGTTTTTCTTTGTTTAAATAATGTAATGCCAAGGTTTTGGTTAATTTGGCAACCCTCATGCCAAACCATTGTCTGTAACCCACTAAACCCACTGCAACAATCAACCTTTGCTTTTTTTACAGCATTAATACTCCTAATTGATGAAGCCAAATGATCCATGGTTTGATTACACAATGCCAATTGACTGTGAAGTAGGTATGTAACTAGACATTGTTAATCATTCCTTCTCTTCACCATTCCCAACCTATCAGGACAGTCCCAAAAGCGGACAAATTTGGGCACCTCTGGAACTGTGCAAGTGTTTTCAACATTGGATCCCATGTTTGCTGCACAAAACCAGGAGACTACCACAAGGCAACACAAGCTGCCCTTTAGATCCCAGCCTAAGTGAAACAGCTGCAAAACTCTGAATTTAATAGCTCTGCACAATGCAGCATCACCTAATTAAACAAATGAGTATTTAAAATTCACATCAATTTAATTCTGCAAGTAATTTATCCTGACAGCACTTTATTCATGTCCCTACTTGACATGTTCACAGCTATTTTAAATACAAACAAGCTCAGAGAAAACACATGGTAGTATTGTTTGCTTTGACGTTGTTAAGCAACGGGAAGTTTATCAGGTTTCTACCACCAATTAATTGTTCATTCTAACTTAGCAGCATGCAAGATCAATGGGTCAAAATCCTCAAATAGTTTAAAGCTCGGCACATCAGGCTTTGTTGCCTCTACCGAAGACAGCTCTGATAACTCCCACAGGGAAAACAAAAGTGAAGAAAACAAGGAAACCCTACAGTGTGAAGAGATTCCCCTCTGCATTTATACTCCAGGTTTTTCAGCAGAGAAGAACCATGGTTCCCCAGACCAACCTAAGCTCTTGCACTGCAGGAATCCATCGGCAGGTGCACAGGGAAGCCTCAGGAGCCCACGTGAATTGCCCATGCTCTGAGCACACACAGGAGAAATCCCTTCCCAGCCCCCATCTCTATATATAACACACCAGGAGAGCTCAGGGCAGAAAACAGGAAGCGGGGCTTGTTTGCTTTAACAGGAATCCATTGCACCAACTTAACAGTAAACACACAGCAGTCCACAGAGCTCATCATCATATTTTCTCTTGACTTTCATAAAAGACTACAATGAATTCATAGCATATCTTGAGTTGGAAGGGACCCAAAAGGGTCAGGGAGCTATCCAAAGCTTTGAAACATCCTGCGTGAGCTACAGACGTTTCTTCTCAGCATGCAGGAGGACAGCCAAGCCACCAGCCAGGTGCAGCACCTCAGTGATGTGAATTCATGCTTTCATGGTTCAAGTGTAAAATCAAAACCAATTCTTCTTCCCCCTTGAAGTATTTGTTTAGAGGGTAATAATGTGAGCTTATCAACCATTTCCCAGAGAAGATTTTAAGTTTAGTCCTTCACTTATAAATTATTGCAATAAACATGTGTCATGGAAAAATGCGCATCTTTTTAAAATCCCATCTTCTACCTCCCAAGGCCCACTTTTATTTTCATCACTATTGAACTACCTCAGGAACTTTAAACTCCAATTTCTCCCAGCAAAGAGAATTCCAAACTACAGTTTGAAAGTTTGCTTAGTGGGCTGGATACCATATAGATCACACTTCTATTTCAAGATACGTTTTTAATTGTCCACTCATATCTCAATTTAACATATCTGCAGTTAAGGGTCATGTGTCAATATTTCTGCTTATAGATCAAATTAGACAGTTCAAAAGGTTTAATGGGATGCAGAAGTGATTCCAGACTGAACAAAATTGTCCACTGATCAATAACAATGAAATTGGGCTCCTTTAACTCTTTTCTAATGATTCCCAAAATATGAAATAAAAATCTGAATTCCATTAGATAAAAATAAAATCTGTATTCTGATGGCAATTAACCACTACACATCCATGTAGTATAAAAATGTCCATGTAGTATCAGGTTATTTGTGGACTTCAGCACATCAGAGGGCTCCAAAGGATGATCACAGAATGGCAACATCTGGCTTTCAGTGCACTGGGCAAGTCTAACTTGGGCCTTGGCAGCCCAAAAGCCCCCTGGACTGTTCCTTGTACAAATGTTTTATCAGCTAGACTTCTTTTAGGTAATTATACTCCATGGGCTTTACAAACCCTTCTGATAGCCCATTAAGGGTGACAGGTGTCACCCTCTCTCCAAATGGGAGATGAAGAGCAAAGGGAAGGAGCAAGGGAGGGATATGAGAGAGGAGAAGAATAATATCAAAAGCAAATACTTCAAATCTGGACTCAACTGAAGATAACTGAAGTAATAAAAGTACTGGATTGGATCTTGGATGTCACCCAAGGATTCAGACCAGGTTGACACATGAAGGACTTCCACAGTGAAAAAGCATTCCAAGAGCTGCCAACCAAAAGTGTCCTAGAGAACAAGTTAACCTTTGATCAGCAAAGCTGTGTCTAACTCAGGTTCTCTCCCTGTTAAAATTCTTTGGCTCTTCAGATGACTCCAGAGATTAGCACATCAGTAAGCAGCCAATCGAGGGAACATGCTGAGAAGCATTCTCATTAAGGCCAGAAGGACTCGCTAAGACAGCTTAGTGCAGAAAAGCACATCATGAACATACACACTGAAGGAAGCAAAAAATCCAACAAACCCCAACCCACCTCTAAGCTGGAAGGATTTTTGTTATTCACTTATTTTCTAATAATCCTATGATCTCACCAGTCCAGTTACTAGCTGTTGAACAGTTGTTAGCACTGAATGCATGTGGTAGCAAGTAGGATAAAAATGCCTCAGAACTGTAATTTTAATTTATTCAAATTTTTTAAAAAATCTGGTAGACAACCTGTAAAAAAGGAAAAGCCTACAAAGAAAGCCACATCAACATTCAGCTATAGTGAATATAGTGGCAATGCTTCTTAAGTGGGTATCAGAACCACACAGTTAAACACTTACACCGAAAAATTAGAAGTACTTACATTCCTTTCAATATAAATGTTGAATAATGTATTACTCTTCTGCTCTGCTTAATAAGTTTGTTTTATATTTAGCTGGTGCTTCTTTATGACCTGTAAACATAACCTGTCCAAGGGGAAGGAAGGGAAGGTAATCACTAGCTTAGAATGAAGGACAGCCTTGGCAGAAATATTACACAGTTCCTTCAGGCTAGGTAAAATTTCTTCTTTAATATCTAGAAGAATATTAATCTAAATATACAGCAGCAGGTTTAAAAGGGGTCAAGACCTCATTCTGTCCAGACAGAAAAGAATGTTCCTCCTCAGAAGTGTCTTCAGTTCCTCCATGGTATGTGAGAACCACAGTGCTTCCCATTCACCTTCCTCTGTGAGCACTTCACCAAGGTTTTGATTCACAATGTGGGCAAAAGACATTGCAGTGTCTTGAGCAAGTTCCTCAATTGTCACTTTTTCTCTAGACAAACTCTTAATTTTTGGGTTGCAATTTTGGGTTTGGTTTTTTCCCCTCCAGCAAAGGGGAAACCCTTTCTTCCCCTTACAAAAGAGAAGAGCTTGCTCAACACATTTCACTGCACTTTGCAATTTTCAAAACTCTTCAAATCTCTTCACATCTTGACATGTTCAGAAAAAGATTCTATTTAACCTACTTATCCCCAAATAAGCTTAAGCTTTTATGTCTGAACCAAGTCAAAATTTATCAAGTTAGCAAGGTACTTGTCCAGAGACATTAATTTACAAGTATAAACCACACAGAATTATTTTGTCCAAACTCACGAGTCATTCTTAGAAATGATGCTATTACCCAATGATGCTTGGTCATTCTAAGAGAAATAACTGAGATGAAGGCTGCTTCTTGGACAGCCAACAACTTCATAAACAACCTGCACACTGTCAAGTGTAAAAGCACATGAAGTGATTTACCGGGTGGCACCACTGAAGCCTTTCTTTCTTTAATGCTTTTAAACAAATTTCAGCAGCAATAATGTTTTTGCTTTGGGCAAAAGACAAGGCATGTTTCCTAGTTTTGCCAGAAAGGTAAGAGCAGTTAGGAAGCACTTATTTCAAACAGCCTAATATTAATGGCTTAGCAAGTTCTTTAAGAAGAGTTGAGCACAGAAATAACAACTGAAGAATGTTCTCCACAGATTTATACAAGTGTGCAGTAACTAATGATAGCTTACAGGCACACTTAAGTGTGGAAAGAAAAGCAGCCTGAATATTTCATGTGGAAATGACCGTAAGCTATGCCAGAGAGACTTCTCCATGAAAAGTGATAACTTCTGCTTTTCAGTTAGGGACCCTTTTCATGGATCCTTGTTATCTTTTCCATGTGCTTTTTACTGACCACTGGAAAAGCCTAACTTCATTTGAAGGCACAGTCATCTTTTCAAAGAGCTTCTTGTGAAGAGATGATACACATAAACATATGCCAGGTAATTACAGCAGAAAAACATCCTTTCCACATTACAGTCTGCATCCTAGAATGAATGGGTTCCTGTGAGCAATTCTGTGCAGCACAAGGCCATCTTCCATCTCTTGAAGGTTGATTCCACAGTGTCACAGCAAAGTATCATAAGGCAAGAGAAACAGCTATTATGGCTTCACAGCTTTCCAACATGTTAAGTAAAAAACACACTCTCTTTCCAACCTCGCCTCCTCTATTTGCTCTTTTCTTCTGCTGCATGTTCACAAGCCACCTCTGTCCCATGTAGACTGTAGAAATGTAGGAAGAGGGGTGAAAAAAAGCCCCGAGGGCCACTCCTCACAAGAAACAAATATTCTTTATGAATTGAATTCTAAATTAACACCTTCCAAAATGTAAAGACTTAATAGCTGAATTAATTTCCTTAGCAAACGAGCCTGCAGAAGGCTATACAGAAGTCCACCTCAGCCTGGTAAGAAGGTCTGTGTTGTTAATGCCTCACCTATAAATATCTCAAAGGAAGAGCTGTGAAGGAGAAGGGCTGTGCAGAGCAGCTAAGGAGCTTATCAAACAGAGATAATCCCTCTCAGGAACACGCACAGACACCAGGAAAGGTGAAGAGGCGAAGAGGCAGTACAAGACCCATGTTTCCCAGGGGACATGAGGCACGTGCAGCAGAAGCTGTGAGCACAGGAGCCACGGCAGCACCGTGTGTCAGTCACGAACAGGAGCTCAATTTGGCCCTCTCTGGAGGACACTCCCTTCACTACCAGCAGCTGCAGCCCTTCCACATCCCCCTGCACACAGCAGCCACCATCCCAGGCACATGCACAGCTCCCTGCTCCAACAAGTATTGTGCAGCAGTTCGGCTGTACATTACTCCCCACCATTCAAGAAAAACTGTCAGAAATTCTATTGCTTCAAGAACACTGGAGAAGCTTTACGGTCACAGGATCCAACAGTCATTTCAAATATACTATGCCAAACCTGAACCAAATGAGGCTCTTAAGGTTTTTATTCTTTCACCTTTCATCACCCTTCCCACCTTAATATTATACTTAATATTGCCAGCATCAATTTCTCCAGGCTTTTCCACAGAATTTTCAATAATGATCAAAGCATTTCATCTTGAGTCTTAAGATGTCAAATATTGCTCTCAGCTATTTTCGGTCAACTACCAGCACAAAAATGATTCTGCTTAAATAATGTTTTATTGTGGCATATGAAAATAAAGACCAATATGTAATGCAGGATCCACAGTATTTGACACCAGTAGAAGTTTATTTCTGAAGATATAAATACTTAAAACCAGTTGGGGTTGAAACACCTTAGAGGAAAGCAGAAGCCTACATTTCCCTTCTGCCTGTCATTCAAACTCAGCGATGCTAATCCAAAACAAGACATTTTGACCTCAGCCCTTAAAATTTTTGAAGCATTTTACATTAGAATGTTTAGAAGTGAAGCTTATAGGGACTGTCTTGTTTGTGTCGTATCAGCAGCAAGAGAAAATATTGCTCATTGCATCCCTGGAGAAGGCCCTTAACGTGATTATACCTGAAGCTGCAGAAGCTGTAAGAGGCAGGCAGAGTACAAGCAAGGTGCCAAGCATCCACATCTTGCTTGGTATTCCATTAAACACTACACAGCTGTTTCAAATCTCTCTCAGACCACTTCCCAGAGCAACCTGCAAAGAATTCCCTGCCTCTAAATCCCAGCAAGGCAAAAAGTGAGACAGAAGCTTAAGAGAAAAATTATTAAATCAAGCCAGTAACCAGTCTGCAGCTTGCACAGTTCACATTGCAGCAGGTAGAAAGGACAATTGCCCTTTTTTAAAATCCAGGGACGGAAACCTCATTTCACATGGCTTTTCAATTAAGGGACACATTGTCCTACGATAGTTCATACTATTGTAGAAAATAGCAGCTGTTCAGTTCTACCTCTAATAAATTGAACATTAGCTTTCCATGCTTCTGGATTTCTATGGTAAACAAAAATAGCACCCATGATGTTGAAACTACCCCAAGAGTTGATCCTTGTGCTATAGACAGTGAGAGATACATAAAATGTCACATTTCAGATTAGCCAAGCCACCAAGTGGCTTTATCTGCTGAATCCATGGCATACACTAGTCACCTGTGATACCAGCACACAGGGGTTTGAATAGAACCACGCAATCACTGAGCAAAGGAACATGATCCCTGTTCTGAGATAGAAATGGATTTAGAATGATCATTTAGCAGACTATGTAAATATGAGCTGACTTAAGGTACATCCAGTGCCATGGACTATTCACAGGCTACAAGTCACATAATTACCATGTTGAATCAGGATATAAAGCTTTCTAAGTGATGCAGTTTCACCACCTTTCAACTTCATTTTTAACATTATGCAATATCAGATTTCACTAACAGTAAAAGTACTACCACTGAAGGGAGGGGTAAAATGACAGTATCTTTTGTTTAAGTAACCCTTCTCCCCAAGCCACTATCAAGCAGCCCATTTGATACAGATGCCCCTCTTAGGAGTATTCTAGAGATGAGAATAAATTAGCTCTGGTTCTTGACTTCAAAACTACAATTCCTCATTGGAACGCTCTGCACAAATCATTAATCAAATAGCCTGGTAGCACATACTTCAAAAAACTAAACGCCAGTGTAGTTCAAGAAGTAGCAAGTGTAGAGTAACTTGTGGCTGGATATAAACCAGATTTTTGTGGAGAACTGTCACTCAGGACAATTATTTTAAATTGTATTAATAGATAAAATAAATCAGATCTTTCATTTCAAATCTACCAACATGACCTCAACAATAAAAACATAAACCCAAACCAAAACACTAACCATCCACCTAAGAGAGCAGCATGATTTATAGTAAAAAAGCAGACATCTGAGATTTAATCAAAGAATATCCCTGATAAAATGAAAAATATCCCTGATAAAAAGAAAACTTACACTGCCAAAAAGTTCTCTCCAAGTAAAAGCCAACTGACTTATAAATATGTGTACTGAAGTGGATACAAGGTCCAAGCAAAACCTCCACAGCAACTACTGAATCATGGAAGTGTACTGCACGTGCTACTTTAAAGCTGCCACACAGGTGATGTGTTAATCATGCCACTTTCTGCCAAGACCACTTGTACAGCTGCTCTCACACAGCACATGAGGACAACCCCGGCAGCCAGACAAACATGTTTGAAAATTCTCTCCACAGCCCTTGCTAGAATCAGCACAAAGGCTCAGGACAGTTACAGCTCCTTCCATCAGGCTTGACACTGCCTGGCTGAATGGCAGCATTGCTGTACAGACAGCAAATGTTTGACGTGCTCTGCAATTTTCCTATCGGCTCTGGCGTTGATGGGCTAAAGCCCTGACACTACTTCCAGGGTCACTTGCTGGGTAGAATCTCTCCACATCAGAAAACACACAGGTAATTTTCACAGCTACATCCCAGCTTTTCGAGAGGGATGGAAGTTGCCATTTTACAGACTGTCACCTGTCAGAATTACAGTGCAGGTCTCACCCTCGTGTTCTGACCAATTTAAACTCTCCTTGGATTCAGCCACACTGGTCAAGGGATCACCCTGAGAATCCTATGCTCGATTTAACACAGGCCACAGCATTACAAACACCTACACAGAATTACTGACACCACTTCAATCATTTGCTCCTTTTTTCAAAGACAAAAGACAACTCAATTCAGTCCTCCATATCATAAATTCGTATCACTTTCCCAGGGGCAATTCTTTGGCTCCTGATTTAGCTCCTGTTTTTCAAGGGGAGTCATGGCAGAAGTATACAAGAGTAAAAAATATCCCATACTACTTCCTAAAAAACCCAAAAAAACCCCAAGAAAACAAAACAGAAATGAAAAGTTGAAGGACACTTGGCCTTTTATTGCAATTTCTTTGGCAGAGGGTGCAAGAGGCACCTGCCATTCCAATGGCACTGCCTCCCCATCTGTCCTTGGCACTACAGTTGTACAAACCCAACAGTTTCCCAAGCTATTCTTTGAAGTTAATGCTGTTGAGACGATGAATCAGAAAAACACAGTTCAGAGGAGGAATTAGGTCCCATTCTGATCACAAAAGAGTACAAGACAAAGGTGACAAATGCAGCAGAGACCTGTCACCACAGGACACAAATACTGCTGTACCTTTGGCTCCAACAGACACAGGGGATTAGGCTGAGGCTTAAAATATCAAGATCAGATAAAGGAGAGTTCATGGTGGATTTTTCTCAGACCCCATCTTGCCATGCTCCCAAAGCTTCACAGGGTTTTCCTATGGATGATTATGAGGGCATTAAAAGCAGTTCTTACCAAGCTGCACACTCATCAGCTTTTCAACGACCACCTCTGCAGCACAGGAAGATCTAACTACAGCTTCTGATTCGTCATTTTCAATCTGTTATCACCAAACTGTTACCATGACATGTCATTTCTGACAACACTGAAAACTTTCATTTTACACCTCTTTAGCAGGAAGGGTAGTTTTTTTTCCTTTTCTTGACAATAGGAAAACCAGTGACATTCAGGTAATGACAACAGATGCACACCCAACAAATGAAAAGATTATTTTTAACTTTTTTTTTTTTGGTTCAACCTACAAACATTGTCAAAGGGCTGCAGAGTCTTCAATAAGTTATTTCATCCTACTCAAAATAAAAGATAAAAAACCCAAGCTGATGAAAGCAGGCAATACAACCACAGCTAATTATTGAGGCCTTTGCACAGTTAACTATAAAGCTAAACTTTCCCACCATCTTTAAAAATTGCTTTTCCCTTTTTATAAGCAACCTTTGCCAATTTCCAAGTCAATTAAAGGAAGAACATTACAAGCACTCAAACCAGCTCTGAGAACTTGATGACAGGTTTGACAACATTGCTCACTCCTGCGCAGCCGCTCATTTTTATATTAGGCAATAAAGCTTAGTCATTAAGGAAAACTTCAGGCACATTTGCGATGCTTGTCACTCAACAATCCCCCACAGAATATCAATGTATTTAATGAGAAGCAGGCTGCAGCAGGGGCAGAGCATTTTATTCAGCTTTTCATAAAAAGTCCTATGAAAATACGGAGAATCTTCCCACACTCATAAGGTGAATGTATCCTTGTAAATAGGCAATTAGAAGGTAACTGTACTGCAAAGTCTTACTCTGCTTGATATCTTGATGCAAGACCAAGATACACCTTCACAGCTTACTACTGAATACTCTCTTAGCAGCAAACAGTTTTTCTTCAGCTCTTATGCTAGAGGGACAGGATAACAGGATGCCAGGATAACATTTTCATTTCTTGATAAGGCAAAACTACCAACAAAAACCAGGTTAAAAAGCCATCACACTTTTCCCATAAGATGATCGGGTTTTTTTGACTTTCCAGTTTTTCATTCTTTAAAATAATCATGAAGTTTCCTCTCCTGGTACCCATGAAACTCTCTCTGACATCTCAGTGCTTATTTTTCTCCTCTTCTCTACCTGACAGGGAGTCCATGCTCAGACAAGGAGCCCAAGAGACCCCAGCTGACATCCCACATTCTATTTCTACATTATTATAGATAGGTTATAACTGAAATTCAGAAAGCTGAACTAAAACTGAAGCAGAATGGATTTCTGGTAGGAGTGGGTAAATGTTACCATGAAAATTAGTGACCCCCAAAAATTGCTTAAATGCTTAAAATACTTTGGTCAAAAAATATGCCACAGTTGAATACATCCAAAACCTAATCACAACCAATTCCAAACACTATGCATTTTAAAAGAGGATTTACTGATATTTTAACTAAGTACAAAAACTTTTTTTACATTGAGTATTCACATAACACAGAAAAGAAAAGCAAGCATGCTTTAAGCAAAAGGGTCAACATGAAAGAGATGGAGTTTAAAACAGATTACCTTGTAATGAGGTTATGAAGACCCCATCTCAGAGACAGGATGTAGCAATTGCAAAAGAGAAACAGACAAAATCCACCAAAACAAACCAAATCCAACAAACCACTCAGGTGTCTATTTTATAAACCTTCTCAAGCATCAGACTTAGAACAACAGTTCTCAAAGCAGGAGCTCTGTAACAGCTCAGCAAAATTGGTGGACAAAGTGCACATGAGAATGATACATGAATGGCACAGACATGGACATCATCCACACCCCTCTATTATCCCACCTGAAGCTGCTATGGATACAGGTACCAGACTAAACATGATCAGGTTACAGCAGTGGAACAAAATTACTGCCCACGAGTGGCATTCCCTCAGTGTTGCAAAACAAAGCACATGAGCTTAAACACCCTCTACAGAGGCTCTAGACCAAGTCTAGATGCACAGCTCTTGGATGGCTCCTTCACACCCTCTTTTCTGGGCAAAGAAAAAAATCAATTTTTTAAAAACATGGAAGGGGCAGGGAAATCCTTCAAAAACATAAACATAAAATGCCAACTCTTGTCATCTGTTCATCTGAGCATGTGAGTCCGGAAGCAGATTTAGTCTGTGAGTACCCAAAACTCGCAGTGATAATTTTATACATACTATGGTATCATAAAAAATTCTGGCTATTATTAGTAGTAACATTGCCAAAGGAGCTGAAAATCTCTGCTTAGTAAGACAATTATTTGGGTTTTGACCTCTTATTTTGGAGCCACTACAAGTAATTCAAGTTAAGTGTTGTATATTTTATTCTGACACTGAACTTACATAATATAATTTAGGGGAAATTTTAAAAATGCTTTTCCAATCACCTTTAAGATTACTCATTAACTCTGTGCTATGAAATACAGATGCAGGTGGGTGAACCTCAGGTATCTGAGATTTGTCACGTTACTAAGATTTGAGAGGAATGCCATTGCAGCACTAGGATATGGTTCTGGTCTCATTCTCATAATCTCATTTTTTTATCCAGAACTTTCATGGTCTGAAGAACACTAAAGAGATGTCAAGAACATCCATCTGGTCCCATTGGTGTTTGCTATTTAAGTCTGACAATATAAGTATTAACTTTGTATGATTGCAGAATTCTGTTATTTACTGACTGAAGCAGTGCTAATTCTGAGTTAGCACAGATGTGTTTCACACCTCCAGTTTGGATTTCAATACTACAAATAAGCAGTTATCTTTTTTTTCCCTTCCTGAAAAACTAACTCTTGTAACATGTCCTACAAGAGAACACTGCTCTCCTTGTGGCCATCTTCCCTTCTTCCCTGAGGATGATCCAAATCAGACAGGGTGCAGGGAGAATCTCAACCAAAACACTTCACTAAAAAAATGGGAGTTTTTTTGCTGTTCCGATTTATAATCTCTGTAGAATTAATTTTTCACTACTCATTATTACAATTCAGTAAAATCAACATCAAGGGACATGCTTGTCCTTTAAAAAGTTTAAATCAGTCAATCAACCTAAATATTTACAAAAGTAAGGCACTTAATCCTCCTCTGATTTAAATACATATCTTCCATATTTATAAAAACACTACTCAATCTTTAAAACAAGTTTATGCGAAACAGGCAAAGCATGTGCCTTTATGCGTAACTTTTCTGTTTACTATTAATTAAGACTTTTAATTCAAAACCTTATTAATGTAATTTTTAATAAAAATGTCCATTCTCTGCATAGGAAAAAAACCTGACAGATGCAAACCCAGATGCTGATCTCATGAGTACTCATCCCTGTTGGCATAGCTCAGGATGTTACTTGTCACATTCATGTTATTGCTCAATACCCAACCACTACTGCTTTATGTAAAATCACCTCATTTTCAAGGTCAGATTGTAGACTTGATATCATGAGAGTGAACCTTTTGTTGAAAAAAATTCAAAACACATTCCTCACATTCAAGACTTTAAACCTGGGCCAGGCAGCATCCGAGTCCTCTTACACAACCAACACAGTCACTGGTACCTGCCACAGTTCCCTCACAAAACTGTACCAACACAAACCACAGCTCAGGGCACTGGAAGCTTCTGCATTTTCCCTATTCAGGAAGTTTCTGCTGTCCACTATGACAGCTTTATGGAATATTAGCTGCCTATAAGCTGCAGTTTGAGAAATATGAAAGAAAAGGACCTCTATGATTAAAAAAAAAATGGCCAAGCAAAGCAGTGGGAAAGTCCTCAAAGTCTCCATTAAGCTGGTTAGGCATTTTTCCACACTGTATCTTATTGACTGAACCAGTCAACAACAATTAGTAACCTTTTGGAAGTGTTTCATTTTTTCAGGGTCTAAATCAATACAACTTTAAACAATGAACTAGGCTGCTCTCAGTGCACTTGTACAATTTGCTGTTTCTTTAGCCATTTTGTTGACTAGATGAGCATCTGTGGTTGCAGAGACAAGTCAACACTCGAGAGAAACTATTCCTAATTTAGCTTTGTTTCATGAGCTATTTTCACAGCAGTTTCCACTCGACCTTGCACAGAGGCGACAGTAGCAGCAGGCTATAGAAAGCTCCTGTGTCGAGAACTGCACAACATCGGTGTGATGGAAAGAAATGGGTTTGGACTTAGGTCTCAATATGCATCATCTGAGAAACTCTACAAAAAAAACCCTGCAGCTACCTACATCTTTGCCTATCAGTTACTGCTTGGGTACAGCGAGTCCTCTAAAACAGCACTCCAGGGAATTTTTCTAGACAGGGATCAAAGCCTCCTGCAAGGCTCCAATGTTTAGGGTGCAGAAACAAAGGAAATTGGGCATCTAGGGATGAGTAAAAATGGAGATTACCCAACTAGCTTTGAAATTGGCAGATAACTGGTAAAAGAGGTGACAGGAAACCTAGTGATGAATGACAAAGCTGAAGCAAAATTACTAAATTAGTTCCTTCAGTATCAGCTTCAGAACCAGCCAAATCAATCTTAAATAAACACTGGAAGTCACCAGATAAGACCCTCCCATAAAGACACCAGTGATACTGAAGATGCTCAGACAACCTCCCTTAGTGTTTTTTTCCAGGTCAATTCCAATTCCCTACTCGAAACATCCACATATAAACATGAAAATCAGCTTGTAGGATGCATTAGAAGAATGACCATAATAATGGCAAGTCTGTCATACAGCAGGAAGCTAAGGGCTGTTACATCAAATGCTGAGAATAAGATTGTCCTTGATAAATACACTGATGAAAGATGAAGCCTTCTCTGAAAGACAGCCCAGGCACAGACAACAAACACTGTCCACGACTAAATTTGGGCTGTAAATCAAGAAAGTTTTCAAAATAAAAGAGGGCAGCACTAAATTTTGTCTTCAATAAAGCAAAAATAACCAACCCACTCACCTCTCCCGTTAATTTTTAAGATAGAGCTTGATTACTGAAGCAGATTATTAATTCTATTGAATGACTCAACTTTACTTTGAACAGACTTGAATTTCATTTCCTAATTTTCACTGAAGGCCAGCTCCAGGTGCTAAATGCTCAGATGTCCTCTTACCCTGAAGAACTCCGATAGCAGATAAACGCGATTTGGAAGTAGAAAGGTTGAGTTTCACTAGATGTGGTTTTCTTGTTTCATGTAACAACGAGCAGACCACTGACAATCAAAACATCACTCTGAACCTGACTTTCCCTTGAGTTTTGGTAGAGGACCAATCCTTATCCCTGAAAGCTATCTAAGCAAGAAGACAGTTTGCAACAGAGGAGTCAACCCTATATCAAGGTGATGGAGGTGAATCAGTACTATTCAAAGGACAAAAATCACCATTTTTTCCAAACATTTTGCACTTTCAGGAGTCCCAATGTTGGGAAATAACAGCTGTGATATTTACACGGCTACAAGAACACACTATGACCAAACGATAACTGTTTTGAAAAATGTAGACAGAACATCAAATTCCATTACTTTCAAACTTTTAAAAATCTGCACCTCTTAAAGACTTGAAATACACATAATTTGTGAGTCCTTGTCCTCTTCTTTTAGGTTTCCTCAAAGCATCTCCTGAAATACTGAGCTTCCCACCATGAGCCTGCAAGTCTGGTCACCAGTCTGGTCCCTGAAACATCTGTAACACCAAACACAGCTCCAAGCACAGGGGACGGACCACACATAATCAACTTCTGCTCTGGGAAAATTAATCTCATTACATGTTTTGATTAACATGGCAGTGAAAGCAATTTATTACTTCATTTAGAGAGATAAATCATGTTTAACTCAAATAAATAAAAACTCAAAGCTACCAGTTCCTGCCCTCATTACAAGTTAAAGCAACTCTAAGTTAATAGATTGTTTAGCATGAATTGCTTTCCTACAGCAAACAAGCTGGCTGGGCACGCACAGGCTCCACCACATCTTCTGCATCTCACATGTGCACATGCACACACACAGAGCACTGAACCAATGGCCTCTTTTTCCTCTTCCAAAAATGCAACATCCATGACAGACCATGGAGTGCTACAGGTATAAAAAGAAATGTCACTGGGCTTTGGGAGTTCTTCCATCCCACTCCAGTACACACCTCCCTATAAATCTTACACTTCCCTCAAATTAACAGATGACCAGGAGGCTCTGACTTAGAGGGAGAACCTCCAAAGGTCTGCAACATGCCAAAGTATCAATCATAAATATCATTAAAGCACCATGAAAAGATACAAAAATGTGACAGAAAACCTGTTCTTTTCCCTCCCCCGTTTGGAGCAGTGATACTAAAAATTCCTGAAAAATAAGGGGTTTATGCCATGACCAGCAAGGCATTTAGCCCCATGGGCATTTATTACTGCAACCCTAATCACAAATTCCTAGCTACCCATGCTGTGCAATGCAAGGAGTAGGAAGCTACCTTACACCCAAGGGGGACTTATTTTAGAAGCAGCAGACTCAGTATAAAAAGCACCAAGATGAGCTCTTCATTTTTATAACTATAGCTTCAATAAATAATGGGAAAACATAGTTTTTGAAGGTTTCTGCACTGATCCATACTTGCATGTTGGAGACACTTGATGTTAGTGACATCTTTCTATTAAAAAAAAAGGTGTAAAGCAGGTCTCCAAGTGCATTTTAATAACAAGTTCAGCAGCACCTGGAGCTGCCCTGAGGGAAATGCAAGGTCATCTGCCCTACAGAACAAAATCCTCCCTGCAAGGCAGCACCACAGCAGCAGCACTAGTCTGTCCATGTTATAACTCCATATACATCTTCACTTTCTGCAGGATTTGAGTAACATCACCCAAATGAATAAGGTTTCAAGAGAAATCTCAAATTTGGCAAGTACTTATTTTAATGAGCAGTAGCCCATTAAAACCATTCCTACCAGAAGTCTCCCAGACCAAAAATCACATCTAAGCAATGGCTTGAAGACTGCTATGCAATACAAATAACCTGAAGGCCTCCCGACTCACTAAGTCATGAACCTATCTCTCCAAGAGGTTATAATTTAAATGAAAGCTAAGCTTTGGCAAATCCCATCAGATTGTCAAATATGGATTTTATGTAGGAACCCCATCTGTTTGTACAGCTCCATGAATATGCAACGCGACTGTTGCTCCAACACTTGCATTCACATTGCGGAAAACTTACAAGTAAGCAGTTCCCAACTACAATTAAATCAGGAACAAAGTTGAAAACACAGGCAATAAACTGCTGCCCACAAATATCAGCTCTGAGGCTCCAAGTTTCCTTTTCTCTCCCCCTCACGTGCCGAGATGATGAAACTTTACAGCAGTGCTACCCTTTGCACTTGCCCCGAGGCTGGTTACCGCTCCCTGGAGCGTGAGCCGGCGAGTGCCGGCGCTGCTGGGCCCATTCCGTACCCGCTCCCCAAGGGAGGGCGCTGCCAGCTGGAGGCTGCAGGGCTCACCGCTCGTTCACACACCCCACACTTAACTGCCCCTCTTCTGCACATTCCTCAACACACATCTGCCCCAAATACTGCAGCTGCTCGCTCCAGCCAGCAAACACTCAGTTCATACCTTTTCAGAAATTATTATTATAATATAGGTCTGAAGTTTTTAATTCTGTACATCATAACCTCTGGCTAAAGATGGGTTTCAGTCAAGTTCTCCATCCAGTGGAAGGTGACCACAACTGTGCTTTCCACAGCAGTGCCAATGGTAGAGTCAAAACTGCTGCATAGCAAAAAAAACAACTCCCTACAGAGCACTGTAGGACAGTGGGAGAGACTGCCCAACCGACAGCCCAAAATGACTGATTTGGCTGTAACTGAGCAAGAGAAAGCCCACAACCAGTTGTGAACATATACAAGCACATGCTACCTTCAAGTTGAAAGTGACTGCCAAATCTAAATTAATTCTGGTTTTATGGATGCCAAACAGCTCTCTTGGAAAGCATCACCAGGATTTTAACTTTATACATTTAGCAGTGATAAATTCTTGGTTACTGGTCAAAGTTTTTTTAAAAGCCTCTCATCACAGGATAAAATGCTTCATCTCAACTAACAAATATCCACAGCATGACATTTCTAATTTTTAAAATCTACTTTATTACTTTTAAGAGGTTTGGGTTGGTTCTTTTTTTATTTAATTAAGCCTGCATGTTTTACTCTTCAGTTTTGCTGTGAAATACTTAGAATTGACAAAAGGTCAGGCATTCATGTAACAGAAGCTCCCTCAAACCACCAGGTAGGCAAAGTTCCTTTCTACCAAATACAACCTATTTGCATCTTAATTTACATACAACCCATTACCCATGCACAAACATCTCTGTAATAGTTTGCTCAGCACATTACTTATCATTTTCTAGACTAAAAACCTAATTAGAAAAAACAAATATATGCTGCAGCACCATTTACACTTCTCAATTCCCACTAAAGAGCCTCCAGATCAGAAAAGATGCAAATTTGCAAAAGTTGCCACTTCCTGGCTTTTCTGACAGCTCCTGCTTCTGTCCAGTGGCATCTAGAAGGACAGAGTCAAGAAGAATTAAGTAATCCCTCAGTACAGCAGAATACACCTAGCAGCTTCTGATCAGATGCCACAGAAATTATCAGGGCTGCAAAGCTTAAAAGCGAGTTGTGATTCAAACAACTCAAATGAATTTCAGAACAAGCTGATAACAATCTAGAAAAAGACCCTGGATAACAGCACAACTGTCTCCCTGGAAGAAAACACCAATTCCATGTCACACAAACTCTCCACCATCCCCCCCCACCGATACCATGCATGGGACATTTCTTATAATACAAGGATTAAAAGGATGAGAGTTTGCAAAAACACACGCTGAAAGTTGTACACAAGCCCAATACATGCAAGGAGTAAACAGACAGATTGGACTCTTGTGCCTCTCCACAACACAGCAGATGTTTCCTCAGATTCAAAGCACAATTATTTTTAATAAGGAATTAAACAGAGTCACCGACACCATTAAGGTTTTGTTCTCTAGTAACCTTTTTCAAAGCACAGAGGTAGTTATGTTTCTCACATAATCTCCCAAACCCCCCACAAAATACTTGACAAATGTGCAATATATGTGCTTGAAGGAGGAGGCTGGTCATATCAAACACCCTGGCCTACATTTCCTAGGAGGTCAAATGAAGGACAGAGACATGAAAAGCACTATTTTGGCAGTAAACACATTTGCAAATCAAAATATTTCACTGACTTTTATTCCAGACTCTTAGATCAGACATTCCTCAATAACACAAAAAAAGAAAAATAGATTCAGCCCTCAAACCAGACTGTGAAATCAACAGAAGTGTGAATAAACAAAGCAGAAATGACTTCACATACCCCTAATCACCACCTGAGAAGATGCATTAATGCTTGGCATTTGGATCAATACATGCCTACCTATGGCAGGATTTTCACATTTCAATTCCACTGTTTAGTTAGGTTTTGAAACTGGATTTCTGGGGGGTTGGTCTGTGTCTCAGCCCTTCCAGGAACAAGTATATTTCTAATTGGCTGTCAGTGAGGTCAGATCCAAGTCACAAACACCTGAGCTGGCCTGTGGTTTCCCACAAAACAATGTTTCCTAGGTGTGGTATTATGTGAAAACAAACAGAACCAATCTACAGTAAATGCAAAGTGTTGACCCTTGTGTTACATTGCTTATTTTTGTATTTGGCCCAAACCTTTCATTCAGAAGTACTGTTTGAACATAACAAAACATTCTCTCAGACCAGGAGGAACAGCACACATCCCTATTTCAGTATCAGGATATGGGAGCTCAGGAAAGGTATTCTGTTGGTATTCTTCCCTGCATCTTAAGTTCTCCCTTCTCTCCCAACAGAAGCAATTCCCCAAGCAGAGCTGTTCAAGCGTGCAGCTAAGTCTTCGCTTTGCAGGAAGAGAACACACAGTACAAGAACATGCATCAGTGCCATAATGTGCAACTTCTGACAGAAAATGGCTGGAGACCACTAGCCAAATAAGTCCCCAGTAATCCCCTTTCGTATGCATTTCCCTCTCTCCCCCTAATGAGCTTGCTGAAACTGAGCTGACAGATGATGCAAACACCTTTTTACTCTCAATGCTTTTCTAAGAGAAATTGCAGTCACAATGGAGAGAGTAAATACGTCTTGCAAAAACTCCAGAAGTGACATTCTTGAAATCAACACAGCATTTGTTATGAATAACTTCACTATGAACTGCCAGGACATTTAATTTCAAATCTAGTTTATCTGTTAGAATCAATTACTACCAACCAACACACAGCCCAGAGTTTCAAAGTCCTGATTCTCAGTGGTATTTGAAAGCTCTTCAGGTCTTCACTAACACCAAAATAGAACTAGAAGCTCCAAACCTTCAAAAAACCCTTCACCTAACCAAAAATCCCTTTTGGGGTTTTTTTTTAATAACACTCTTCTCTCCCTATTAGCCTGAGCTGTCTACATGGAGTCAATTTCAACAGAACCAGTAGCCTGCTCAATTACAGTAATTTGCAATTAAACAAATACTTGCAGATAAACATTCAAATAAGTGTGCTGTGTTACAACTGATGTCAAACTAAAAAGAATGTCGTGACTAAGCTGAGCACAAACATCAACCACAAACATCAAAAAGGGTGACTGCATGTTAGCAGGTGAGCCTTCTTACATACTAGAGAAAAACAGTTTTAAACACTCAAAGACAAGTAATTAATGAGAGAAACAAGACTACAGCAAGACATGGAAGAAAACCACTAAAATCCCAAGATTAAGTCTTGTCCTTACAAAGACAGAATCTGCCTCACTGACAACTAAATGCCCTGAAGGACAGCCCTGTCTGTGTGGGAGTAACGTCACGTGTGCGTAAGAACAGAATTTAGTTTTTAAAATACATGTGTTGTAATAAACTGGCACAGGTAAATGTGTGCTTCAGAGATTAACATCTTGAGCTAAATTTGAAAGAATTATTTTCTCCTCTTATGGAGCACTGGAAGCCTTATTAGAGCTTGCCTTCCTGTACAACATCTGGCATGGACTGACACAAGCTACCTGACTAAAGGAAATGTCAGCCTATTGACACATCAAAAACGTTTATCTCTATGTCACGAAAAGCTGTGCTGAAAAATACCACCTTATATACGCTTCCCACTTCATTCATCTCCCTAATGTACTTTAAATCACTTCAGGGATCATGAGGTGCCCTACTTGGAGAGCTGTAGTTGCTAAAACACTCTTCCCACAGCCCAATTACTCAACACTGCACAAAATGCTGTTCCCACGGGGTGGGGTTTGCAGCCTCCGCACCCATCAGAGCTGGCTGCAGGTGAGCGCCACTGCTCCAGTCCCTCCAGCAGTGCCATGCACCTGCCGGCACGAGCTCCCAGGAAAGAACAGGAGAAACACTGAAAAACATCTGGGACATTTCCTGCTAAGAAGGAAGATAAACAACCAGCAACACCTCCAAAGCTTGAAGCTAATGGAACGGCTGGTCCCTGAAAGCTCAGGAGAGGGAGCAGCAATAACCTCCAGCACACTCTCGGGTTACTCCTTGTAGCACAGATGCTCATATAGAAAGCCCTGGTAGTCCTGCTGCAGCAGCCCAAGGGCTAGCAGAGATGTGCCCAGCTTTTAACACAAGCTCCCCAGAAAAGAAAAGGGACTGGGACATCCTCCTCCTCCTCCCAGGGACGACACCACGTTGCACCAAAGGCACAGGGCCTCTGGCCACCAAAAACTGTCAGTGGGAGTTACTGGCAATACGTACACCCAGTGAGAACCTATCAGTGATTCACCTTTTCAAATATGATCAGAGATGCAAGCTCTTCCCTAATTTTTTTTTTTGGAAGACAGAAAATGGGGGCTAAACCTACTAAGAAAATGGGTCTGTTTATGTGAAATCAATTTGGATCAAAGTTAGACAATTCTCAAAAGAGAAGGAAGAACACGTACACAGATAATGGCAAAATGAAACAATCTGCTCATTATTTGGTATTTTGAAGAGACAGGGGAAAAGTAAAGTCATAGAAGTTCACTTCTATCTGTATGACTTCCTACACATGAAAAATAACACAGACAAGCCTAGACCCTTACTGAATAGTACAGAAATCTCAAAAGCTTAATCAGATGAAACCATACAGAACCAAGAACCAGCAAACACACATTCTCCGCTTTATTCTTGGTTTCCTGTATACCTGTTCATCACTGCACTTAATTTCAGAAGGGCAATGTTGTAAATGCACATGCCACAGTTGAGATGGCCATGATACACAGAGCATCACCATAGAACATCAGAAGGCTTCAACCCATACACAGTAACACCATACCTCATCAGAAGGCTCCAGAAATCTGCTCATACAGAGTAACACCAGACTACTTCACAAGGCAGCAAGTGTCTGCCCCTCTTGTTCCTCAGCCCAACCTTTTATACCCTCATGGTTCATGCACGGCACCTGTGCCCTCTGCTCCCTTTGGTGACAGGTCAGGGCACAGCTGGGCACTCCCTGCCTCCTCCTTTCAGTGCTGCTCACCTGCTTGGCACAGCTGCAGCCCATTGGGGATGAGGCTCCAGCCCCACTCCCAATTCCCACAGACTGTGCACCTACAGAATAACACACCTTTTTATGCTTTTCCTTTTTTACCATCAGCATTATAATCACCTCGTGCAAGAACGTCATCTATTGATACAAAACCAGCTGTGGATATTCTAGTAGTTTAGTCTCCAGCTGACTTAAAAAACATCAAGATCAAAACTATGAAGAACACCTTAAGAATAGTAAGAAAAGAAAATATATGTAATTCTAACAAGCAAAAGCGTTTTTGCTATGCTGAAATAGATTCAAGCTGCAAATGTTTATTACTTCTACTACTAAAATCAGAAAATAATGGAATTGGAATTCTGTAAGGAACAGACCAACTTAAAAGCACCAAGGTTCCCCCTGCAATTTCCTTGTCCCCTCCAAATTCCAGCCAAAGCCCATACCTTTGCACACAGGCAATTTGCCTGAAATTTCCCTGTAACTATACAAGAAAATTGATGGGAACACACCTTCACTCACACTAGGTGGTGACCAAATCAGAATTACAAAGACTACTAAAAGTAAGAATTTGGATAAATCTCCAATAACATTTATGGCTGAGATGAAGAGGGGAAGAAAGACAACTACTGCTCTGACTGGATTGAAGCCACTTAAATCATTTCTAATTTCAAAACTACTTTTAGAAAGTTTGATTTAGTCTTGAAAGTCTTAACTCCTCCAAACCATACACTGAAACTGCTCTCACTGTGTGAGAAGCAAAAAGGCCCAGATTTGACATTTTGTTTAAAGGAAGCAAGCCCTAGACAAGGAACACATTTCTTCTGCTCAGAGATGAAGCTGACCCAATGATTTACACTGGAATGGGTATTTCAGTAGGTCTGACACACAAAAGGATAAGTGCACTGCTACCTCCACATACAGCAGTGCAGATGGAGTAGAACGAAACTTAGATCTAAAAGCAGCACTTGAATTATAAACTCCATCCCCAATAGCTGCCAGGAGAAAGCATTACAGTTTGAGGCTTTTTCAGGTTTAACCTTTTTGCACCACAAGTGACATTCAAGTGCACCTCTCCACAATTAAAAAATTGCCTCAGAAGAATCTAAAGATTTCTCCAAGAAGCTTGCTCTCCAGAAACTACTTTGCAGATTTCCAAGTGCTAAAACCCAAAAGAACCTCCACAAAAAAACAGCCCAGCAAGTAAAAAACTGCAATTATTTTTGGGATGTCTGAAAATAGAGATGGAAAGGCATTCCCTGCATTCATGGACAGGCACCACGCATGTCCCGATTTGCAAGGATATGCCACAGCTCAGCTTTGAAGTGTAACCCCTTCCCTTATGGGGAAAAAGCTATATGAAATTTGCTTTATTCCATTTTATGAGCAAAATTCTCCTACGTGTGCTTCTACTCCTTAATAGAGCACATCAAAGACCAACTTGGTCCTGCATGAACAAAGTACAAAAATTACAGCTTGAAATACAGTACAATCCAAATGCTGAGTAGTTAGAAAGACCCAGGTTTTCCTCATTTAGCCTAGCATTCCAGGATTTACCCCATCACATACACAACCCATGGCACATTGGTAACCTGGCTACTGGCACAGGGCTCCCTGCTGGTTACCAGTAACCTGATGATGACCTTGTCATGGCTTCTCACATTGAAAATTAGTCACATCTATGAAACCACAACGAGTGTGGTGTTTTATTTTAACCATCAAAATTGAACAGATCACAGTAGAGCGCTAAATAATAATAAAAAAATCTGTTTAAAGCAAACTTGTGAAAATATTTACCACAACTATTATAAATTGCTTAACCTACCTTCAAGCCTGTAACTGTACGAAAAAAAAATTAAATTTAAGTAACCTTTGAAAAATAAAGGAAAAATAATCTCACAGTAAAAGTGAAAAGAGTTAAATTCAGCAAGAAGTAAATTTTCACACAACTTTCAACAGCCATGAGTAACAATCATGGAAAGGTCTTTATCAGAGAGCAGCATGTTATCAGAAATTGCCATATCATCCTGTGCAATGTCTTCTGTTTAAACTTAATGACTTCAGGTTGCGTTTACCTGCTGTGATTCCTTTGGGCCAGAAGCAGACCAGCCACAAACAGGTTTAGGCTCTGACACTGTTTACTTCTTCACTGCTCTTTACAAATTCCCATAAAAACACAGATGACCTTAGGGGTGAGTGATCCCTAATCCCTGACTCCAGACACAGGCACGCCAGCTGGCAATTAAGGAGCAATTGACAGGGCACCGCTAAGACTCCCTTTCCACAACAACAGCCCACACCATGTGTAAATTTACCTACAATGTATCATAACAACCCATCCGCTGCTGCTGACAAGCTGCTGGAAACGCGCATCAGAGGCGAGGCAGAAACAAGCGGTGCACAGCCTTGTAATAGTAACACTCCTCACCACTTCATCCCAGCCACTTGCTCCACAATAGTTAGATCAAAACCCACGTTTTTTTCCTTCCTCATCATAATTTTCTTCTCACAAAAAAAGTTTAATCTGAGGTAAAAGTACATTTTTCCTCATTCACTCACAGTCAGATAGGCCCTAATGTTCATGTTGAAATGCAATGGGAACACAGAATTCAGTGCAGCTGTAAATGTTTAAAATAAATTCTGTAATGGAAACTTATTACTATCTTCCCAGAAAAAAAGTTTGCAAAATGCTTCTGACTGAAAGTATTTACATTAAAAAATGAAGAGACTGCATTATATTAGATTTTGGTTTGTGAACATCTTGTTTTGAAATCATACAGCAATCTCTGACTTCCATGCAGTCAATCCATGAAACGTATAACATAGAAAAAAATCAGGCATGAAGGGAAAAAAACTCCAACCCAGGAAATAATAATTAAAATAGTATTAAAAAATATTTTAAAATACTGAGCTATTTTTATCATTTCCCAATGCTTAGCACATGAACACAAGAAACAGGGAGGAGGCACCATAAACACCAGATTGAAATATACCCACCCCTAGCTGAAAGCTTTTTGGTGTTGATAATTTTGGCAGCGTACTCTTGTCCTGTGGTGATTTTCATACACCTCCTCACGACGGAGAACGCCCCTCTGGAAACCAAAACCAGGCAAAGTGTCAGTCCAACTGAAACACTCCACTGCCATTACCAGCTAACGGGCAGCACGGAGGGCTGTGATGTCGGCAAAACAAACAAAATTAAAAAAAGGTATTTTCTGATTTTCTGACAGGGAACGGTCAGCATTGATTTTACTCAGCTGAACAGCGAACTCCGCGGGGTAGAAGCCGTGTGACCAATCCCGCCAGCTGGGGCGGAGGGCGGGCGGGTTCTCACCGTGTCCGTGCCGGCACAGCGCGGGGGGACTCGGGGCGGCGGTGGCCGTGTCCCCCCCAGCGCTGACACCGCGGCGACACCCAACATGGCGCTCGGGGCTGCGCCTCCCGCCCCGCCGCTGGGGGGCGCCCGCCGCCCCTCACAAACCGAGACCCCCACCCCGCGGCTACCCAAGAGATAAAAATAACAATAAAAAAAATAAGTAACAATAAATGGCGGCACAGGGGGTTAAGGGGCAGCTCCCCGCCACCCGCCCGCAGCCCCGGGCCGCCCCGGGGTCGTATGGCCAGAGCGCGGGCGCTCCCGGCAGCGCTGAGGGGCCCCGGGCGCGGCTCCTCCCTAGGCTCACACACCGACCCCCGCAGCCCGCGGTGCCTTCACCCTCCGTTCTGTCCTTACTTTCCGAGCTCCTCGAAGAGCTGGTACTCGTCGGTGAAGCGTGTGCAGGTGGTCGAGGCCATCATGAGGGCGGGCGGCCGCCGGTGACTCCGGCGGCCGGGGACGGCGAGGCGGGGACGGCGGAGGGGCTGCGAGGCGAGGCGAGGTGAGGCGAGGCTCCGCGCCGGCTTCTTCTCCTCCTCTTCCCCGCCACCGCCTCCTCTGGTGACGGCGCTGCCTCCGCGCCCTCCTCCGGTCTTCCCTCTCCCCTCCCCTCACCCTTTAAGGGAAGCAAACAAACAAATATTTAAATAAATAAGTAAGTAAGTAAATAAATAAATAAATACGTATCCCGCTCGCTCCCTCGCGCCCGCCACGGAAAACTAGCGGCAAAAGGGAAGGCAAACCCGGGGCGGGGGGCGCGGCACTCCCTCCCCGACCGCTCCCCCGCGCCTCAGCCCGTCCGCCGGTGCCGTGCCTCCCCCTAGCGACCCCGGCCCGCGACTCCCTGCCGTCCGGGCCGGCGCGACACCCACGGGAGACTCACAGGGGCGGTCGGAGCACGGGGAAGAACCCGCGCTCCGTGCTGCCGGGCGCGAACGCCGAGCTCTCGCCGGGCGCTGCCCCGCGACGGCGGCGGGAGGCGCCCCGAGGGAAGCGGATGCACCTGCGCGCGCCCCCCTCACCCCCGCCCCGCTCCGCTCCTCAGTGGCCGCCCGTGACGTCACGCCTCGCCCGAGCGCGAGGGAGGGCGCGCGGCCGCGGGCAAGTGGGCCGTGACGTCACAGGGGCCCCCGCCGCGCGCGGGGAGGGAGGGGAGCGGGAAGAGGAAAGGGGCGCACCGCACCGGGCACCTCGTGACGTCACGGCCGCCCCGGCCGCGTGCGGGGGGGGGGCACAGGCGCACCGCGCCTGCGCCGGGTCGCGACCGTCGCCGGGGCCGCGGGGCGGCTGCGGCCACCCGGGCCGGGAAGGGACCCCGCGACCCCGCGGGACGGACCGCGCACACCCCGCCCCCGGGACCTCGGCCCGGCTTGCATCCCGCAGCACGGGACCGCCAGCACCTGGAGTAACACAGCGCCGGGATGGGCTGGGGACACGTGGGAAACGTCACAGCAAACAGCTGCCTCGGTCTCTTCCACAGAACTACGGAGTATCTGGAGTTGGAAGGGACCCACAAGAATTATCAAAAGTCCAACTCCTGGCCCTGCACAGGACCCCCTCCAAAATCCCACCCTGTGCCCGAGAGTGTTGTCAAAATGCTCCTTGAGCCCTGGCAGCCTTGGGGCCGTGACCGCTTGAACATGGAATGGGGCCACCCAAAGGGCATTTGATCCTTTTTGATAAACCTGAATTGCTTTTGCTCCTTTCTGATCGACTAAGTGGTGGTGAGCCACATGAAGAGCTCGATGCACACCTGCACAGAGTACAGGCGGCAGCTTGGTTACAAGCAGAGATCCACTACAAAAGGCAGCCTGGAGCATCTCCATCCTCATTTGGCTAAGTGAGAAGACAAGAAGCACAAAACACATCCACAAAAAGCTTTGCATGAAACCTCTGGAGTTTTCAGAATCAGCATCCAGAGCTGTGGTCTCGTATGAAGAGTTAAAACCTGCCAACCCTTCCCAAAAGGAACATGAATGTACCTACACAAAGGTAGTTTTCCTCCAGGTGAGGCAGCTGTGCCTTGTACAAACACACCAAATTCGTGACATAACGGCAGCAGCAGAGGGACTTTGGAACTCACGAGCAAGTACAAAGCATTTACTCCATCAGTTCCTCTCCAGGGAGACACTCCATGGAGCACTGCCAGTACAGAGACACTGCAGGATGTTTCCATTTAGACCAGCAAGGACAGATCTGTTCCCACCTCCGTGAAGGGAATGCACATTACAAGCACTCCGAACAGCAGCATATTTCCAAATTCCCTCAAACAAAAAAGTAACAAGGAAGTTGTACATCCTTTGGTATAATATCTGCATAAGAACGCAATCAGCAGCGCTGAAGCTCTAGGGTGGGCTGATGATTGCAGTTAAGGGGAGTTTTCTGCCAGGTTCCTTATCCAGATGTACACAGACATAAGAAAATGAAACCTATTCCTCTGGCACTACATTTTCCCTAATGGTATATTGTGGGAAGAAGCATTTGGACCAAGTATCTGCTATTGTTGTACCACACAGTTATTCTTTAATTTAAAAAATATTCATAAGAAAACATTAAATTAAATTTCAATTCACTTTATTGTTGATGTTTTAGTGTTTTTTTTTCAGTCATTATAAGGATGAGTGATCCAAACTGAGAATTTTTTTTTTTTTTCACATTTCCCAATCTGAAAAAGACAAGATGGGGCCAAGGAATTCCTAGAGAACTATCAAGCATGATTTTTATCACAGGAGATAAGTAAAGAAAGTATTTGTTTACAAGACTGATATCACAGGACTAGATGAATTTCTGTAAGAGAAACACTAGGGAGGTGATGAGTAGCTTGGAAATACTTCAGCTGAGAGGGTTTTTTTCTCCCTACAACAATCATGTCTTAATTGTAGGTCCCTCTTGAGCTGAAGAAAACCTTAATTTGTTGCTGCCGTTTAAACATTTGGTACATTCCCCAAATTCCTCCTGAGCAGACCAAAGCAGGCAGGATGGCAGCCAAGGATCTGGTCCATGAGGTGAAATTAAATGCTGGGTAGAGCTTCAGATTTCCATTAAGGCCACAGAAACAATTTATCTGTTGTTGAAGAACATCAGATCTCAACACTGAACCAAACAGAATGCTTCAAAGCAATCCCAGGGCACATTTTTCTTCTCCAAAAGGTTTTCAAGAGAGCAGTTCAAGCCTGTAAGAAACTGAAGTTGTTCACTTAAAATTCCTGAAGTTTAACTAAATGTTACAGCTAAGTGGAATGAAATATATATTCAACTTTATACTGAAACATTTATTATGGCAAAGGAAATTGTATTTATTTTAAGAGTTTGCTATTCAGTGAGGTCTTTGCTTTGTATGGCTTTACTTTTAGACAGCCAAAGTGATGTTTTCATTTTTATTTCTGACCTTGCAAATATAGATTTTCAATTTTCTTATGTTTTGCACGAGTCAAGAGAGCTTCCAAGAGGTCATTTGTGTGTACTGCTCATCATGAGGGCTGCTAGGAATAATGTATGTTTCATTTGTGAACAAGTGCAACAGCCACTTAGAGAAGAGGCCTAGGCAGGAAGTGCCCAGAACACCTGACTAATCTGGGGCTTAGATAAATACTCACTTTATGAGCAGATAGTCTTTAACAGAAATCTTGATCCTCCCCAGGGCTGTACATATTCCTGGGGCAAAGCACTTGGGGAAACCAATGGATAACACTGGACCAGTCAGAGGTATATCACTGCAGCAAAGCAATGAAAAGATCAACAATGTATGTGGAAACCAGGAAAGATGTAAGGACAGGTTAAAAAAAGAGGATCAACTGGGAGAAATCACATAGAAAATACATGGGTTTGCAGTTCATTGCAGCAGCTGGAACTGGAGGCATAGATGTAGGTCAGTGTGGAATTCTCTGCTGCACCACACGTTGCACCTCTCTTATTTTCTCACTGGAGCTGCTGGACTTTGCTAAATAAAGCTGCTGGAGGGCAGAAGGACCTGTGTGCCAGAGACTCATTCCCTCCTTTCCAAGTGATGAGGGTGACCTAAAGCCTGGCCCAACGCCTGCTGCTGGAGCAGCTCCCTCACCACCAGCTCCTGACCAGTGCTGGCTCCAGAAGCTGGTGCCAGCCCCAGACTTGCCTGGCCTCTGGTGGATTGTGGAGATCCACAGTGGAGCTGCTGCACCAGCCCCAGGGTTTGTTTCCTCCCCCTGGAGAAGCTCTCTTGCTGCTGCCGTCCCACCACGTGTGCGTCAGCGCTGGCAGAAATAAATCCTTGAAGGTTCCCCAAAGGAAAGGAATTATTTATCCATGACTGATACTCCTGGCAAGCACCTTACTGCTCAAGCAGGGCAGTGTGTGTGCTCTCTCTGCCTCTGCTGCTGGAGTGCCTCTTAGATGGGATTCATTTACTCCTCAGTGAACCAGAAAGATGTTGGCAGAATAACTGATTTGATAGCTCAGTGATTCTGTCACGCTCTTGCTATGCAGGAGACCAAAGGTTCTCTCTGGCCTAAAAAAGCATCACTCCTGACAGGCTGGGAGGCATTACTGGCCACTTAACTCCTGCCTCTGGAAGCACCAAAGGGAGAAAGAAATGAAAAATTAATGCCTTATTTTTTATCTTGCTGTGCAGGGCAAGGACAAAAATACAGGCTTCAGCAAAACAGATGTTTTCATTTGTTGGCACTGGAAAGAAACAAGGAAAGCTCTGATAGGATTTAAGTTTCATCTCAGAATTTTAAAGAATATATTTTTCTTCTCTTTTTTTATTTGAAGTATTCTTAATTAAGAATACACCTTTAAAATAAAGCTTTTGAAGAGAGTGATTTCTTTTTAATGCACTTGTTCTGGTTATTTTGAGCTGAGTAATTTTTAATGAATTCTTAGCAAACAAAATATCCCATTGTTTACACAGTTCTTTTTACAAGCAATTAGAGTCAGTAACACTCCATGAATAAGACCTTTTGCCACTGGCTTTCATGACATGGATTTGAAATATAAACATTACTAAAAAGATATTTCAAGCTGTGAATTAAATGTTTCCTGGGGCTTGGAGCAACCTGGTCTATGGAAGGTGTCCCTGCCCATGGCAGGGGTTTGGAATGAGATGAGTTTTGAGATCTCTTCCAACCCAAACCATTCTGTGATTCCATGATTCTATGATTTCTGGAAGTTTGAGCACCAGTCTTGAACCCTGTGTGACTGGCTGACTCAGAAAGGATGAATGGTTCCCTTTCCAGGGTTCCCAGGGGTTTGTTATTTCTGGTTCAGTGGTGATAGACTCTGGGAAATACGTGCATTTCTCTGGCCTCATTTTAATATTACCTTTCCACCTAAACCCAAGAGAAAGATATGCATGTGGAAAAGCTGGCTGTGACAGCCTCAATATCATCAAGGTGAGGAACTAAGTGTCATCTTGGCTGACAAACTCCACAGAGGCTGCCAGGGCTGCAAGGGAAGCAGGAAACAGAGGAGCCCACATTGGCATGCCAGCACTGAAATTGTGCTGAGTCTTCCTTCTGAATGCTTTTGGTGAGTGCTTTGTAAACATTTCCAGGTATTTCCTTAAAAAAAAAATGGGAGAGGTGACTCCAAGCAATTTGATCTACCACACGTTTTAGATTTGGAGCATTCTTTCAATGAAGGAAGTTGAAGAAGGAAATTAATAACAACACCCCCTGCTTCCCATCCACAGGCATTCCCAGCACTGGAGATGGAAAGGCTTTCCAAGGGGAAGGAGCAGTAACAGAGTTAGCCAGAACTGATAAAGAGGCAGGCTGGAATTTTCTAGGGGAAATAAGTCAGTGTTGAGGTTTTAGAAGTAAGGGAACGTGGTCGGGGGGTGAGAAAAGGGGAATATTTTAATGACAAAAGTTTGGACAGACTGAATTGAAGACAAAAGATTTGGTCAGAAGAGGGGAAGATCTTAAAGAACCCAATGCATGTGAGATACTGTTGACTGGAAAGAAGCTGAATTTTAAGAAAAAAAAAACAGTTGTTGGACTGTGGAGATTTTTTTAAACCTAAGTAGAAGTGCAGGAACTGGTTTCATGACCCAGACAGCAGGGAGTGCTCATGGCAAGAATAAAACAGACATAAGAATAAGGATATGCACAACTTCCAAACCATGTCCCTAATCACCACACCTACTTGTCTTTTAAATTTCTACAGGGATAATGACTCCAACACTTCCCTGGGTAACATGTGCCAGGGATGGACAACCTTTTCCATGAAAAAATTTTTCCAAATATTCAACCTAAACCTCCTCTGGTGCAACTTGAAGCTGTTTCTTGTTGTCCTATCTCTGGTTCCCCCTGATTTCATGGTGCCAAGGGCTGCTGTAATGAACTCTACCATTCTCAGTTTATCAAGCAAATTCAAGAGCATCCCATCAGTTCTCTGCCTACATCCTCCCCAGACATCCATGAAAAGTGCAAAGTGTTTTCTTCGGGCTTATATATGGGTCAGCTGAGTGAAATAAACATCATCTCCTCCAGTTGACAGAAGCTCCTTTCCCATCCTGATTTCTATCTAGAAATTTTCTTGATTCTGAATTACAGGGAGGCCTTTTCCTTTATTAAAAAGACACCTGGTAGAATCAGAGTAAACAAAAATATGGTATTTCCTGGATAATATCCCTGTAGAGAAGTAGCTTCTCTGTTTCTCCATTAGAGAACCATTTGCCAGAGATCAATTAAAGTGTGGTTGGGACACGAAATGACATATCAATCCAGCAGGAAATGGTAACAGATATTAGTAGAAAACAGACACACCTTAGTTACATGCACTCACCAACAAGAAGGCTTGGGTTGCCTCGTCTTGGGAAAAACAAGGATCAGCAGGATACACAGGGAATTGCAGTAGATGTACCATCACTGCAGGCAGGCAATGCAAAGAGTGCAAAAAACACTATCAACAGAAGAAAAAAATAGTATCAGACACAGGAAAATATTATTCCCATATTGAAATATAATTTAAAGGACATTTCAAAGTATTTTAAGGGTTTTTAAATGTAAACAACAGTTAAAGATTTATACGGGGTTTAAAGTGTTTTAGAAGTTTTGAAGTGTTGCATAGTATAAATTCAGAATAACTGAGAATTAAGCAATCATAGGACTGTGGATTAATTTTGAACTCTGTCCTCCAGCGAGATGGGTGACCAAGTTTGTATTCCATGGGATCCCTTCAGCACCACCACAAGAGAAGGATGGAACTGTTACCACTCCGGGGAGCTGCTCGGTGCCTCCTCCTGCTCCCACACAAGAGGCTACAGAAGAGCAGTAACAACAAAAACAAGCTGTACTACCAGTGAAAACATGCACTGAGGAGAAAACTCCTTTCAACTCATGTGTAGGAGTAGGGAAGCTTGCTGATGTTATTGTAGGAGAAGATCCTTCTATTATTTGCCACATGGTAATTCCAAAATATTCTAATGAACTAAATAGTGTCTATATGTATTTCTGCATGCTGATATTTATATACACACACATAAAATGGGTAAGAGATTCTAGATCTTGATAATTAACTGGATACATGTGGGAGCCATCTGGACGACCCATTTTCCAGTCTTATTCCTTTCAACACTTGCTGAACCCTAAATTATCACAGCTTTTTAGGCATGCTGGCTGCAATTACTGTGGTGCTGGGACATCGTGCATCCAGCCTCTGTGAGCCCTGTGGCTGCCTCCTCTGGGCACTTCAGTAATGAAGGAACTGTTGGAATAAAACCTTACTAATCCACCATGCTGGATAAATCAGGGGCTTTATCATCACCTAGACAATGTAAAGTGACAAGCAGTGGAAAATAACTCTGCAGAGCTGAGTGTAGTATCTGTGCCCAATTTCCTGAAATGTAAGGTGACTCAGCTGGAGGCAAATTCCACGTGCTTCTCTGCACAAAGGTGAGCATGTATTTTTGTAAAGAGACAAATGAAGTGTTCTTTGCATGGTTTGTGGGCTCCTTCTGGAGTGACAGCCTTCATCTCCCCCAGCACCAAAAGATTATGGATAACACTGATCAAACAACAACTGCTGGCACAGTGTTGATTTTTTCTTCACAGCAATTTTCATTTCTATGTGTATTATGACACATATGCAACTACAAACCTCTGTAAGGATATTTCTTGCAGGCTCTGAATGCTGCTGTGTTCGGAGTATCCAGAGGAGAAGCACCTCACAAGCAGGGGACAGTAGCTGGATTTTCAGCAGGAGGAGCAGCTCCCAGGGCTGTAACTTGCATCAGCAATGTCCAGCCTTCAGAGTAACTGGAAACAGAGCCACTCCAAAGGGCCACCCTGGATAAAAGCTTCCCTACTAATGCACTGCAATCTTCTCTCCTTCTTTATAGCAGTGAACAAAATGTCATCCCCACCTGTTTCTCTCCCCTTTTTTTATATAAGTTACTTTAAAAATGTCAAACTGTATAGCTTATCTATTGTCATTTAAAAGAGTAGAGATTCGTGCCTCATCCTAGTGCATGATTTGTACCAGAGTGTGTCACACAGGTATTTTTCCTTAAAATATGTTCTGTCTGTGCTCACTTAAAGCACAACTTCTTTAAATTAAAGAAAAAGTTTCTGAGACTTCACAAGTTGCAGAAACAGGTCGCTTGGAGGACTTTGTCAGTATTTGCAGGGCAGGTATTAGAGAAAGTTACTTTGAAGTATCCCTTTGAACAGCAGATTTGTGGAATGATTCGCTTCCAGATCACTTCTGCTGGAATTCAGAGAAACAAATTGATTTTTCCCCCCTTTTTAATTCTATTTGTGCTTTGAAACATTGGTGATTATTCAGCCTTTATTTCATGTCACGCACTGCTAACCCTGGATTTGTTTGGGGGTTTTACTGTTTGTAGCAAACAGAAGGTGTCAAACCCAAACTAGGTTTCATAACAAAGCCATTACATAACTGCCCAATTAGCAGCTCGTTCAGTGCTATTAATAGCAGCTCCACATCCAACCCGCTCTGTGTAGTGCTACAATAACTGGCAAGAGGAGGCTTCTCATTAGTTATTCATTCTCAGAGGAGAATAAATGAACTTGGTGGAGATTTATGAGATGCAGAGTAACGTGCTGTTGATTAGCTGCCAGGCTGCTGCCTCTTCCACTGCTCTCTGCTTTTCCTGCCTCCCAGGGGATGTTCAGCCCCAAGAACCATCCCTTCAAGCCTGTGTGGACATCCTGTGGGCATCCCAGACAGCGACACGGCTCCCACCAAGGTGGGCTCAAAACCAGGAACCCCTTGGAGTCCTTTTCTTTGGCACAGTGTCTGTAATTTGGTGTTACCTTTCATTGACTGACACGCTGTAATTAATTCTCCAGTGACAAGTGATGTTTCACCCCACTGTTGGCTGCCCTGGTCCTCCATTGCAGCTGCTCTGTGCTGGGTGTTGGTCATGCTGTGACCACTCAAACACAAATACCCAGAGCAGTCTGAACAGTTTTTTGAAAGACATTTTTTTTACTGGAGTTTTGATCATTTTAAGCCACTTGAGCTGCTGACCACATAATCTGATCCAGAACTTCTTGTAACTTTCTGCACAATACTTTTTTTTTACTTCCAAAGAGAGATCAGATCTGATTTCTATTTTTAAAATAGGCTACTTATCTGTTGCAGCATGTGAGCTGGTTTGATCTTACATTCCTCTGTTCCTGAACTCCTATGTGGAAATAAAGAATTTGTGAAGAGATTTTCTGTGGCCTGATGACAACCTTACATTCTTTACCACAGTGACTTCCTTTCATATTGGACGTCTCATCTGATAAAAACATGGGTCAAATCTCCCTATATATATCTACACATGTTTCTAAAATAATTTCTTCTCCTGAGGTCCATATTCTCTTCTCCTTGGGTGCCTCCACTGCTCCTGAATTCCAGACTGGTTAAGGTTTTACCTCTCTTCACTCTATCATGCTTCTCATCAGGGGCTGTCAATGGGGATACCAGAGGCTCTTGCACTCCTTTCCCCTAGGCACAAGCTGCTTCAGAATTAAGGATTTACTTACAAAATGAGCTGCATAATTAAAGGGTCTGACTGAGCATTGATTCAGGTTTCTGTTCCTGCATTGCTTCCTTGTTGACATAGCTGCCCTTCAGCCCTCTGTACTTGTCCTACAGTTGTATGTCCTCCCTGGGGAAAAAAAACACAAGAGGAAAGAGATTTCCAGAGTCACCTGCATGGGTTAGCTAAAGTAGAAGAAGAACAGGCACATTCTTTCATGGGCTTATTGAATCACAAAATCCCCAACCATGGTTTTCCTTTGGTTTGTCATTTCATTTCTTCCTCTTATCCATGTTCTCACTTTTCTCTCCCACCACAAACTATTCTATCAGCACTGTAACACTGGAATGCAAAAACATGAAGAGTAAACACTTTTTTTTTCTGTCCCTAGATAATCTCTGGTGTTCTGTGTAAGTATAATCGTAAATATTTTTCTTTTCTTTATTAGTATATTGTGACAATGTACTAGTATTTTATGTTCACATATTAATCATCCATTTTAGTTAAATTAATTACGTATTTTGTCCCTTCTTACACATTTTTATACCTGCAGGATACACAAAGAGCCCCACGCTGCTCATGTACAATGATGGTGCTATTCACAACCCAGGTGGTCTCACCACCTTTTCCATTTGTGGCTGATTCAGCATGAAGAAAGTCTTGGGCTGCTGGTGGGAAAGCGGAGGAGAAATGATTGGATTTGAGATTCCAGCACGTTTTGTTCTTACACACTGAAAGGAAGTATATTCTTTAATACTGCAGTGTATAAGAATGTGCAAGGGTACAAATGGCAAGCTGGAAAACTGGCATTGCCATTAAGGGATGGTTTTAATGATACATTTTGGTTTGTATAGGAGACCAAGCTTACTTGTGACACAAAATTACTTTTTTGCCTTCCTCCAGAACAGAACTAAATGCTGCTCCAGGGCCTGAATTCCTGCCCATTGTATTTCTGAGTGCTTGATTTCAGAACTAGGCAGAAAACAGCAATCAAGTTTTCTTTCTGAAAACACTTTCAAAGATATTGCGTTGGTTTTGAAAAAATTTTATAGAAAAATGGGGAAAAAACTAAGTTAAAACCAAAGGAAGATTTGAGTAACAGTTTTTCAAAACCCAGTAAGACATTCAGAACTGGAACAGGCTGAACATCTCTGAATCGTGTCTGAGCTTCAAAAGAGACATTGCAGGGACTGCATTATATTAGGCTGCTCTTCTCCCACTTTGCTGAAAAAATGAGTGTCCTTTCTCTGTAGAATAACTGGGTAGGCTAAGCTTTAAGAATGGCTGGCAAAGGACTTGGCATAGAAACACAGGCTTCCCCTCCAACCCCACGAGCCAGTTCACCCTTGCTGTGGACCTGCTGAGTGAAAGCCTTACAGAAAAATGACTGTGACCTATTTTGTTTCATAGCAAACGTGGCTCTGATGCTCAGATAAAGATTCCTGTATTTCCTGAGTGCTCAAAGCTACTTACATGGGAGAAGATTGCTTGGTAAGTAAGGATTTGTAGGATCCAATGAGCCTAAGAGCATAAGAAACACGGGGCTGTGTCAAATCGTGGGCCCCTCCAGCCCCAGTCTCTCTCAGCAGAAGGAAATGCCAAGCAGGGAGAAACTGTTCCCTGTGAGGGCAGTGAGGCAATGGCACAGGCTGCCCAGAGAAGCTGTGGCTGCCCCTAGATCCCTGTCAGTGTCCAAGGGCAGGCTGGATGGGGCTTGGAGCAGCCTGGTCTATGGAAGGTGTCTCTGCTCATGGCAAGGAGTGGGAAGAGGCTGAGCTGTCCCTCCAGCCCCAGGCAGTCCCTGACTCCATGTGCCTGGCTTACCCTCCCCAGACAAACTCCTCCCTGCACTGCTGGGACTCCTGAATTTGGCTTTATGTGATCTGCACCCAGCACCAATACAATTCAGACACAATTAAAAAAATATCAAACCATTCAAGCAGCTTTTCATCTGGCAAACCTCTAAGTGAAGGATTAATATGCCCTGAGAGATTCAGAGAGATAAAAGCTTTGTGTTTAGTTCAACAGCCCTGCCAAAGGGTTCAGAAAGCTGTTTCCCAAGTGTTAAAATATAGCCCTCATCTGCATTTGTAATTTAGCATCGCTGGAAGTATGAACAACAACAGCTCATGCATAAACTCACCCTTCATCCATCATCAGCAGAAAAATGAGTTTATCCGTGATGTAAGATTTCTTCTTCAGCTTGTGGAGATAGGATTCTGGTTGTATTGTTTCTTTCATCATCTTCCCAATCTCAGCTAAAAAATAAGAAGACATCTACTTGACCTTGAAGCCTCTGATATGAGGAAAAGGTATTTTCTAGATGATTAAAATGAAGTGGTTCTACGCAGTTCTCTGTTCTGCCTGTAGTCAAGGTTTACTCATTTCTCTTCAGAGCAAAAAAAAAAAAAAAATTAAAATCATCAAGTACCAGTAATGCACTGGAGTTTTGCCAATTATGCCCATTTTGGGGAACCCCTAGAAACATTAAAAGTTTCTGGTGTGTTTTTCTTAACAAGCAGGGTTGAGTATCAGTCCCAAACATTTTTCCTCAGTAGGGCACATTTGCTCTGCCTTTCAGACTTTTTTTTTTTTAAGGTGGATGAGTATGCTTAATAACTGAACTACTGGTAATGGAATTATCTCCCATGTCTCTATAAAAGGAAAGCATATGCTTTTATACAAATTATTTATAAGCAAATGCCACAGTTGAAGTTATGACCATTATAAATAATGCCTGTCAGTTGAAATCTTTCTCAAGTTGAAAATTTAGGTTACACTAAGCTAAGTGAATGGAATAACAAGGAACTGGGGAGATTCAAGGTAGAAGTACCTCTCCATTTGCATAATGATGGAACAGCAGGCCAGCTGCTCAGGAAATGAATGCTGAGACACAGCAGCTGCTCTTCTCGAGGTGCTTTCAGCGTGCCCGAGGTGCTGGCCCAGCTCAGAGGTGCCTGCAGGCAGAGGGCTGGGCTGCTGTTTGCAGGGAAACAGGCAGGGACACCTACTGAACCTCTGCCTCTGACAGCCCTGACAGCGGGTCAGTGCTGCCAGCAGCTCATGAGTTCTCCCCAAGAAGCTGCTGTTTTAGGGGAGCCTGGGCTCAGGGCTGCCTGGCATGAATTGCTGGTTTCCAGCCCAGGCCTTCTGGACAGGTTACCTGAGAGCTTGGCAGCTACCTGGGTATCATAAAAACTGAAGAGGTTATTCAGGAAAATAGCAACAGGCAATGAAAGGGCTCCCACAGGAGATCCTGGATCAGAGAAAATGTCTTTGCTCGCTGTCCCATCTTTAATTAATTTACAAATACATGTGCCTAACTGAGCATTTGCAAGTTCACTTCTTTTTAAACAGATTGATAGGAACAGAAAGGGTTGAATCTATGAAACTGCAATGTGAATGACAACATTTGAGGCAACAGAAAATCTCAGCAAGGAATTGATGAGCTACTTGGTTTTCTTTCCCATTTTTTCACTTGATTCCTTTGCAGGTCAGCCTGCCCACAGGCCTTGTCTTTGTTGTAAGCATGCAGGAATTGAACATATAGGAGCAGAAGGATGTTTCTGGGCAACATCAGACATCTATAATATGGGCAGCTTCCCCTCTCGCCTTCCTCTGCTAATCAGATTAAAATTCTACTCCAAGCCAATACAACATTATCAGTTAGAAAACTTTGCTTCGTAGCCAGCCCACACATACCCATTTTCAGCTTGGAGCCATTTGTTCAGCTCCACTGTTATCCTTTAATTTCCATTAAGCTTGTCCCCAAATGCTGTTAATACCATTTCTGTGTTCAGAGTGCAGCTGCATCCTCTCTTAGTCGTTGGTTTCAGGCTCTGATCAGAAGACAGGTTTTTCTTTTCCTTGTCATCTTTGAATGGCTGTTCAGATCAGGCTGTTCCATTCCCCTGGCAGCTTTTCAAATTGGATTTTCTCTTTCTTAAATATGGTAAAGCCAAATTCTATGCATTACTTAAAATTACATGTCTAAATCAGATTATAATTATTATTTGGGGGACATCACCTTCTCTATGCCTGCTTAAAATAGAAAAAAAAATACTATATCTACTGTGATAAATTCTGGCACCACAAGTCCCATTTAACCATCATCTGAGTAAGACAAAATCAAGCCCATCTCTAAATAGTTGTTTCCAAGTGATAAGGAAACTAGATGCTCAGACACCCAACCAGAGACAGCTGGAGTTTTATCCAAAAGAGGAGACTCCCTCCTTGTCCATGAGAGAAAAGAAAGTTTGGGCTGGGACATCGGTTGTGTAGAGTATACCAGATTTTTGATTCATCAACATTTTTCCTCTTACCTGTGCTCATTTGTATACAGTGATAAAAGTAATTTGTTTCTGTGGGAAACAGTTGTGTTTCTGTCCCTATTGTCCTAAAAAAAAAGCATTCAACATAGTGTATTTTATATTAGTCAACTTGCAGACCACTCCACTGTATACGTACTGCACATACATACACGGATATGTATCACAGTGATCATTATCCCACTGCTCTATTTCCTAACAAATCATTTTTAAGAACAATCTAAGGATTCTCTGTGCAGCTCATAAAGGCCCCAAATCCCATTTTTTCCCTGACTTTAGCAGCACATTACTGTGTTTCCAGGAGAGATAGACATGAGTTACCACGTCTGACTGTGCAGTAATAGCTGTCCAGGGATTTACAACCTTTGCTATCTTCTTGTTGCAAAGGAACCTGCCAACCATGAGCTTTTCTTTCAGGAAAAACAATTAGCCATGCACAATGAAATAATGAATTACTGCTATTTTGGAACTCCTCCGAAGTTTTGGCAGGGTTGCTCTGGAGACCCATATAACCTCTCCTGACAGCTGTCACCCCATAAATATCAGGGTCAAGAGCAATCTCTGCTTATAATTGTCTAAAGGAATTCGTTTCTGGCTCCTTTCATGATGTCACTGGCATTGTGAAAAATAATTGTTGAGGTTAAAATGTCTCTTGGTGACCTGTCTTGCAGTAAAATTGCTGTGAAATTGCTCACTCACAGTCACCACAACCCCCCAGGGCTGGTATCTGTGACCTGCCCACTGCCTGATTGCAACTATTAGTCTGGGAGGTTGGATGGTTCAGGGAAGATTAAGATAAATTCTCTGCATTGATCAGAGATTGAGAGGAGAAATGCCACTTCTTCATTTGGAGATGGATCAGTGGAAATAATTTTCAAATACTACTGACTATTCCTGAAATGAAAACAATTGTTAGTTCCTTGCAGCAAAAGAGTGTTCTTATTTAAAATGAACATCATCATTCAGAAATAACTCCCAAATTTCCATCTCATTTCCCTTCCCCAAAAAGGTATTAAATGTGATCAGTGTGCTCATAGAGGGAAATAAATAAATGGTAGAAAATTAGTTCACTGCACATATCAACTGACTGATGGGAGTTATGAAGGCAGTGAAAAGATTTACAAGCCCAATTTTCTTCCCTGGCTTGGCTTCAGGATCCTAATAGAAATCCTCCCTGTCCTACAGGAAAGGAGGAAATCCATAAGTGCCCCACTGGCTGTGTAAAAAGTTTTAAGGCATCTGGGATAGTTCTTATGCCATGGTGAGCAAGGGTACACTGGTAAGGAGACCCTTGAACTGATACAGAATGGAAAAGTAAAAACAGGAAAGAGAAGGCAAAAATAACTTAGGAGTCAAGATGGCAAGAGAAACACCAAGGAGATGATTAACGAAAGGAAAAATGTAATTTAGGTCTATTGCAGCAGATAAATAAAAACACTGGGATTTTATATTGGTTAGCCTGTATCCATCTGAGCTACCAGCACGTGCATCTGGTGGTGTCTGGGGGTTTGGTTTTGTTCTTTATAAATTAAATGTTAAATCACTGCTTGAAGCCAGAAGCAAATGGGTAAAAGGGAAGCAATATCAGTAAGTATAAAAATGTGGAGAATCATGATGATGACAAACTCGACACTCACTGTCTCTAACACAGCCCTACAAACTGGAGCACAAAGAGAAATTGACCCTCAGTTTCTTCAACAAGAAAGGTTGAAGTGGAGGAATTAAGTGGAGGAACAAGTAACTACCTGTAGTTTGATGGTAACCTCAGGCTTCTACTGCTGAAACAGCCTCAGGATTTCTACAAATTACAGAAGAGTCCCCAAACACAAGAAGCCATTTCCAGCACTAAATAACAGTATACTTTAGCTGGTGTTTAAGAGACAGTTCCATGAGCCAAAACCAATTTTAAAGAACATAAGGTGTGAGAGAAAATAAAATTAAACTGAAGGAAGTGACAATTGAGAACTTAATAAAAACACTTTGAGTAGTTGCCCCCAAAACCACAAGCCTAGGTTAAAATAAAAAAGAGAACTGCAAGTTAAAAAGCAGCCTGGCTTCGAAAGAAATGAAAGCCACAGTGCAGCAAGATAAATATTGCTGTTTTCATTTCCTTGCTCTGTTCAAAAGCATTCCCTTCATTCCCAGGCATGGGCTAAGAGAAGAAGGAGAAGGTGATAGCAGTAACTATAGGAGAAAACTTGCACTTGAAAGAACAGGAAACAAAAGGCATGAAAAGATTTATTTGGCAAGCAGAGCTGAAACACTGAGAGCTTCTCAAATATACCTTTGGTCCTCATGCTGTCCATGGCAGCTTTGGAGCAGCTTGGGAAACAGGACCAGGAGCATCACTCACATCAACCCAAAGGCACTTTGCTTCAGTTTTGTGTTTGGCAAGAAGTTGTAAAATGTCAAGGGCAGGTTGTACATGAAGAAGCAAAGGACATCTGCCTTCCTCTACTGAAAAGAAAAAATGAAAATGACATTTTGAATATAGAAAAGTATAGACAATTTCAGTAAATGCAGCGGTTGGGGGAAAAGGCCCAGGGCCTATTTCGAGCTTATTAATGCCAATGATAGGTTTGAGAGTCTGACAATTGGGTGAAGATGCTTTTTTTTCTGGGTAGAATATTACAGCAATGCCACAGGGTGACCTTCAAATATGTTCTTTCTAGAAAGAGCTGTGAAGGACTTTCTGGTCTGCCAGTTTCAAGGACAAGTTTAGCAAGAACACACAGCACACAGGACTTGGCCCATCGTCCTTCCCCTTGGCCAAGTCAATTACACATAAATTAAATTGTGCTCCCACGTTCTCCTCTCACAGCATTTCATCAAACAGGTATTTAAAATAAGCATTTCCTTCCTCCATCACTTGCTAATGCTGTCAGCCCAAGGTGAGAGTGGGTTCAGAGGAAGAAAACTATGGAGTGGGATCCCAAGGCTGCCCATTCCTACAGAACCTGATGTTTTATTTCAGCAGCTCCTCTGAGTCCCACTTTTTCAAAGCTTTACATTTCTTGCCAGCTCAGAGGCTCCAGTTTCAACATTTTCTTTACAGTAACTCCTGGCTGCACCAAGCCAAAAGTACATATTTTTCAGCATAGATAAATCCCTTTCACTCACATCTGAGAGTAAGACAAATACATGAGCATTCACTACATCTTACTATGAGCATGGACAGAAACAAGGCAGCCAAGGCAATAATTCCAGGAGAAAGGCTTCTCCCAGGTGACCAGCAGGAAGTAAATGAATAAAGGTACACATGTTAGGCAAGGCAAAGTTCACAGCAAGACATGTGTAGAAGGGAGGGAGAGAGTAAATCTTTCCCTTATTCTCAGTGGAGCTGTATTAATCTTGCCTCAATTAGGCTTTTCTTACCTGTTCCTTTTTTCCAGTGGGCAAGCAAATAAAATCCATGGGAAGGATGGCAAGAGGAGAGCCACGGCTGAGGCAGAATGTTCCCTTTGGATATCTGGAGAAGAACCACCTTCCATTTTCACTCCCATGGGGTACAAAGTGTATCTCATGTACAGTAACAGATAGACACAGTCACCTCTTATGGCCAGGGTGCCTGCTGCACTCCTACACACACAGAAATTCCTGTGTCCTAGGTGTGTGGGAAGTGGGGATTTGGAGGGGACCTTCCCAGCATAACCTTCAGATGTGACAGTGTTGAGGCATGTTAATCAACTCCTATGAGCAACTGACACAGCACACAGAAACAGACATAGAAATTATTCACAGCTTTCTTACCCAAAGGCTGTTCCTGTTTGTTGACAGCACAATCTGCTGCAGTCAGCGAGATCTACCTCCTCTATTTCTGCCCCAAAAAAGAGTATGTATCTCTTCATCTCCTATCCATCACCTTGTGACATAGCACAGCACCACAAATCCCTAAAACCAGCACTGGATTAACACAACATTCCCACCAGGTAGCCAGCACTTTCCTTCCTCATCATCACACATCCCCAGGGGAAGCCTATGAGCACACTGTCCCCATCTGTTCCCTTCTGCCTTGCTTTGCCATTCCCACCGCCCTTCCTCATCAGAGCTCTGTGGTGGTCCCAGCCTTCTCTTCCTTTCTCACTGCCCTCCCACGCCATGGCAAAACCCCTTTCCCTGGAGCCAGCATCCTGCACTTCTCAAGCTTTGACTCAGAGCTTGAGCTCTTCTCATGCTCCAGGTTTTCCCAGTGCCCAGCACAACAGGGAGCTCCTGGGTGACCTTCCCGTGGTCCTTCCCCATCCCTTGCTTACATAATGTGCATGACTCATTCATATGAAGTCGCCCGTAACATGCAACATCTGGGTCTGTTTTTTATTTTCTCCTTCCTCTGTGAAGTTATCAAGTTGGGATATTTTGTCTAAACTTGATCCTTATAAAGTTGATGTAATTAGGATGGGAAATCCTTTCCAATTTCATCTTTTGAGGGATAATCCCATGTTACTGTACACTGTTTCCTCATTGGGTGTCTGTGTTAGGAGAAACTTTTTTTTCCTAGTTGTGTTTTCCATGTAGTTTTGAAACAGATAATCCCTGGGTCATTGACACTTTCTGTGGCCCTCCTGTACTCCTCATCATTTTTTCCCCCTATGTATATTTCCTTGAAAGGTTTCTCCATCACTTTGGTATTTGAATGTTTGGATGAGCTTCTGTTTTTTGGGGGATGTAGCCCTTTCCACATAGGGCATTATCTGTTTTGACTTTAAAAATGTACCAGATTTGTAAATTTGAGGATAATGATCTATAACCAAACTGGTCTTAATTCTCTCATTACTAGTCAAATAAGGACTTCTTCCAAATGTCAGTTACCAGATGGTGAAGACAAATTTTATTTCCAATTCTTCCTAGACTAACATTTCAGGTAGAATGGAAAAAGGGAGGAGAGGGCAGAGCTGGACACAGATCCTAAACATATTTGATTTAATCAGCATTTAAAACATTCTTCTATCTTGGCCAAAATGTCTTACTCTTAAATCTGACTCAAAATTGATCAACCATTTACTACTCTATAAAGTTTATCTGTTTTTAAGATGTAGCAACAGCAAATCTCTAAGTTTTAATAACAATAAAAAACCTAAACAAGCTACATTGTACCAAATGTATTTATGTTTTTCTTAGCAACAAATTACTGTTATTACAATTGTAGCAAAGTGGAGATAAACAGCTGAAAATGTCTATGGGATACTCTTCATAATCCAGGATTTGATGTAAAGTCTAGAAACTTTAATATTAAACATTGAATCACATAAAAGGTAAATAGTGCTTATATTACAGCTATACTAAAGGACACATGTTTTTGTCTTTATGTTTTAGGTTATTGCATAGCTGGTGATTCTTATCCATTGTGAAATCTTTATAACCAACTTCACAATTTTCAGTCTTTAATAAGATCTCTTTTGATATCCTTAGGAATTTTATCTCAATGTATACTGGGTAATTGTTAGTTATTGGCCATTATTAATTTTCTTGACCTTGAAACTATCTACATATTTTAAGGAGAATTCAAGTAATTAATTATGATAATACCTATAACAACCTGATCATATAGTGGAAGGTGTCTTAATGTACATACTTTCACAAAAAAACCTGTAGGTAGACAAAAAGAAGAAAATTCTAAAGAAAGCCCTATCTAGGAAATGCACATTTTGTTAGGAGCCACAAGATTCCAAGAGTACCTGAAATTCCCTGGACAGCTGTGAATCGAGACTGGCTTGATTACTCATCTGCCTTTTGCAATGCATTTGCTGAGTTGTTGTGTTTAGGGAATGAGGAAAATGTTTGATTTACTCTTAGAGTTAGTGCTTGAGATTTTAGTGTGTGTTCTCATTTTCACAGCAAACCTCTCTTGTAACTTTGAGGCACCCACCTTTTGCCTGTTTCCAGTGTACATGCCTCGGGAGGAAAGAAAATTTTCTGTCTCATTTTTGGGCAAACCACAGCAGTATTTCCTTCCCATCAGTGTCAATGTCAATCCCTTTTTTGATACCTGGATGGGAAAATATTTAAAATGTGTTAAATATTTAAAATGTGTTACAGTAATTTTTCAGCTTTGTCAGCTGTCTCAGCCCAAACGTCTCCTGATTTCCACCAAACCCTTGTGCTCTCCCTGCATCCCACATGTCAGCCATGAATGTCTTCCTCAAAACCTCAGCCAGCACCATTCCTTCCCCATCAGGAAAACTTTCTGACTTTGCACAGGAATCCAAACACAAATGAGGTTCCTTACAAAGAGCACATGCAGTTGTAGTTTACTCATCCTTGCTTGACCTCAGCCTCCTGCAGGCATGGGAGAGCTCTTTAAAATCCACATATTCCATGGGTGGCGCTTATGGCATCTCCCTGACACAGACAAAAGGCTCTGGAGGAAAAGCCAGCCCTGAACAGCCATTTTGTGTGATCATCTTCTACAGAGTAGATCCGTGACCAAAAAGGGAATGATTTCCTGTTTGACTGAAGGCAGGCAAAACCACCAGGATTGAATACAGTAAGTGAAACTGCTGTAATGGCCTGAATGGTCTTGGTGACCATGGGGAATTCAGTTTCTAGCATTTGGCACGTAACTGTGGCAGAGTCCTGGTGTTAAGTGTTTTGTCAGTGTTTATGGGCTGGGGCAAAGTGAAGATGTGGGAGAAAGCAGTGGGTAAAGAAAAAGAGACACGAGTTGGTTTGGTTGGTTTGATTTGTTGGGGCTTTTTTTCTGAAAATTCAGGTTTTAGAGCTGGTCCTGTGCTGGGTGAGAACCTGACTCACGATTTCTGTGTTTGGTACCAACACAATTCTGCTGCAAATGCTGCTCACAGCACCCTGGGTGGTGAAACAACAAAACCCGTGGAACCATAGAATGACTGGAGCTGGAAAAAACCTTCAAGACCATTGAGTCCAGCTTTGACCAAACACAACCATGACCAAGAGCCCTCTGAATCTATGGTATATTCTGAGGGTTGAAAATTTACCATGGAAATTTGACTTGAGGAAAACATATGAGCATATTTTCTGTTCATTTTGATGAAACAGATAAATATAAAACTCAGGGGAAAAAAAGGTTTGTTCTTAAGGTTATATATGCTGCTAATAAATAAAAAATGAAATCAGATTATAAATACCAGATCCTCACACAGTGAAATTCACTTTCCTTCCACAGATTTAAGCAAGTATTAAATTGATTTAAAGGCAGCTGTGTCAACTTGTATTGCCAAGGGGTTTGGTTCTGAATATCTAAGAACTTGATTTCTTCGAGTCTTTTATATTTATCACTCCCATGGTGCACAGAGAGGCTGATCATGTCTCAGCAAAGTGGAGTTTTCCAGACAAGTGAACAAAACCCAGATCCCTCACCACGTGACCCTGGTTTAGATCATTCCATGTGGGGACACATATGGATAGGGTAGTACATATTTTCATGTATATATGTATAAAAATATTAAAATAAACAAATATATTATACATACATGGAAATAAAGAAAATTATATTTATTACATAGACTAACTTCTTAAATTATATATATAAAATATTAAAATTAAAATTACCAATTCCTTCTGGCTCAGTCCCCTGCCTTGTCTTTGCTCCCTCATGTGTATTCATTACTCCCTGAGGCTGGCTTGCTCCTATCTCTTGAAGGACCAAGGTCTGTAAGCAGAGAGAGAGTAACTTCTCTAAATCTCAAATTACAATAAACCAGGATTTAAGAAGCAAAATGGTACCATTACTGCAGATAATTGTAACTCTGGAGAAATAGGTCAGAGCTGCAGTTCATCTCACCACTGCTACCAACAAATGAGATCACAATTTGCTTTCTTTTACTGTGCTGTTGCTTTAAAAGAGCTTATTCTTCTGTATTGATAAAGGTAATGAATTCCCAGGCAGCAACATGAGAGGAGATAAGAGCAGGAATTAAATCTCTGGTCTATGTGGCCTTGGGTATCCAGTCCCACACAACACAGGCACAACAAATCAAGGCTCTTTTAAATATTTCTTTTGCAATCACAAACACTGTTCCTGTTCAGTTGCATACAATCTGCATGCAGATGTAACAATATTTTCCAAATACCCTCAGTGGAAAGGATAAACATGCAGGCTCTTCTCCCTGCTGGAGCCTGCATGCTTCTTAGAGAGAAGTTGTCTTTGCAGAAAAACTAAAGGCAATGAAAATAAGAATGCCAACATTTTATGTAATAACTTTTGTGGAATGTAGTCATTCAAGGAAGAATTTGTGCAGCTGGTAAAGGCAGTGTGGCTACAAAAAAATATAGCCTCCCTATACATTCTTTGTGATCCCTGAGGAAACCCCAGGAAAAGGCCATTGCAATGCAGATTTGCATGGTTCCCTGAAGGATACTGCACTTCCACAAATCCTCCCCTGAAGAGATTAAGCCTTTCAACAGTTTGCACTGAAATACAATTAATTTTGATGGCCCCTGCATGATTACAAGTCTTAATGTTTAGTTTTGCTATCAATTACCACAGGAGACTCTTCCTGGGTCACTATTCTGTGAGCTGCCATGGCTTTACTTACATCGAGCCATCTCCATTCTCTCTATAATTTACACATTTGGAGCACAATGGTCTCTCTGAACCAGCTGAAGTGTAAAGGAACAGTAATAATAATAAATAAATAGTATATTAGTGCTTTTGCTGTCAAGTATTAGAAGCATGGAAGAAATTAATGGCCACCTCTCCTGTTCTACATCCTGGCATAGGAGTTCAATTTTGCTTCAAATAATAGATGTTTATGTGAATAATAAGACTTGTGTGCACGTAAGCCCCTAGCACAGTCTCGTGTGCAACCATCTACTAACTAATGCAGTTTGTTAATGGCAAATATTTATATAAGTGTTGGTATTTAGGTAATTACTCACCATTTGTAAAAATCAAATCAGCTTGTGCTAGGAGAGAGATGTTAGCTCTTTTCTGATTAAGAAAGGTTACCCTAACAGGAACCCTGAAAGTTTCCAGTCAAGGATTTTTGAAGTTTTCTGCTTTGCTATTCACCTCAATATATACATCAACTGTGAAATATTTACAGAGGAAACCACTTAAAACAATGAAATATAAATGAGTCCGATGCATTTCTCTGCCAAGTTTTACCCAGAGAGGTATTTGGGGGTTTATGCAGGGATAGGATTGCCTAATGAATCTGGCCAAGTGGAATCAGTATGACAGTAATTAATTTAACTCTGTCTTTTTATTTTTCAAAGCGACAGATTTATGATGGGCCAAGAAAGAAACACGAAGCATTACCATTTTCCCACTACTGAAGGCAGATGGGGTAGATAAAGATACCTGGTGTTCCTTATATGACAGGGGGCTCTGCTGGTCAGAGAGGAAAGCTCTGAGCTGAAGGAAAAGGCAGCAGGGAACAAGGAGGAGCTGGGAATAGCAGGCCAGCAGGCTTGGTCATCTGATCTCCTGCAGCCATTCCGGGAGGCAGCACCCAAGGACAGCTGTCACTCGCAATAACCACGGCATCTGGGGCACTTCCCCCGAGCAGGCAGTGAGATTAGAGTGTACAATTACAGAACAGGCACACGTTGTAGCTGCTGGACTTCTTTACACTCATCTTTATTTGACCCACTTATGACCCATTTGAATTGCTGCGCTTGGAAAGAATAATTACTGTCCCAAGAGCTACGATTTTGTTTTCTCTTTTATTATTTCCCCCCCCCCAGATATCCTGCTCTTCTCTTCTTTCTCTCCCTTCTTTTCAGTGTAAAAGGACTCTAACAGCTGTACCAGCTGCTGAAAGGGAGAAACCAAAGCAAAAAAAGCATTTACGCCACCACTTGTATATTCATTCTCTCTCTTTTTGCATTATTCTTGGCTATAAATATTTTGAATATGCCTCTGTAGCTACAAGCAGAAGTTCCCTTTAGCTTTAGGCTTTAACGACTTAGTCACCAATACAGTGAAAACCAGAACCCCTGACAGTTCACATCAACTCAAAAGCTGTTCCACTGACATTTGGTAATAGATCGTTGCAGTAGCAATATTTGGAATTGAACAAGGACTTGATTCCCTTTCTACGGATAAAATGTACAACAATCACTCTGCTGAAAGAGTGCAAAGATAGCAAAGTGAGTGGATATGTGTTACACTTGTCTTTTTTAGTATTAATTTCCCCTCTCCTTGATCAAACTAGTGAAAGTATTAAAGCTCATGACCAACGATAGTAATTTCAATTTATACCACTTCAGCTTGGTGAGCACTTTCAGTTTTAAGTACACGCTCCAGCAATTCCAGCAATACAAAATACTTTCCTTTACAGCTGCCCAGAATAATACAGGATTTGAGCTCTCTTAACTCTTACTCTCCAAACTCCAAGGGGAAAATATTATTGCACGCTGAGAGTCCTTACAGCGATTTCTGCCAAGCTGTGAAAAAACCCTGCAGTTTTACTCATCTGTGCTGATCATTTTGGAGGGTTTTGTAGGTGAGTGTGCATCTGTGCACCCTGTGTGTGAGCAGGTGAGTGACTGTCACCCTGCAGCAGGCTGTACCTGCTCCAAGGCCTGCAGATCTCACTGGGAGCTCTGTTTGTTCCAAAGGCTGTTGCAGTTCGCAGTAGGTAAAATGGCTTTCCAAGCCAGCAGGAAGAGTCTGCTCCTGGGGAGTGCTAAGGTACTGCTGGAGGGAAGAGGAATGGAATCTTTCAAAGATATAAAACTACATTTTGAACGCATGTAGACACTGAACAGAAATCTCATAATGTTTTAGTAATGCAGAATCAGAGTTTACAACCCACTGAGTGCCTCTACATCTCACCTGCCTGGAAATTTCTTAGGGTTTCAGTGGGCTAGGAAAACTTTTTCCAAGCATTTCTCTTCATGAGAATGAGCAACTGTTGAAAAACATCACCATTCCCAACTAACAACTCCCACACCTCCCCAGGAAAACTACACTTGATTATATGCAATATATGAAAACAATGTTAGAACATACTTAAAATACGTGGTGGAGGAGAGTTCAGGGCAACTTCACCTGTTCCAACTCATCCCCTTGGCTGTTGCACTCCACACCACCAAATCCTGAGGAGCTGCTTGGGGCTTTTGCTGCATTAAGGTGCTGCTTTCATGTTGTACCTGGATTCTCCTTGTTCCCACACTGCCAAGTGTCTGCTTTAGTCCTGAAATGGGAAATCAGAGCCAGCAACCAGCATCACTAACAAGATACAGAGTGTCCACACCAGGCACTTGCACCACCTGCACCTATAAGTTTCTAAGTCACAGCAAAATAAATGGTATGGAACAAACCTTTCCTGGAGCTTCAAGGAAACTGTCAGGCAATATTTCACCTGTGTGTGATTTTGTGCAATCACTGTGTACATAAATCAAGCGTGACATTTACATCCATGCAAAGTGACCCTAATTGGACTCAAGCAGTCTCTTAAAACAAAAGTAAATTATCTAGATACACATAAATAAGTCCTGAGGGTACCCTTCACCTCCACACAGCTCTGCTTCTATGGCCCATTTTTTGATTTACAGTTTTCAGTCTTTACACCATTACTTTCCATTGTCTGCATGGATTATTTATTTTACATTAAAAAAAAAAAGGCAAAGGAAAAAGAATAAAAGTAATAACTTAGCAAAAGATGAAACCATATGTTCCTTCTTTGTGATGTTAAATCCACTCTGGGAGCAAAAAAGATTATTCGGTCTCTTTGATCTTGAATATGTTGAGTAAATTATATCTCTGTCTAATCAGTTAAGTGATTTTCATACTTCACTGATATTTCAAAGAAACTTTACTGAAGTCTCTGAGAAATGTGCATCCATGAAAAAAGCACAAGCAAGAGGGTAAGACGCATGAGAAATAAGTGAATAAGTAAGACCCAAGTTGTGATTCCTGCATGAGAAATGAGCACTCAGCCCTCTGCAGACAGGATGTGCTGCCAAAGCAGGTGTATTAAGAGACCAAAATGGATTTTTGTAAGTTTTTTAAGTTGACCAATATGGCATAATTCAGAGATTCCACATTTACTGAATAAAAACCTGTAAGGAAAGCTATTATTTACCACAAAAGCTGGCTCTTGGTCATATGTGTGTGTGTGTATCTGTGTGTGTGTGTGTGTGTGCATTAGGGTCCAAGAAATAATTTTCTTTGAATGCTGACATTTTTACGGGACTTTCTTTCACCATGTGCTAACTTTACTTACTACAAACACAGTATTCATGTGACCTCTTTTTTTGGAAGATAATATAATAACTGGAAAGAAATGCATACTCCTTCTTCCTGGTGTTTTCCCCAGAAGTCTCTATAGCTTGCTATGTATTATTTCCTGAACAGTGAATACTATTGCACAGCTATCTCCCAACTATCATCTGCTTTTGCTTTAGTCATTCTGGAAGACTTGGGAGCTGGGTTTAATTGTTTCTACACCCAATTCAACTGGTAACTCATAACATGCAAATCAGCTAAGTGACAACAAGAAAAGGTCAGGACAATCAGGAAAATTTTAAAAGATGATTATTTAGTGCAATCAAGTATTTCTTAATACTCTGCCCTTCTACATGATTACTGTTTTCTGTTTTAAAGTCATTTATTGCAAGAAAATGGTGTCTCCTATCCCTGAAATACCCTTAGAATATTAAAATATCTTAAATATTAAATACCTTAAGGTACTAAATACAAAATACCCTAGGGTATTTCCTTAGGTTTAATATATTTGGGAAAGTTGTCAGAAGCATATCAATTGACTTTTGTTCCAGTTTTATTCCATTCTGAAATTTTACTCAGCAATTAATCAGCCTCAATAAATTTGTATTATTCCAATATTATATGATAGAAAATGCTAAGTCACAGTTCTGCATAAAAATTACTGACAAAATTACTGATGGAAGCCTTTCCTACCATGCCTCACTGTTCATATGTATCCACAAACACACTGCTATTCAGATATTTTTTAAACTGCATGAGACTTCCTGATGGTTTCACCTAAATCAACAGCAGTGGGTTAAATAGCCAGTTCAGGGTTATGTGGTTATTGCAGTTGCCAGGATAAGACAAAAATAACTGTCATTTCCAGCAGAGAAATAAGAAAATTTAGTGAAACTAGTAAATAAATGACACCTGTACTGCCTAAAAGCAAAATAATTCTGAAAGTAACTGGCTTAAAAAGTGCTAGTTCTATTTCAGACTTGAAGGCCAAGTGAGATTAAGGCCCAAGAGCAGAGCACTGCTGCCAGCACAGGTGTCAGTGTACAGCCCTGGCTGCACTGCCTGTGTTACCTTCCCCTTAGGGGCATGCTGAGGAGCCCCAGTGCTGCAGCACGAGTTATCCAAGGCAAAGCTGAGGTTCTGCCTCATCTGAGGAACACACAGGGTGGAGCCAGCAATGCAGTTCTGAATTGCTCTTACTCCCTGTAGATTTTGGGGCTGTTGTAATGAAGGTCTCTCTATTTTCACAGAGAAGTCACCATGGCTTGGCCTTCCGGCAGCCTCACAGCCCCTCCACGGTGTCTTCTGCAGAGGGATAATCTCCTGGCCAAAATGGGGTGCTGAGGACCCCTTCCATCTCAAGGACATTTTAGATAAGGTGATATTAAAGAGCTTGCACCAGTAACAGAAAATGTGTTTCATTCACAGCTGAGGCCAATGTACGGGTGCAGTAATGCTGAGCAGCTCAAGGGGCTGCCTGCAAGTGTTTTCATAGGACCACGGAACAGTTTGGGTTGGAAGGGACCTTAGAGACCATCCAAGCCACCCCCTGTCATGGGCAGGAACACCTTCCACGGGACCAGGTGGCTGCAATCCCCATCCAGCCTGGCCCTGAACCTTGCCAGGGTTGTGTCCTGGGTAACCGTGGCTCTGCTGCAGGGAAAGCCAGTGTTTGGATTTGCTCTGAACACCCCTGCAGCTGTGAAACGTGGATGGCAGTGCTGCTGGAACCAACTCTCTCCTGAGGTTTCCTGTACTCTCTGCTAGCAGGACTGCCAAGAATATTCCTCAGACAGCTCTTCTGCAGTGACTTGGAATTTCGCACTCTAGATGAAAGAAATTCAAAAGCAAATTGAGAAGCAGAGTTTAAAAGAAATAAGAGTATTTCAGTTTAGTTGTGTTAGATTGAAGAAATGAGCAGGCTTAAAGGGAAAGACTCCTTTTGGAATCCAGAACTCACCTTACTGATCCAGCATGTCTCTGGATCTCTGCCTATAGCTGGAAACAACTGAAGTGGTACAGTAGCATAGGTGGCTTATCCACGTTTTCAAAAGCAGTCCTCTCTTAGCCTGGGGAAATGAAGATGTGTAAGGATATAATCCTCTGTAAGAACTCCACATCTGACACTGCATTTTATTTTCCCCACAAAACTCCAGGCAGGAGAAAGCTCAGCTACCCACAACCTGTGGGAAAGATGTCTGGTCTCTGGAGAAACTCCAAAGCAGCCTCCAATCCATGTGTGTGTGGTGCCTCACATGAGAACTATTTCCATCTCCAGCCTCCCTGAGGACATGTGTTTCACTTCTGACTTTTTTTGTACAAACCATCTCTTTGTCAGCAGCTGAAAAACAAGGAGAGGTGCTGGAGTCAGCTCTGGAACTGCTCCTGAGAGCTCGCATGTGCCTCATGCCAAGGAGTTCCAGTGCTTGGGTTTCATGTGGAATATTGTCTGTGGTGTCACCACAGGCACAGCTCCCGAGTCCTGCAGATTTAATGAGCCTGAGCACACTTCTCACATCCCCAGGCACAGCAGCTGGAACGTGGAACGAATATTCCAAGCTTGATTTCCCAAGGCTGGTATGTAGAGAAGGCCTAACACAAGCCATCAACACCCAGAGGTTACTGATTTAGGAGGATTTATGGATGGAAAAGTCCAAAGTCCAGGGTCAGGAGGCTTCATACAACTATTTGTGTCACTACAAGAGTAACTTTGATTACATTGCATCATAACAGTTACAAGTGTCTTGGATTACCTTTCCTTGCCTAAATATCTGGTTTTGTACTAAATATACACATAGACAGCGACTGAGAATAGATTAAAGTCATCTCCTCATATAAAAATCCACATAAATGCTTCCGTTGTTCAGAGCTCTTTATTCAAAAGTGGATAAAGAATCAACACATTTCCTGCTATATAAACCAATTCTATCTGTATTTTTTCCCAGAGGCTGAGTATGTAATGCCAGAGCCTTCATTTGAGGGGAACATTGTCATTATCTTCCATGTCCTGCTTCTGTATTATTCTACATTTCACAGCCCAGAAACTCATAGGTCCAGATGAATGATCCTTGGAGCATCTCCCCTCATTCCAAAGGCTCCCAGAGGTGCAGAGAGCTGGTACCAGATACAATCCCACCTTTTGTCTCATGCTTCTCAGATACCTGTTCTTCACAGGAGTTGCTGTTAAACTTCTCTATGAGGAATGTGGGAGGAAGAAGTCACAGCCACAGTATTCATGGAGAATATGAAAAGAAATACTGTCTTTTTCAGGGAAGAAGACAGCTGGGGCAGGATTGAGAACAAATTAGAGTGAATCATTTTCACTCACTGAACTTAGTGCAGAAATGGAGGGAAAGGGGTGAGTGTGAAGATACTTCCTTGTCTCATCCTATAAAGTAATAACAAAACTTTCTCAGGACTGCTTTAAAAGCTGTATGGAGATACATTTTCTGTACAAGCATTCAGCAGAGCACAATCATACAGGAAGAAAACCCATGGGCTGATTTAACAGTGGCAGAAAGGCCACCACTAACTGTGTTCCCACCTGCCACATCTACACAGCTTTTCAATCCCTCCAGTGATGGTGACTCAAACAAAGCCATGACTATGAGAATGTCTGAATAAAGTGTGTTTTGATAAAAGTGACTCTGGTCATTCTGGAGAGAAAGCATCTTCATGAGGATCAAAAGACAACCTGGCACCCTTCTAAACTGGAAATCCTTCGAAGAGAATGATCCTAACTGAGGGCAAAGCACCAGCTTTGAGGGGGAGGGATGGGAAGTGAAGCTGGCAGGGTAAAAGCTGGAGCAGAAGCCCTGCACATCCCCCAGGATTTCAGTGCCGAGTGCGGAACACCGGCCCAGCTCAGCGGTTCTGGGGTGAAGCAATAAATGCAGCTGTCTCTGGAGAGGTTGGCTAACAGTGTTTACCCACGTCCATCCTGCACTGACTCATCTCATGTCGTGCTGCTGCAAGCTGGCCTCTGCTGGGGAGGAAAGCCTGGCAGGGAAAAGTTCCTCTCTTGCTCAAGGTCTTCGTGCTGACTAGCAAGGGCCAAGTTCCCCAGCAGGGCTGGAAAAGGTGCCAGGATGCGTAACTCAGTGAGCTTTTCTTTTCTTTCTTGGTCACAAAAAGGAGTTACTGTCCTGCACTGCACAAGATGTGAAAACCTCTCCCTTATCTCCCAGGAAAAAGGGAAGAGCTCCAGAGAGGATCTTACCAAGGACTCCCCTGACACCCCAGCCCAGAGCACTCTGTGTCCTCCTCCCTGTCACCCACTTAAATTTAAAATGAAGATAATTACTTCACCCTTTCTTTGGAAAAAAATAATAAACTACACAGCATTTTAATGACAAATCCTTACTGAGATGAGTAATGTTTGTTGGAGAGCAGCACCTGGACTAGGAGGTTTCTGTGTTTGGTTTCAATCTATGCACATCATCATACACAAAGAATTATAAGATGATCTGAGGGCTAAACCAGAATTAGAATTAGAAAAACAATTACAACAAAGGTGCACACTTCTAACAATTTGGGTAATTAAACATTGGAACAGTTCAGCAAGATGGGGGCGGATTTTCCATATGGTTTAACATGTTTGTACTTAGACTGCCTCATAATGAACATGTATCTGTAGCAAATTTATGAACATGGTTTGGTAACACAGATTTTTGCTTCAACTTGCAGCAAGAGCATAAATAGATTTAAAGTCATTAACAGGAAGGCTAATAGAAAAAATGAATCACACCATGAGCCACACTGATGATCCCACCCACCTTTCAGACGACACAGGCAGAGTTCAACCAATCTCCAGAAGGACAGATTGGGATAGAAAAGAAAAGAAAAACAATATTCATAAGAGATTTATAATTAAAGCCCAAGATTCATTTCCGTTGGAAACAGATGGCCAGGCAAAAGCATTGGGGATAATTTAGCTAAAGCCTGTGCTTCAACTTGCTAACAAAAGCATGGATTTAATCTTCAATCCAGAGGGTAACCTGTTTATTGCATATTACAGAGCAGGAAACACCCGCATGGCTTAAAAACTGACATGCTCACAGCACCAGTGCACAGCCAGCACTGCTGGGAACAGCACTGCTGCTTCCAAGGAAAATAAATTCAAACTGCAAGGGAACAGAACAAAGAACAAGACTGGTAAAATCCCAGGGAAGAGTGAGAGATTGAGGCTGGGTTAATCAGAAGAAACTTAATGTGGTGAGCAGTGCATTCTTCGGACAATAAAACCTTTGTTTTCCTTTGTTTCTTTCAGGTAAACCAAAGTTACAGTGTTGCAGGATAAATCTCAGCACCAGAAACACACGTTCGCACTTAGGGAAGTCTTCTGTGTTGAGAGATAATACAGAAAAGAGTCCCTGACATGGCTTTTCCACTGGGAATACAAGGAAAGTGTTGATAACTTTACACCTGAACTGGCTTTCCTTCTATATACCTTCCCCATAATGAACAATCTTGGTTTACTGCTGTCACACCTACCTCAGTAATTCCCCAAATGTCCCTCTACCCCAGTGTGTCTCTCACCTGGACCTGTGCACAGCAAGAACTACAAACTCTCAGACCTGCCCTACTCTGATTATCAAACCTGTTCATGTTTCCAGCAGCACTGACTCCCTTGCACTGCAACTCTACTGCTGTTTGTATGTTCTGAAAGAGCTTGGTGAACAAAAACCAGTGTAAAATAAATGATCTTTGGGGAAACAGTATCACTAGGCAATTACTGCCTGAATAATTCTGGAATCAGAAGAGAGACTGAGTGAATTTCCTCATTCAGCAGTGACAAACCAGCATGTTGCACTTGGAACCAGGAAAACCAGAACAAAGATTTCCCCATAACTATAGAAATGGAGCAGCTATTTTATGGCACTGATTACTCACCTCTAAGATCTTTAACATGTTCTGTTGAGAAATGCAACCACTGAAACACTCCTGCTATGCATGAGACCCTGAGGGCTATATCTAAATAAATATAATATCTCTGATTTCAATTAGAGGGAATTAAACAGAGCCTACCCTATGGAATGAGAATATGGGGAAAAGTGACTTTTGAAAATATAATCCTCAGAGAAGGAATAAGGACAGGTGTATTCTTCTTGAATTACACATTACAGGCATGACTGCTGTGAGCATATCATGGGATATAAACTGTAATGAGAAAGTTTATTCTGTATCCTTTTGCTTTTTTATATTTTCCCTTTCTGCTTTGCACAGGTGGCTTTTATAAAATGGTTGTAGGGGTTGAGACAGAAAATGGAAATGCTGTGAGAAAACAATAAATGCTTTTTCTGGGATATTTTCAAACTTGAATGTTTGGGGGTTTGTTTTTTTTTGGTTTTTTTTTTTTCTTTCTAAGAATTAACAACACCTAAGGAGTAAAAGATTGCCTCATACAGAGCAACAAAAACAACAACAAACTCCAGAGCCAATTCCCTGCCTGGGAGTGCCATCCCAAGCCCAGAGCAGCAGGGGATGCTCTAGGCTCAGTGCAGTCCACACGATTTTCTCCTCAGGAGGTGATATTCCTGTACATCATTTGAAGGACACTGATATTGGAATATTTTATTTACTTTTTATGTTCACATTTTCTTCAGTCTACTGGAAATCTGGAGAAGGGGTGTAAAAAAACTTCAGCTCCTACTTGGGAACTAGAGAAAGTGCCATAAAATGATTAGACTCTAAGGAGTCAATCTGTCCAGCTTCTAAAAAAAATTCAAGGTTGGAATAAAGATGTACAATCATGAGAGGAAAACAGCAGGTGCCAAAGGACTCTTTGTCTTGTGGATAAAAATAACATAAAGTTGGAATCTGTAGCCAGACCGAAAACCAAACTAGAAAGAAGACATTTATACCTTTAACTCAGATATTAACTACTGCAAGAGATTTATAATGGGAAGCAATAGATTTTTCCTATTTTTCTGATCTAAGTCAGAAGTGGATGTTTTTCTTCATGTTAGTTAAAGAAACAGCTACCTTCTAGTTAAACAGAATTTCCTGGATTTGAGCAATGAAATGGGACTTGAAGACAACAATAAGAAATGGCAATCTGAACCTTATGCCTTTGGGAAGACACTGTGTATTTCAGAAGGCTACTGTGTAAGCAGACAGGACAGTGAGAATGGTTATTGTATGCTTATGAATTCAGCTAAATTTAGGACTCTGCTATAGGAAATGTTTCCTGTGTGCCTCTGAGGAACAACCACAGCTAACATAGGAAAGACACAACTCCATGCGGATTACAAAGACTGTCTCCTAGTACAGGTGCTCATGCTGGCCTCTGGCATGGATGAGAAAGAAACAGATGTCAGTGGGATCTCAGCCTGCTGAGACTTCACAGATTTCAATATAAGCACCCCACATGTTCAGTCAGGCTGTATGGTAAGAAAGTGATGGGAAACAAAGACAGGAACCACACAGGGTACCACTTCATCTCAACTCACTCATTACCTGGGATAACTGGGATAACTCATTACCTGGGATAACGCTCACAGGCTGAGGAGTTGAGTAATGGCTGGTGAGGGCTCTGTGGCTGTGTCAGGGGAAACAGCACAGTGTGTTCCTCCTCACAAAAAGCAGGCACTTCTCGCTCTTCTCTGCTGCCACTCCACACAGAGGCTAAGCAGACTTTCACGTCCAGTGTTGAAAGCAGAATTAATCATGCAGCCTTTTTCCTTGCAAAGAGAAAAGAAAAAAACCTAGCAGCAGTAAAAACCTCAAAGAAATCACATTTAAAGACAAAAGATGCTGAAGTCACCTGGGCTGAAGGCCAGACCTATGTGTTCCCTCTGTACTTTTTCAAATCCTTCTTTGTGGATTTCTTTCAAATTCTCCACAGCCACAGAGTAATAAGAGATCAGTTCTTTAGGTGTACTAGCAATGGGTCTGCTAAGAGATTGCTTAGGGGTCACTTGAGAGCCTAAACAATTTGGTGAAGATAAACACCACCAACCCAATATGCTTTTTATCAACACCAATTATAGTCCCTCCATCCAGTGACAAAATGTAATGGAATCTGCTGATGAAAACCAAAATAAAACTGGAATCAATTACTGTAAAAAAGTATGCCGTGAGAGAAAGACTTCAGAATGTTGCCCAAAGGTAAGATATTACTAGTTATGCCCTTCAAGTTTTGCCAATATTCAGAGCTTTGAAGCTTGTGTTTCTTTAGAAGAAAATTAGATGATGATATATGAAGCACTTCTTTAATGGCATACAGTTCACTGTCCCAAAATGCTCCTTTTAAGCAACGTGCAATTTCTTCTTTCAAAGTCTGACAGCAGTCACAGCTTAGTGCTCTTCATCTTCTCACAGAGTCACACTTCCCCTCCTTCTCCAGTCATCTTAAAAACCAAATGCAGCTTGGTTATCTAAAAGGAATTAGTCTCTCGCTTTGGATTTTGGCAAATCCATACAGATGTTCTGTCACTAGTGATGTCCATTTCCAAACTGTGCCCTGCACAGTGCCAATGTAGAACCACTCCTACACTCAGAGTAAGGCTCTGACTTTTCTCCTGCACACTGTTCCAAGCTGGCTCAGCTTAACCAGCAGAAGCAAGCTGCATTTAATGAGGATTAAATACGCCCTCACCATGTAATGCTCATAAGTGAATCTAGGGAATGACAACAAACGTCATGGCCTGCCCTGATTTCAGGTGATTAAATACTTGACTTTTACTGAGACACTGATGTTTATAAGGAATTATAAAAAAGTATTTTTCAGGCTACATCAGTATGACATTTCAGGACCCTGTTCTCCCCTCGTTATGGAAATTCACAATAACAGTTGTTAATCAGTTCTGTTACTTCAGTCACAAGCTAAACTTCAGCAACCTTGCCCTGGTTATACCTGAAACAAATGGAATTTATGAAACAACTTTAAACCACATCATGGATTATACTTTTGTTGCACCATTAATTCAAATCCAGGTACTTAATTATATCTCCTTTCATGTGGTCATCTGTATTTATATTTTTTGTTATTAGCTTACCTGCTAATAACAGAGATTAAAACAGGAAGCACAATGCAGGAAAAGAGAGCAATTTGGTATTTTCACATTGGCCCATCTTTGACACAAATCCTCCACTTCATCACACCTTGAATTATGATCCACAGAAAGGAAATAATGTACATTACTGAGTACTCCTCTGAACAGAATGGGATGCTGAAGTGGAGCTTGTGTTATTTAACTGCTAAATTAAATCTCAGGCTTTTTTTTTTTTTTTTTTTCCCCTCATGGGAATACACATTCTCTGCCTGTTCTTGGAAACAAGAAAATAAAATATGGAGAATGGCAACAGAACTGTTCCTACTGTCCCAAGACTACAGTTCATTAAATCAATAGCAAACAGGTACATTGTATGTCCCAGTGTCTTTTTCTGAGCTAATGTTATCTTTTGGACAAAGAGACCTAACATTGGCTGTCTAATTAATAGTTTCGGTAATATGAAGTAAAGCAGATTTTACTCACTTTGCCTCAACGTCACTGATGAACATTCACTGGCTTTAAAGGCAGATGACAAAAGGAACCTGAGTTCATCTGGGAGTGTACTGAAAACCAACAGGTACTTCTTCCAGTACTGGGTTATTGTGCACATCAATAATCAGCAAAGGAGTAGCCCTTTCTTCAGAGATCTCCTTAGCTGGAAAAAAAAAATCCTATAAAACACACTACAAGAAATTTTCTTTACTTCTTTTCTCAGAGATTTCCTGAACCACATTCAGAGTAGAACCTGAAGTGCTTTCCTTTGGGTGGTGTTTAAAATTTGCCAAGAACCTCACTGTGCCTTTGTGCTCCAAAGTTTGCAAGTCTGGCTGAGCTTTACACCCATACACCCATCCCCTCTCATCTCCCTGTATGACCCACAGGGAAGGACTGACAGTTCTGCTTTATTCACCATTCCTGGCACTGCCTTCCACTCCCCTTTACCTGTAGCTGTGGAAGAGAGTTTTGTCTCCACATTTATGGCAAACTAAGTAAAAACAACACAACAACAACAACAATAACAATATTATTGGTAGTAAAACTTTAAAAGTCACTGATGATGTTAAAATTATCTTACCATTAGAAGATTGTTTGTGAAGAGCTTTAAAATAAAACTGAGAAAACTTGGAAAACACAGCATTCTTGTGAAGAACAGGCTGGCCCTCTGAAGGTGTGGGTGTTCCTAAGACCAGATCAGAGTTATATCCAACCTGCCTTTTCCCTGTGCCCACACAACGTCTGGAGAAAGCTTGAGACAACCTGAAAAATGGTAAGTAAATGCTCCCCGCTGTCTGCCCCCTACCCAGCCTTTCTCCAGGTCTCTTTTCCAGTGTTTACCCATCGAACCTTCCCCGAGAGTGGGCATGTAACATATCTGCAGATGTGAACAAGCTGTGAAATCCTGCTGGGACAGTGTATGAGCTACTGAGAGCTCAGCAAACAGAGAGTGGGGCTTGAGAGCTACACAGCATCCCCATGAATGAGAGACCACTGTGCTGCTGCAGTGACACAACAAGGGGTGTGTGAGAGCAGACACGGAGCATTTCAGCAAAACACTCAGGAATGCAGCTAAATTGTGGCTATTGTCTACCCCACTCTGAAGCCAACTTTTGCCCTCTATTAGATCAAAATATCAGATTCATTGGAAATGTACTCCCACCGTGTACTCTACAAACACTTACTCTCATTGCACATTTATTTAACACACAGAGAACTGATCCACTGTTCTGCCTTGCACTGGTTACTTTCAAGGACTCCCATTCTGCCTGAGAGAGAACAGATATAAATAATTATAGAATAAAATGTTGTCAGAGAATAATGTTCTCTGGCTGCTTTGCTCCAATGAAAGCCAAAGGCACCATAAAACTTTTTGGGAAAAGCACAATAACTAATTCTATGAGGACAACACTATCACACTGCCTTGCTGCTATTATGCCACAATAAATGAAAATATTTTGGTCTCTCTGTATACAGTTTAACTTATACACCTAATTTTTGACTTTTAAAAATTACCTTGGAAAATTAAATGTATCTCCTCACAGATATGAATTTTATAGATCACATTTTAGAGTATAATATCTCATTATGTTATTCTCATTTCTTTTAAGGACATCAATGGCACATTTTTTTTAAAGAGTGAGAATTTATAGAACATTCAAGTTCCTGATTACTTACTGGATAATGTGGATATGAAGAAAAGCTAGACAGATTTCTAAGGAATTAATTAGTAATCTTAAGGACCACACAGCATAAAAAATAAGTGACAATATTAAGCACTTATGTAGATACACACCATTCTTTTACAATTATTATTTACATGCAATTCTCCAAGTCCATTTCTGCATCCTCCCCAGTACATTCATTATAGAAGTAACTCAAAGAGCTGCCTGATTTGTTTCTGTGATTTGTTAATGGCAGCTTTATTCTGCTTTACATTTTTTAGTATGAAATTTGCTGGGGTTTGGTAGTATGTAACAGCAGTTAGCTGCCTTTTGAAAAGGTCAGGGGTTGCTGGAGTGCTGACAGTTGTATTTCATTCAGATTTCTGTGTGCACTGATTTTAGGAATGCTCAATTTTTTAGCCATAATCCAATATATAAATGTAATTTCTGAGTTAAGTGACACACTGCTGAAAAGCACGCTTATCTGAAATTTTACCAAAACACATTATAGCCATTCAACAAATGAACCATCAATTTCACTTAACATAATTAATCCTGAAGCTTATATGTGTGTGTGCATTTTATCAATTACCACAGATCACCATGAATGTGCAGCCAGTCTCTGCATCCATCATCCATGCAGACACCTTGGAAAAGGGCAAACTTTGAAGCATGTCTCAAATGATGTATGTATTGAGAGAAGAAATTCTGTTTCAGAAGCAAAATGTCATAAAACATCCCTGAACCAAAAATAATAGTAATGAAACAGCTTACTTGAGTTTGTTTAAAAAACAAACTAGGCCAGAATTCCTATCTTGGATGCAAAAAAAAGAGGCAGACCACTTTTATGAATGCCATAAAAATAAACTATTTTAATAGGTACATAAATAAAAGGTTTAAAGTAGAATTTCCCCCCCAAACATCAAGATGGCCTAGCTTCTGTACAGAAACTGAACAATATTCATGGGACTCCTAAATTAAATAAACCCTTTGTTACATTCAAAACCACTGAAGGCAAATACATAATGCAGTGACGCACCTGAATTGTTCTCCTTCCTCATCCTAGCAGTGTATACAGTATTTCCTTGGTTTACAGTACTCTGAGGATATGAATCTGTTAAATAAACTCTGAATGACAGGGTGGAAATAAAATTCTAAAAGTCAACATTAAAAGAACCCAAACAACCCTGGCATCCACAGGGGTACCTTGCATCAGCCAGGAAATTTTCATGGAAGAGAAATAAGGATTGTGCTGTAAAATAAATTATATATTTTACATATTGTTGTTCAGTTATCTTAAAGTGTTTAAATATTACATTCACTTTGGTGATGTGTTTTTGTCCATGCCTGTAATAAATTACACGAGGTGTGTGCTCACTGGTCATGTGTTTTACTGCAAATGGGGGGAGCTCAGGACATCTAGGAAATGTTAAAAATATTTCAGATTTAGTTAAGATGGACAAAATCTAATTTGAAGCAGCTTTCCTCCTACCATGTCCCCCTCCCCAGCACCTCTACAAAGTTACCTGATGGCTTCAGTTTTTGCTGTGTTGTATCAAAACATGTCATAGGCTGATGACTAACACTTACTGACACACAGAGGTTCTTGTGTTTTGCTTCTCCTTTCTCCCTCTGAGCTATCTGTCAGTTTGAGAATATCTGCCATTAATATCTCCACACTCCCCAAAGATTCCAGCTAATTAAGGTAAGGAACCTCATTTGTCCATCAAAGCTACATTTCCTGAAACAAGATGCTATCGTTGTCATCTGGAATGTGTCTGGTGATGGGTGAGCACCACTTATCCTATGAAGGAGAAAGTCTGTCACATGGTCACTTAGAGTGCTAAGGTATCTTGTGCTGGTCAAATCAGAGACAAAATTAAAAGATGACAACTTTCATTCATAGCGCAGAACTGGCATTTCTAGTCTATTCCATCAGAAGTTCAAGAAGTGGGGCGAGGCTGACTCAAGCCTGGCCAAGGAGCCTGCTTAGAGTTTACCCACCAGCAAGATGTGACCGGCAGTGAAACGACTGCCCCTTTTTCCGATTTGCTTTCTTCTTCTTCTTCTTGATCTTCTTCTGCTTATTGGCACCTTTGCTTTTGTCTGATTTCTTTTTCTTTTCGTCCTCCTTAAACCACGGCCCCCAGACTCCTCCGTTGAGCTTGGGGTTACTGCGAGGGTCCTTGGGCGGGTAGCGGACGGGGACCGCCGTCTTGTTGAACTGCGAGAGCCTCCGCAGCAGCTGCTTCACCACCTCGGGGTGCCTGGCAGAGAGGTCCACGCGCTCGTAGGGGTCGGCCGTGATGTTGAAGAGCCACACGGTTTTCCCGGCCGACCAGGAGACGCGCTCGTTGTGCCAGCGGTTGGGACCCGCGTTGCTGAAGGCTTGCGGAGGCACCCAGTCGCTGTAGCCCGGGTTTCCCGTCAGCAGTTTCCAGTGATTCACTCTGATGGCAGACTGGATGGCAGTGTTCCAGATCCCGTAGCCAGCGGCCCAGGAGCCGTTCTTGGCTTTGGTGTAGATGGGGTCGATGTTGTGCAGGATGTCCACCCGCGGGGAACGCCTGCCCTCGCTGATGGTCTCCCACACGTCGTAGCCATCCAGCTGGATGTCTTCATCGATCTGCCCCTCGGCCAGCGTGATCAGCGTGGGGAACCAGTCCGTGATGTGCACCAGCTCCTTGCACACAGACCCTTTGTTTTTCAGAAGGGGGCTGTGCACGAACCCGACAGCGCGGATACCTCCTTCCCAATAGGTGCCTTTGCTCCCTCGGAGCGGCCAGTTACTGCCTCCGGCCATTGGTTGCCCACCGTTATCAGAAGAATAAATGATAATGCTGTTCTCGTAGTAGCCATACTTCCTCAGAGCGAGGGTCACGTTGTTTATGGCCTCATCCAAGCAGGCCAGCATGGCTGCGTACCGCCGCCTGTTGATGTTGTTAATCGAGCGATAATGTTCAAAATACCTTCCCGGTGCCTGAAGAGGCGAATGCACAGCTTGGTAGGCAATATACAGGAATATGGGTTTCCTGGGGTTATGAGAAGCCAGGATCTGCTGCACTTTCTGCGTGTACATCTGCGTGGAGTAGATGCCGTTGTCGTGGTCCCAGGCGGCGTTGTCGTTCTCGTACAGGTCGTAGCCGCATATCCCGGGGCTGTCGCACTTGAAATGGGTGTAGTAGTCGCCGCTGCCCAGGAGCGAGCCGAAGAAGGAATCGAAGCCCCTCTGCGTGGGCATGCACTCCCTGCGGTAGAACCCCAGGTGCCACTTGCCCACCATGTGCGTGGAGTACCCAACCTCCTTGAGCTTCTGAGGTAGCGTGATGTTATCCAGAGGTAAACAGTTGGGCTGCGTCGGCCGGATGATGGAGTGCTGCAGTCCCGTGTGGATCTGGTACCTGGAGGTGGGAGGAGAAAGGTGTCAGGCTGATGGAAGAAATGCTCAGGTGTATGGACACCTTAACCCTAACAGAAAATACCCCTATGCATGCCAAAGCCTCCTCTGAAAATATTTCAGGGTGCCTGTGTGTGCTGCTTTCAAAAACCAGCTTGGTCACACCATCATATCTGTCCTTACCTCACTGGGGGATGAAATCTCTCCCTCCATGATCCGAGCTACCCAAAATACCTACATATACAGGAGCACAGGTACTTTGAGGCAACCTCCTCTCCTCCACATGTCTCCATTTAACAATGGCTATAGAAAATTATGTGGATAAATACAATTTTTACAGTGCCTCGTAATTTGGTAGTGGTGAACGTATCTACAGCATATAAAAATGCTGGGCTTTGAGTGTGTAAGAGCAGTATGTTTAAAGGATGGGACAATAAATTCTGCAGTGTACTACAGGCTATGTGTAAAGAATACATATGGTCTCCTTATGATGAGAAAATGAATCCAGCACAGGCAGCAGTAAGTATCAAAAATGAAGGGCAAATATATTTATACCAGTTTGACACTAAAAAAGAGAATGTAACATCAGATAGTAGACCAAAGACAACTTCTCTCTCAGTGTAAGAACAGGTTCAATTCTCAGCCATGCATAGAACAGCCAGGTCCACCAATACTGCGTATCTCCCCCCAAACCAGTTCCTATTAATTTGTGGTAGCAGGAGCTGGGGTTTCTTGACACATTCTGCTGGTGTTGCCAATGTGATTGGCCTCCTGAGCTGTCTAGAAAATTAAAACCATTAGGCTCTGCCTGCCCATAAATAACTTAAAGCCTGCTTTCTTATGAGGGCTTCTTGGCCAAGATCTCCAAAGGCGCCATAGCTGTCTTTAATGGCTGGCAATATGTACGGATTGTGCAACTCCCATTTAATTCTGGAGCTAATTTCCCTGGACCCAAAAGCTCTGGTCTCACTAAGTGCCTGCAGAAACTCTGGGTGCTGTGCTGCTCTGGACCCAGCGTGCTGCAGTGCTGCTGCTGCGCTCTGCCCCCCCAGCCCCTCTGCACAGCATTGTCTCTGGGAGCAGGCTGGGGACCTGGAGCCTTGCCACACAATTGTCCCCAAACTCACAGGCTGGTGCTGACAATGCAGGAGATGCTGCAGGAGAGAGCTAAAACACACCCTGAAAAACATGGGTTTCTGGGATCTGCGCTTCGCTTTTCTAAAAGAAAAGTCACACATACACAAGTCTCACATCCTGCTCGTGGTTTAGCTGCAATATTCTACTTTTAAAACAGGTAAACTACAACCAGGAAAGCCATGCAGTGCCCCATACTTCAGCTCATTCCATATTTGGGACTCCTCAGGGAACTATGTCCACAAGGCATTTCATTTCCTTCCCCTTCTCTTTCCTCTGCCTTGTTAAATCCTTTCAGAAAATTCCCATTTTTTTTGATCCAACTGGAAAAGTCCCTGTCCCCACTTGGCTATTTTAATCAACAGTTTCTGCTTTCTTCACTCTGACAGCCTCCTTGACCACAAGGTCAGGTCCCTGTCCCAGCTGGGCAGTTCCTCCAAAATAAGCTGATTTTGCTGGAAGTCAGGATTTTCTCTGAAGGGACCTAGCTGGATCCTTCAACCACCCTTCTCCTCTGAAAACTGAGAAGCTGGGCCTGAGGCAAACAGGCCACAGAATCTGTAAAACACTGCAAACCAATCCTCCTCTTGTAGGCAAATGTCTACACAGAAAGCACGATAGTCACACAACATTAATTCCCACCAGGCTGTTTCCCCAGCGAGGGCTTTTCAACTAGAGATCCAAGCACCAAATTCCGACACTGTTGATCTGACAAATATTGAGCCAAAACCCAGCAAGAATTAGCCTCAGTCACAGAGGCATTCAGCAGTGCATCTTGTTTCAGCAGTGCCCTCAGGAAGTTATTCAATATGCTGGTAACACTGCACATCTAACATACATCCATCTATATGCACACATATTCCCTGCTGCTGCCTCTTTGCAGGAGACTTTGGTGTGTTTCCCAGATGTGTGCTATTTTTGGCATGGCTGTGCTTTGGAATATACCTATAGGCACACAGACAAAGAGACACATTTTTATACCCATACGTGTAAAAAAGAAGCCCGCAACCAATACATTTTAAGGCAAAATATTTCAAGTGTAGAAATGCTTCAAAGAAATATCAACCTCTGATTATCAGAAGACTGTTCACTATGACAAAAAAAGGTCAAGATTTGTACACTTTCCTGTACCACATGCCTTTCTAATTGATCCATTATGTGCCAACATACTTTTTCAGTGAAAGCATTTCATTTTCAAAGGACATGCAGGGCATTCATAGGAAAGCAAAGTAATCTGAGCAAACGACTCATGATATGGAAGCAAATGGCACTAACAGCAATAGGAAAAGTGTCTCAAAACAAGTGCTTTCAAACTGTTTCTAGACTGTGCAAGAGGAAAAAAAAAAACAGAACCAGGCAAAACTTAAAGGGATTAGGAGGTAGATGCTGATTTTGAGGGTGTTCTCTAACAGATAAAGACATGAACTCACCAACTGCCACAAAACGTCTCTGAGATACATCCTACACATTTCATAGCTTCCACTTTTTAGAATAAATTGGCTGAATTTAATCCCAAATGAAGAAAGCAAGTCAGGACTGTGAATAGTCTGGAATTCATTATAAGAATTTCTGCACTAGTAACCAGTCAAATCTAAGCAAATGCTGACAGGCCACAGAATCTAATTTCATCGTTTTTTAGACTTTGACCTTTGTGGGCATTATTTACATATAGGCCATTAACTGCTAAGAGTCTGTATAAAGGGTTCAAGACTTGGGAATACTTTAGATGCATGTGCTATGCTCTCCTTCTCCCTGCTCCTCCGAGATTCTGGACCATAGGTGTCTCCTTTAGAATACCTTTAGAAATTTGCAATTTGCAGAACAAGGAACTAAGTAAAATCTGTGCAAAATGTTCAGCTAATAAGAAACATATTGAAAAATAATTTCTCCTCACTATACAGGGATGGCTCAGTGCATTTTCTACTCTCGTTTTTGTTTTCCTGGTGTGTTGTTCAGTTGTTCACAGTAAGCCCACTGTGATAAGTGCTGCAGCCAAGGCAGATGCTCGATGCTGGCTCACTGACACACTGAGCTGTTTTCTTGTTTGTAGGGGAGACTTTAAAGCAATGGACTCCCTCTGGGAGCATCCCAATGACTTCATTGCCCTTTGCTTCTTGGATGCTCAGAGAAATATTTCAGAGGGTTCTTAAAATAAATAAATAAGCAAATAAATCCTTCCTCCTGAGTGTGAGCTCATGACACCCCTTTCCAACACAAGTTCCCTTCCTGTTTTAATTTAGACATGAAGATCAGGCAGTGGCTTCACACCACTCGTGCCTCCAGTCTCAAGGTGCAGAGGCCCTTAGGCTGCTGAAGGTGAAGTGCACACTGAAGTGCAGGAGTGTTATGGATGTAAGCCACCACAGGCATGCTGAAGTCAGTGAGACCTGAGCTTGAGCAATGTGGTAACATTGGGAGTCTTCACTTTCCCCTTCTGAGGCCCTCAGTAGTGCTGCATTAGTTTCCAGCTCTCACTGCAGAGCAGATCAGTGACAGAATCTTAGCACATTTTTGCTGCTGTTTCCCTGCAGCAGAGAGCAGGGCTGAGGGACTGTGGAGGGAAAGGGATTCTCCTGGCATGCCCCACATTCCCTGCACAACCTCACACACGTGTAGGCCAAACCAGCTTTCCTGAACAAACCTTTCACTGAGGAGTTTTCTATTGAGTGTTTTCTCCCTTAATTTCAGGGTGGGCTCTGCACCATGATGAGGAAGAAGCTGGGATGTTTCTCATTTTGTAATGTGCATGTACAACACTATTGATTTCAAGCTCTCACAATTTTCAAATACTGCATTAATTGTCTTCAAACTGAGATTCTTTTAAGGCTCACTATAGATTAACAAAGAAGCTCAGCTGGAAGTTTCTAATTTCAGCAAGTTTTGCTAGCATAGCTCTCGTTAGTAAATGTGGAAAATGTATTTTTATTATGCTTGCATAGCTCAGGATATGTTGAAAAAAAACCTCCATTTTAAAAATCATAAACTCTAGCCTAGGATTTAGAAAAGGATACTTTAAATAAAAACCCCATGTTTGACAGCAGTTGTACAGAGAGTGACAGCACTGAGGTCTGCATGCTACATAAATTAAAGGGATCATCACTGATGATTGTGCATTTCCCTGTTAAAAATAATGAAATACAATAAGTAGATACCAGTCAAGAACATCAATTTAGGGGTTACTAAAGTACAGTCTTTGACATCTTACCGAAACTATTTGTATAACAGAACAGCTAAAACAGAGGAATTACAGGTGAGTAAAAAATAGAGAAATATGTGATTTTGGGGGCTCTCAGTCCTCAGAGGTACAAGTTGTGGGGGGGTGGGGGGAAGCCAAGATTCCACTGGTCACCAGCAAATCATCAGAGGCAGGACACAATCACCAGTGAGAGAAACCAGATACATCTATGACATTTTTATAGTGGACTGAGGCTTTAGCATGGAGCCCACAAACCCACATGCTTGAAAAAGTTGTTACTTTGGGCAGGGATGTTCACTCTGAATCATCTCAAAGTTGTTTTCAGCTCTGTAAGGTGCTTGTGAGGGAAACAGGAGCAGTTCAGGAGCTCTTCCAAGCGCCAAGCTCTAATGAGAGCCAAAGCATCAGTGGCACCTTGACACTCCTTAGTGCAGTTTGGTATCTGCTCTGGACAAGAGCAGGTTAAGCTAAGTCCCATCTATCTCTCTATCTCATTTCTTCAATGTTTACAGTCTATGGCAACTGTGTGTAATCCCATGAGATACACTTCTAAATAGAAGTTTTCATGCAACATAGTCTGCTCAGTGCCTTTCCCAAGGAGCCCTGAGCCTACATTACATAAATGTGTACAATACAGTTTTCAAAACCAGCACCAAAATACAAATTTCTATATTGAATCTATCATTCATTATCTATCATTTAACCATTTTTATCTTCTGGCTTATGACTTTGGGATTTTGGGAAAGGTATGTTATGAGTGGAAACAGATCAGAGAAGAAAATGCAACATTAAAAATGGGATACAAACTCCAAACCTTCACAGATTTTCACTGTGTCAGCACACACAAATCAAACCTGAAGTCTTCACTCAGACATACACAAGCATTTATTTCATCCTCAGCTCTATTCCTTGAATTTTTATGTGCTTATAAATCAGACTGAAAAAAGCATCTACTTCTAAACAAAGTGTTTACATAAAAAAATCTAACTTACATTATTTACTGTTTTATCACTCTGGCAATGCCATTGCATATATGTCATTCAGAAGATTCTGTATCTTGCCCTACTTTCAAGTTTTTCATTGTTGTTTTAAAATCAGTTAAGGCTCTTCCATCAAATTCAGGAAAAGAAAAATAAAGTAGCAATTTCCTTGCAGAGTAATAATGTTATCAGTTATGCTCCCATGACCCTTCTCCAAGGACTCAGAGGAGCTGAGACATCCTTATTTCACCAAATGCCATTTGGATTTTGATGCATGAACTCAATCTCAGAACAATTTCGAAATTCTGATCTCACACCAGCCCTGCCCTCTGGCCATTTAAAGAATGTCCTTACACCCTGATATTGTTTATACTGTGAAAGAGATTTTTATCACCTGGCACCTATAATTGCTTGAAAACTGGGGAACCATGCCACAAAAAGCTATTCTCCATAGCTCTCTATTCCAACAGTTTTACATCTCTGAGATATACACCAGATCCTCTCTCTTTTATCTTCCCAGCTCCTGCAGATGCAACTGGCACCCCAGGAGCGAGGCAGAGCTCAGTGAACAGCAGGAAAGTAACTGTTGTCTCCGGAGTTGTGAGCTTTAAAGGAAAGCTATCTGACTGTGGAACCAAGCTAGGAGGGAAAAGGAACAGAAAGTTTCATCTGCGTTTCCTCAGGGCTACTCACCCTGGTTCCAGAAGCTTGAACTTTAAATCACCCTCCAAATTAAGCTGCAATTAGTATTTTCATACACTAATTCCAAATTTTCTACCAAACATTATCCAACTGGCCGCTTATCTGCTACCAACCTTTCCTGTCACTGAGGCAATTTATCTTCTCCGATGGGAGGACAGCAAGGAGAGGGAGAATGTGGGAGCTGGCAGCAGCTGCAATGCACATGTGTTCATGCAGCTATTGTTTTCTTTGCTCCCAGTTTGCTGCAGCTGTGGAAACAGCACAATGTTTCCAGCTTTATCACTGTAATTCATTTAGGAAAAAGGGGAAATGTGTGATTGCATAATCGGCGCTTGTGGTTTCATGTCTACATGGGAGTGACATGGAAAGAAAACAATTTGACCAAATGCTTTGCATGCCAACCACAAATGCAGACCTTGCCACCAAATTCTGGGCTCTCGGCAACAAGAGATCCCAGCAGATATGACACCTAATCACCGTGTTACAAGAGAAAGAAACTTAAAGACTCTGTGATTAGTTAGAGATTAATTTCTAGTCCTGCTCTGGTCATTTTTGCAGGAGAAAAAACAGGAGAAAATGAGAGAAATAGAGTCTAAAAATTGTGTGCAGAAGAATCCTCCCCTGGGGTACTCCCAAAGCAAGGCTGGAGTGGGACCAGCACACCAGGACAGGGACACAGCACATACCAGTTTGTAAAGGAGAGGTGCCTTCATTCCAGCCCCTGTTCTCTGCTGTGCTGGGGAGAACAGCACTCCAGAGGCTCCTAATATCCCAGAATAGTCACTCTCACAGACAGGGCAAGCTTCAAGGTGTCTCATATTCTGTATAAAAGAATACTTTAGTTGCTAATAACACAGGAGTTTTTACATGACAAAAAATAAAAACCTGCCATGCACATGTGTGAAATATTTTCCACCTAATTCTGTGACAGTTTAGGAAAGTTTGTTCATCTTTGTATAGGAAGGATTTATTCAATGACTGCACCTAAGGGACATCAAAGATATTCATTATTTGGGCTGCCTTTCATAAGAAGACATCTCTCATAAAAATGACATAGTTGATGGCAGCCCTTAAGGTAGCAGCCAAACAGTTATTGTCTTATATTATTACTCTCTTAATTAAAGTACTCATTTTCAGCATTTAGTACCATTTCTGAATTAAACTATCCTTATCTATTATTCATATATCCAACACTTAGAGCCTTTATCAACTTAAATGCTATAAAATGACCTTGAATTACAGCAAGGATGACTGAGGGCAAAAAGACAAGATGTAAAATACAGGTTAACAACTACCACATCACAGGCTTATATGGTATCATTTGAGAGAGGTAATTGCTTTATAATTAAAGAACATTATGACATTGAAAAAGAAATAGGACTATGTGGTGCTTCAGAGACATCTCAAGTGTTTTAGACACCTTCATAACATCTGAGCTTTGTGACAGCTGTAATATTTTATTAACCACTGAACAACTACATAAACACACCATTTCTGAGAGTGACATTGGAGAACATCATAGTTTCACTGCTTTAGTGAGCATAAGTGCACCATAGGCCATTAAGTTTCATTTGAATCCTTGGATAAATATTACAGATAGCAATTTAACATTGGAGAAAAATTATTATTGTGAGAGTATGATGATCAAGTGGTAACAGCCACAAGCTCTCTTTAGTATTTACAATATGCCCATTATTCTTCTCTGTGAGATGTCTCAAGCTCAATTGTTTCCAAGATTCTATTACAGGATAGAGAATTTGGAGAGATTCTAGAGAATTCTGAGAATTCTAGAGATTCTGCCCCCGTTAATCAATAGGTACCTATTTAAATAAAAGTATAATTCCATCAATTTCAATTGAATAGGCTTCTAGGCAAATTTTTGCTCGAGTCATCAAAGTATCAAAATGAGTCTATTAATTAATGCACCAAACTCCTTTTTTTCATGTGGAGGCTCATTGGAAATGCTGATTAATTAAGAAACATTCTTGGATGATTATTTCTGTTTCATCTCAACTTTGTTATTCTATTTGTTCTACTTAATGCATTCTATCACACAACATCATTGTAAAACATGCACACAGGCATCAAAAGGAAATTATTATCTTCTCCTTCACCCCTGGTGTATGGCACAGCAGTCTGAGACAGCAGGATTCCTGCTGTAGCTCTTTGGAGTTTAATCACGCATTTCAGCCGGTGCATTGGATGCTGCTGCACATGAAATGACGAGGTGTGGCTCAGAACCGAGTGTGTCACTCAGTTCAACAAGGTAAGTTTGTTTCACAGAGGCTGCGGTGCCCACCCGTACCCCTCATTTAGGGTCTCGTTCTTGGCAGCAAGAGAGCGATGCCCTCTGCTGCTGTCCCTGCAGACATCTTGGGACAGACACCACCCACAATTGCTCCATGCCACTCCAGGGTACTTTGCCCAGAAAAGCTACAGCCCTGATAACATGAAGAACAGCTTTATCTGGAAGGAAAAAAAAAAAAACCCAAAAAAAAAAACAAAACCAAAAACCCCCCAAAAAAACCCCAAAAAACCAACCAAACAAACAAACCCACAAAAACCAAAAAACAACAACAACAACAACAACAACAAAAAAACCACCAAAACCCAAACAAACCTCTAATTGGACTTTTCAACAATATTGCTGGTTTTCTGGGCTGACACTTACTGGCAACAGCAGTGGCACTGAATCATTAGTGAGAGGAGTAACTTTGCCTTGAAAGGGAGGGAGGGCTGGCAGCCAAGAGATGCTGTCTTCTGGGTTCTGCATAGTTCTCAGCCTGAACAACCCTACCGACCTCCAGTCCTTCTGTCCTTCTGACACTCTGGTATCAGTTTCTGAGTCTATTGTGTTGCTCATCCTTTGAGCAGGGATGAAACTATGCCAGTTGCACAACACAGCTAAAGCTCACAATGGGCTTCATAGTCCTGATAAAAGAGGTGGCAGGATGCAAATGAGCCTCACCCTGATGCTAAACCACTTAGTAACTGGACTTGTTAAATACAGTGCTTACAAGCACCTGCTTATTTACAATGATTGCCAGCAGTCATGTATGAGCTCTGTCACATATTGCTGGCTGCTGGATTTTCTTTCTAGTTCATGACTCACCTGAGAAATATAATATTAAAATCCCTTTTTAAGGACTCACCACAACATTCACGTTCCATTTTGATCACGACAAAGGCATGGTGTGTGGCTCCCAAAGAAATAATGGATGAAGATAATGAGGTATTGCATTAACCTGGGGCCCACACAACAGGTTCCTGACTGACACCGTGGGGAAATGGAACATCTTTGTTTACTCACAGGGGAGATTCCACATGGAAAGGAACTGCTTTCACTGCCAGTGTCTGAGTGGATGTAGGTGTGCTGTTGTAGCACAGAGAGAAGAGTGGGGAGCGGTGTTACAGGGCTGTCAGTCAGTTCTGTGACAGTTTTTTACTACCACATCAGAGATACCACACACTATATAGTACAGCATTAAAAAGGGAACTAAAATGTCTGTATTCAAAGTACCACATGTTGGAACTCAAAAGGAACAAAGCAACTTCAGCAGGTACATGACCAGCTACTGTGACCCACAGCTGGAAAGACCTTTAGGATCACATCCAACCAGTGACCTGACAATGCCAATTGCACTGCTAAACCATGTCCCTAAGTGTCACACCTCTATATCTTTTAAATCTCTCAGGTAAGGTGACTTCAGCTCCAGGTGGTTCCAGAAACTGTCAGTCCTTTGGGCGAAGACATTTTCCTACTATCCAACCTAAGCCTTCCCCTGACACAACTTGAGGCCTCTCCCTCTTGTCTGTCACTAATGGTACCTGATGAAGCTCTGTGGTACCTCACAGGGATTCCTCTGCTCCTCTGATTTGAGCTGCTACCTTTGCTCCATGCCCAAATTAGGCAAGGGCTAGGAGAAATGTAAGGCTTCTCTGTGGAGCAGGAATGTGATGGAATTGGAGAACTATCTGTGTCCCATTTGATGGCTGCAAGATGCAAAGTCCCCTCACATCACCCTGCTGCATCTCTCCCCCTCCCTCAGCCTCCCTCACCAGAGAAAGGAACAAACTGGAGTTAATGCAGGACAGAGGTTAACAGCACATCTGTTTCTAGGCCACTGTGCAATGAATAATGAAGAGATTTGGAAAAATGCTTCTTTATTTCCCTCCTAAATCCGGCTTAGCAAAAACAAGCAGTGCTCTCTTGGATGTCAATGCCACACTCCCTAATCCCTCCTAATTCTCATTCACACTGCTCCTCGCTCACATCTTGCTTTGCTGCTGTCCAAAGGCCTAACAGGAACTGGGGGTGTGGTGCAACATCCCTGGAAATAAAATGGAGCATAAAATAGAGGGCAGAATGGAAACAGGTGCCTTATTGCTGTTGGTCCCACAAAAATCTAGAAACAGAGTCTCTTTCTTACATGTCTAGCAATTATGTATAAAAGCAGACAAAGCATACATAAAGTACTTTCTGTAAAATGTTAATGCATTAATGAAGCTGTGCCTTATTTAAGATGCTACTAGCTGATTTTTAGCCCAGCCAAAATATGACACAAAAATGACTAATGTAACAGTGAGCCAGGTAAGAGTAAGTGAGGTCTAAATGGGACACACACAAAGTTTTGGAAGTGTGCATTCAACATATCCAGCAATATACTAATGGAACCTATGCAGAAACACCATCAGCACTATAGGCTGCCTTCTGTGGGGCTTTCTCCCCCTGTCTGAAAACATTTATTTAAGTAGACTGATATTAGCATCAGATACCCTGTGAGAAGGGATTTAAGGGCAAACACCTCCCAGAAAATGAGGATCACTCATAAAAAAATGAAAAAGAAAATATATAACTATTGATTTTTTGAGAAACATCCATTTTTCAGGAGAAAGAGAAACACATTCAACATTTATCAGTGTGGGATTCACTAAATAGCTATGGAGCTCTGACTTGTGAAGGCACCTTTGTATGGATAGAGCTTCTACACCTGCTTAAATTCCTTGGTGACAGAAGAGCTTTCTTGAATGGATGGATATAAACAACTGGCTGCTCTTGAACTGATGTTTAAGTGCACTTCCAAAGGAATTTCACAAACTAGTCTGTATTTTTTACAGCTAAAGACACAAATAGAGATTCTCAAAAGGGTCCCTAAATGTCCATGAAATCAACAGAAGTTACAGGAACTAACAAAAGACCACTGATTCCCAATCTGCATTATTAAGCTTCCTCTAAAAAGATATCTGGTCAGAGTGAAAAGGACATGCTCTGTTTTCTCAGAGATGCATTATCTGAAATTATCACCATTACAGAAAAGCAGCTCCTACACATTTGTCTCTGACCCCAGGGTTTCCAGTGGGAAATTTAGTTGGAAAACTATGACAGGAAGATCATAACCCATCCATTCTTCTGAAGCACAGTTAACTCTGTGGAAAGTTACTCAAACTTGTGGCTTCCAAGTTACTTACATCCTGTCCAGGTTGTGAAATGATGTGTTTCAGTGGTTAATAACCCTGGCAATAACATCAAAATTTACAAAATGATGTAATGCTGAACAAAGCATCATCATTTAGAATCTGTTCTTGTTATTTTCAGCATTCTTCTCTAGGTGGGAATAGAGATTTGGAAACTGGAGATTGCAAAGGGAAAAGAGGGAAGGAGAAGAGGGAAGAGTCAGGCATGCTTTGCATCTGTCTTGAGTGAAAAAGGTAAGTATTTCTTTCCTCTTCAGGAGGCAGGAAGGTTAAAGGAGGAGCAAAGCAGCCCCACAGCAATTCACTGACATTGCGTACAGCATCTGTGCTAAGACTGTACCACAACACAGAGAGGTGATGAGTGGTGACACCACCACAGAGCAGTGGCTGTGTTCAAGGGATGGGAACGCGTCAGGAACATTGCTGCAACCACAGCATCTGCTTGGCTTTGTCGGCAGGAGACTTTGCCACTCCCTAAACAAATCTGTGGGACGTAGCTCCAATAGGTCGCACAGGAGCCAGGAGCCAGAAGAAGCTGTGAATGCTGCAGGGAGCCTGTTAGCTCACTCAGTGACAACATTCTTATCTCTACTGTCCCATCAGTGACAGCAATTAGTACAGCATTAGTAACTTGTCCCACCAAACAGATAAATCAACACTCCTGGTACAGCTGTACAAAGTCAGTATATATGTGTATATATCCTCAGAGCACTGGGCTTGTCCAGGATCACCTCACCAGGTTTCTCACAGGAGTGGGTGCACACTATAAAACACATTTTCAACTTGTTCTACAAATGTGCCCCTGCAACTTAACCACACTGCTTTGGTTTTTCATGAACTCTCCCAGTTGGCTTATTCAATATTCAGCACTTAATGTATTTTGAATTCTGGCAATCTGGCTGCATGACTGTAAAATTCCTCAATTGTCCATTTCATGCCCAGCTTTTCACGAGCAGTGCTCGACAAACTGCAGGACCAACTTCTTTGCTATTATTTGTCTTAAAGTCAAGCATCTGCTTCTCAAACCCAGGCTTAAGTCTGTGTGTTCAAAAGCAAAATGCAGGGGAGGTGACTAAAGAGTCAGCAGCAGCAGAATGGGAGAGCAGCACAAGGTCTGCAAAGCCTCTGCCTGCATTCCTTGGGAACCAAGAGTCTGGGATAAATATGCATTCTGGCTCTGACTTGGAAGTTTCTCCCATATAATCTACTCCTATAATCTCTCTTACATAACTTCTTATATAATCTACTTCCTCAAGATGGAAGCAGGGCTGACGGTCACCTGGGGAAGCTGCAGCCGTGTCTCCTGGTAAGGACAGTGACTGCTACATCACACTACAGAGAAATAGGGTAAAAGAAAGAAGGGAAAGATGAAAAACCACATCAGAATCAGAGTGGAACTCAGTGATTCCAACAGGGCTTCCTCTAAGTAGTAACATAACCCAAAAGTTAAAATTAAGCCTTTCATTATTTTTTTACATTTTCCTTTAGAACTTTCAAGCATAGTATTTTAGACATAGAGCCAATATAAGATCAATATTTTAAACCAAATCGACACGTAGCTAAAAATCCAGATAAATCCAAAAATCTGAATTACAATAGGCAACAACAGTGTAAAGGACACCATGAGCCAGCTAACAGGCAACAAAATTTCCTCTCAGGTTTTTATTGCCTGGAAGTTGAGATATTTTTTTCTGCTTAGGGGGGGTTGTGGTGGTTTGGGATGATTTTCTTTGAAATGTCATTAGAATTTAAACTATCGAGTATACTTTCTGATGTCACTCTCCTCTTTCCCCTTTTCCCTTACCATTACATTATACCAAAAAAAAACAACAAAAAAAAAATCTTGTGGCAGACTGGTTTTCTGCAGTTGGTGACAGTGAGCATAGCTTGGACATGATGCATCCATCTAGGAACAATAGAATAGCAAAGAACTGAATTATTGCATTTGAAATGGCAGACATCCTGGGGTAGCTGTACAAAAGCCATGGCTGGACACACTTTCTCTGCAAATATGTAAGTTTACTTCAGTTGTGGGATGGGAGAGGAAGTTTTCTGCTGGCTCTTCATTTTTTCGGTATGTTATATAAGCTCCCTTTCCTCTTTACTTTTATAACAACACATAAATATTTTATGAACTGTGGGCCTTTGAACTGCGTTGCTCTGACCTATTGACTGATTCTCATTTGCCTCTCTGAAATTGCATCTCAAGTGCTTTGAGAAATGCATCATCCTGGGCTGTCATATAAAACCCAACATAAACCCCACAACAGTAATTCTGTTTGTTGCCAATGCTACAAGTCAACTCCAAGGACAATAAATTTCCACTTAATGTTAATAGCAAGGTTGCAGGAGACATTTGCATACTGATACATTAAAGGCATAAAGTGCAAACAGCTTTTAATTAATTCTTTATATGCTTTTAGTTGCCATCTCCCCCCCCCCCCCCCCCCCCCACCCAAAAAAAAAAAGAAAAGAAAAAAGGGAAGAACAGCTCCGCTTTTGGTGTGGAGTAATGTAAATCCTGATTTTCACCAACAAAATAATGGTTAGGCATGTATATGGATCTTACTACATATATGGAATTATCTCTAGGTGCCACTGATACTCAGGTTGTTCCAAGGCAATCTCAGACTAACATTTGGTGTTTCACAAATGGACAAGACTTCCTCGTATTATGGAAAAATAAATATCCAATGTAAGGCATTTAACATGGCCCATGGAGCTATCCCAGTACAGCACTGGTAAATAGCTCTGCACTGACTACATCTTCTAGAATCCTCCAAACTCTTACACTTCAGGAAAAGTGCCTTTGTTTGATTTTTTTTTCTGCTCCCTCCCTTCTTCCCATCTTCATTCTCATTCCTCTGGGATGAAGGATGAAACCCCCTGCTTGAAAATACAACCAATTGCAGTTGTAGGATCTAAGCTGGAAGGCTTGGTTTGACAAGGAAATACCGCCTTTTCTTCTGAGATGACCTGTGTTCCCTGTACAGGGTCTGAAATTGCTGTTCCAGCTCTGTCCCAGTAGGACTCAAAATTAAGATGTTAGCTTCACCATGATTTAGAGCATTTGCTTGGGAACAAACCTCATTTTTATTTGATTTGCTCCAGAAAAATCTCTCATCATATTCCTTCTGAGCCTATAAATATCCTTTGCATCAGCCACATTTAAGGATTTTATGTGCTGGAATAAAAGCCCCTCTGGGTCACTGGGGCTCCTTACTGGGGCCATGGAATCACAGAGTGATGTGGCTTGGAGGGGCCTTAAAGCTTATCCAGTTCCAAGCCCTCTGCAGTGGGCAGGGAACCTTCCACTAGAGCAGGTTGCTTCATGATCATCCAAGTCCCACTATCATCTTTATTATAGGTAATAATATAGCTCATACAGCTGCAGATACTCTGTTGGTAAGAAACTGGAGCCAACAAAATAAAAAGCTTTGTATGCTGCCCCCATCCATTTTTTTCCTTTTGCTTTTCTAACTGAAAACAACCATTTTTCTTTATTCCTGCCTTCCCTAGGGATGAAAAAAGAGAAGAAAATACTCATTCTCTCCTTGAATCTGCAATTTCCAAGGTGTGTTACTGAGACAAGAAAATGCAACAAAACAACAATCTGACAAAGGTTAAAATTTTCAAGTGCCTGACTGCTATGCAGCTCTTGATCAGCCTGTAGATGGAAGAGATAGATTTGAAATAAGCAGCTAAACAAATGGAATCAAACAAAGCACGCTCTGCCTTGTAATAAACCCCCAAAATGCACACACATTATTTCATGCTCTCAGCAGACAGAATGATTTCTCCCACTCACTCCCTCAAGAATGTGCTTAAAAATCTCCATTTTCTCATAACTCCTATGTCAAAATTCTTCCCAATTATGACCATGGTTTCAGCTGCGTTTTAAAAGGCATTTGATGGCCTTTCTCTACCTGAAGATAGTTTCTTTTCTTGCAGAGAAGTGACAAAAATTAAACACTATGTCTGCACATTTTACTTTTCCATCCTAAAGCAAGCTAGCAGCCGAAGCAGCAAAAAAAGCACTAAGACCCAAGAAGTGGCAGTGTCCATGGCTCAGGGAGCTCCTCCGTGTTCGTGGTGACAATCACAGGTTACAGAATCCCCTTTTCCTTCCCAGAAAAGTTTTGCCAGTGGCTGAAGCTCAGGTTGACCTCTTGCTTTCCTGGCATTATCATCCACCCACGCCATGACATGGTTCCTTTCTTTCCCCATTTCCTTAGATAATGGATTGATGAGGTGTGAATTCAGAACAAGCGCTCTCAGCAAAGCACACAGCCTGGGCACGCCTGGCTTTTTCTGTGCTAACACCCGAGTGCCATAAATAGGTTAAATCCTCTCTGTCAGTGAAGGGAAGCAATCTGTTCTCTCCCTGTCATGTTCCTGGCATGCCCATCTCCAGTTGTACCACACAGACACAATCCCAACAGGGGACGGAAAAAGGGAAGGAACACACAGTTCAGCTGCATTTAGAATTTCGTGTGTTGCTGTGGGTACATTTCTCTTTTGCTTGTACTTCCTGTCTTCAAGCACCTACTCCTTACCTAAGTGGACTATCTGGGTTTATTTCGATTTATTTAACTAAGCAAGTTATTTAAGGAAATCCACACTTTTATTTCTATGAGGTATATTAAATTATAGCTTAAAGGGAATGACATTTTGTGTTTAATGAATTATGTCTGGTTTATTTAATGCACCCATTACAAAACTGGGTGCATTAAATAAAATCTTGTGAATATAAGCTTCACTGGCTCCTAAATTCAGGTACATGTAGATAAGAAACTGAAGATGTATCAATGTAAAAATACACTAAGGGAAAATCATAGAATTGGACTAATGGAATCACAGAATGGTTTAAGTTGGAAGGAATCTTAAAAATCAGCTGGTTCCAATGCCCCTGGTATGGCAGGGCCACCACAGTCAGGGACACTGAATATGCTACATTCCTAGTCCCTGATGCTAAAGGAGCATCACTGGCTTGACAGGATAGAAAGGCAGAGGAAAATAAGGAGCACATGTATGTAACCCACACAGGTTACATACAATCACCAGCACAGGGTGGGAGATGAAGTACACTCACTGGCTGTCTGGCAAAAAGAATAAAATTTAAAAAAAAACCCTAAAATTTCATTTTCTGAATCACAAGAGCACTGAAATAAGTCTTTATTTATGCTGAGTTTTGTGGGGAGACAAACTGACTACAATTAAAGCATTGCTGTGAAAGCCCAAGTTGCTGAAAGATTTCTTTAAAAAATGTTTATGCAGGAAAATACTTTCAGTTTGGATCAGGGTACTATAGACAGACCAAGTTTCTCTATGGCATCAGCAGCTGATAAGCCTCGAGCAGACAGCAGAAAGGAAATATTTTAATTCCATTCCTGCCTGGCCAGTGTTGCACCAGCACCAACTGTTTCAGACATTTCTGCAGAACAGCAATATTTGCAAGTGCTTCTTCAGAAATGTGCAGGATTTAATTCCAAGTACGCAGGACTGTTTTGACACAGTTTATCAACTGCTCCCAAACAGATCAGGCTGGAAGCACACTTGTTCCATTTGCTAAATTCAAAATTTCCGTTGTGCAAGCCAAGGGAATTAGGCTAGACAAGGGTGGGGGTTTTCTTTGTACACTTTTGCTGTGTTTTTGCAAAGCCAAATACCCTGGCCATGCACACTGGTTGCCAGAAGACTGAGTTCAAGTGAGACAGCACATTTATTTTCCATAGAAGAAGAATGGCTGAGCAACAGACCTTGCCCTCTCCAGTAATGCCAACTTATAAAAAGAAACTGGCAATTTATACATATGCACACACACACACACACACACACACATATATATATAAACACACATATATCTTTCATGATTTCCTCTGGCAAGGAATTATTTTTCCTTCCTTCTTCATCATAATCCATGGATTTTGGAAAGGAAGAAACTCTTATGCACAAGTAAGAGCATGCCTGGTTTACTCCTAAGACCAAAATCCAATTCCCTGATAATGAGTGACGATTCCATTTTGCTGGACATGAGTCAAAAGCAAATAAAGGTCATAATACTAATAAAATCAGTATTAGCTATAGCAGAAGAAACACCTGGAGCATGCCTAATTGGTCATCTCCAATGTTTAAAACCTAATGAAGGCCCAGCAGTAATTTTCTAGGAAATGTCCTTGCTGTTAAACACCATATATCTACCCCAAAAGACCCAAAAGCTTCAAATGGTCTTTTAAGAAAATGTCTTTTTATGTCAATGCCCATTAAATCATGAAATTGGTCTTTACTCAGCAGAGAAGTAAGAATTTTAAAGAGCACAAATGTATTTGTATTTTTGTATACCGAAGCTGCAGCTGCCTATTAGTTTTCTGGCCCTGCATATGACTTACCAGCCCCTTGATCTGAATTTTTTGTGATGAATAACTTTTTGTGATGATAATTTTCTGTGATGAAACACAATCCCGCAACTTCATCTGTTAGAACTTGTGAAAGACAAATCCTTCCTTGCTCACTGTCACAACCAAGACTGAGATGAGGACTGTGTGGATTCCCAGCTTGTTCCAGCCTTGTCCTACCGGCCTCAGCACAGAGGAGGCTCTGTCTGCCCATGTTCCCGCCTGCCTGCCTCATTCCTTCAGAGAAATACCAAGCCAAATGAAGATGGAACAATCAGCCTATTCTTATCTTTATGTAATACCTGAATGTGACATCCCATGACACTCCAGCAGAGCAGGATGCATGGACAGTGGCACGGGTCATTTGACATTGGAATGCCAAAACTCAGGATCATTATTTCGTTTGATGAACCAAAAACGCAGAGAAGGGAGGGCAGAAACACCTCAAAACCAAACCAAACTCAAAACATATGAACACCCAATACTCTAAAAGCCCAAGGTTGAAAATTACATTGTGAAAGGAACATTTTACTGTGAGGAGGTCAGGGAGTGAGCCTGGCACAGGCTGCCCAGAGAAGCTGTGGCTGCTCCATCCCTGGAAGTGTCCAAGGCCAGGTTGGACAAGGCCTGGAGCAACCTGGCATAGTGGAGGGTCCCTGCCCATGGCAGGGGGTGGACCAAGATAAGCTTAGTGGTCCCTTTCAACCCAAACCATTTTATGATTTATTTAACTAACCCTGAAAACTCATTTGGCAAATTCAAGTTGTAAAATGAAAAATTTGGAATAAATATATTTAAGCTTCAGGCTTTTTCATTCTCAAAGTACATCAGTGAGGAATTAGAAAAAGCAATTGGGTTAATTACATTCTGAGTGATTATTTTCATTGGGGTTATGAATATATGTTTAAGGTGAAATTTATACAGATTGAATTCCACAACCTGTTCAGACTGTAAATTTGCACTCATCAAGCTGCTACACTGCCTATTGAAGAGTTGAAATTCAAAAGGAAATTGAATTAGAGGAATAACCTGAAATGAACAGGAGGCAATTCACTTACAATAACCACAAAGCAGTGCTTTTGGGGTCGAATAATTAATGGCAGTAACTTAAGTTTCTTGCAGAAAAGAATACCTGGAGCTTGCTGGTAGCCCAGCCTGAGGGCGACTCAGCAACATGTTGGTGCTGTGGAAAAAACCTTTGTCTTATGGGAACCTACACGAGGGGTTAGGGAAAACATGACATCCTGCCTTAAGTAAGGAAATAAAACACAGGTTTACCAGGTCTGGTAGAGGAAAAGAAAATGCATTTGCTTCGTGTCCAAGCGTTGAGAAAGGGGACAGAGCTCCCACCTGGCCATTACCCTGTCATGGGATGGTGAGGCTTGAGAGCACCTCGCCCTGCGCTGCACAGAATGTGGCAGCTCTCAAAGACACGAGCCCGTAAGGATGATCAGCCTGCTTTAACTGGCAGATCACAGATGAACTGGTAAAAATAGTACAAGATCTGTTGTTATTGTAACATTCCCTACCCATCAGCAGCAGAAAAGCCTCAAACACACTCTGATACACAAACACTTTGCCCAGATTTTCTGCTGAGGTAAATTCATGCCAGTAAAGGAGTTTATGTGCTGCCTTCTAATTACTCAACTGTGAACATATTTTAGTAACTTTGGGATTGAGAACAAGATAGCAAGGCTAGACTGGTCAAACTTTTACTGGAATGTTGTGTCCTGTTCTGGATGACACTTTTCAGTAAAAAAAATAGGCCCAGATATAAAAAGTCCAGAGGAGTACATTAAGAGCCATCAAAGGTATTTAAACCAAGATCTGTGTAAAAAGATGGAAAGAACTGAATTTACTCAGGCTGGAGAAGGAAAGAGCAGAGATCTGATAATAGGCTCAGATGTACAGATTTATCACCCTTTGTAGCAAAGTAAGTTGTTCACCTGAAAATTGCCAAGAGATCAGAAGCTTAAACTGCAGGAGGAAAGCTCGAAGTTCAACAGTTTAAAAGTCATATAATCAAAATTACAGCTAAGACTGCCTGGGGAAAGTGTAGAAATCTCTGTTGAAAGTTTTTTAGGAACAAGTTATTCTCATATATTTAAATAGTATTTTTTAATGATTTCGTGAAGAAGTAATGATAATTTACCAGGATTTTTTAAGACTGTTTTCTTGAATTTTCTGCAGATGCAAAGCCAGTTTGTTCCCTCCCTTCTGAACTGTCCAGCAGCAAGGCAGTCAGCTCAGTGAGCCCAGCTGAGATTCTCTCTGACACAGCCCACAGGGCTGTGCAGGGAAAGAAGTGGATCCACAGAGGTCAGCGGGGAAACACCAGCTCCCCAGCAGCACGTGGTGAATTTGTACCCAAAGCACAGCTCCTCCCGCAGGAGCTAAGGACACTGTGGGCAGACAAGGAATATCTGCTTTCCTGGAAACACCTTGTTCCCAGAGCAGCCTGCAAACCCCAGTGAAACGCACTCCCCTGCACTGCTCAGGCAGGCTGGCAGCAGCAGAGAGCTAAATTGCTAAATTCCAGGGCTTGGAGTAAATCAGGGAAGTGTGGTTTGGTTTGAATTCAGAAGGGTGAATGTAAAAGGTGAATCATCTTGCCCATATATCACATCACTTATCATATCATATCATATCATGTCATATCTAATTAGAAATCCGTGAACTCCTTCCAAGCGCCTTAGGTTTGTTTTCTTTTCCAAACACTCCTGCCTGGGGGTAGCACAAACTTCGTAAAGTTCCTTCTCCTCCCTGATAGTATCACCTTTTGTCTTCCAGTTTTAAAATACAATGTTGATGGAAAGCTACATGGTACAAAATAAAACATTCATTAGAAAATCCCTTTTGCCAATGGGCTCTTTAACTGTTTCAAAATAATTTCAGAACTGTGTAAGGAGTTTTACCTTTTATACCCCCTTAAGTGTATTTACAACTATGATCAGTTATAATTAATCCAGCTTTAAAATACTGACAAAGAAAGTATAAATATTATTTCTTTATGCATAGAAACCTTTTTGCATGCCAGTAACTGGTTAAGAGGAATATAAATTCTGATTGTATCTGAAAGACACATCAATCTGCTCTTCATCCAAAAAATACCTGAAGAATTAGAGAACTAAAGGACAGGGCGAAACAATTCATTCTTGGGGAGAAGACTTGGTTTGGCTCTTCCTCTGCTTGGTGCTGGAGACAGGATAATGGGGAAAATGAAGAGAATGGACTTAAGTCTGGCAGTCAAACTGATTGGCTTTGGAAGAGAGAAGACTCCAAAAGGACATCCTGGTGGGCTGGTGTCCAGGAAAGCCTGGAAGTGGTTTGGGACGTTGCAAATGTTTAATTCTGGACTGACCTGAAAGGCTTGAGTGTTTTCTGGGGATAGTGTGCAAAAAGGTCAGGGAGGCATCCTGAAGGACGGGAGGGGAGGGTTGCACAGAGCACCACTATTATTGCAGACACAATAATTTCCTGTGGTCTTCCCCTAGAAGGATGGGAGGCTGCAGAAGGAACGGGCAACTGGGTTAAACTAATAAATAGTCTCATGTTCTAGAACACACACCTACATTACCAGAGAAACACAAACCAGACAACAGCTTTCTCCAGGCTGTTGGATGGATGATGGGTAATGGGCGCCCTCGCCCCACAGGAAGGATTTCCAAACACATGAACCTGGGTGAACGATCACAAGGGCAGGCAGTAAAATCTTGGTTGTCTCACTCACTGCTTGAGCTGTTCCCCTGCTTCTGAGCCCAAATACATTTATTATGCAAATCAATCATTTATTAAGGAGCAGAAATGTCCCCCAAGCACCCCCAAAACCCAACTATGACATTAAATTATTTAATACAGAAATGCTCAATGCTTTTTTTTCTTTTAAGATATCTTTTAAAATATTCTTTTAAGCTGCATCTTGTTTATAAAGAAAAGCAAAGCAGAGTAGCCCACAAATTTAATTTTGCACTACCATGACTCACCATGGTTAATGGTAACAAAATAAATGTTTTTGTTACCAAAGTGAGAGAGTATGATTCAGATATATAGAGGATGCACTTTGACCAGTAAGAATCATCTTGATGTTACAGTTTTTCAGATTCAAAAGCACTTTAAGGATTTGCCAGGAAAAGCTACATCTATATATATACATATATAAAAAATCCCATTAAATCAGTTTACTGGTGAAGACAAGGCATTGTAGGAGGTAACAGCTGAAATTCAGGCTATGAAAGCCCAGTGCACTTCCAAGTTACATTTAGTAGGAATCATGAAAACAGGCTGGTAGGAAAGGAGAGGGCCATAAACTAAGCAGCAAATACTTAATTTTTTGCTTAGAGTACTACTCTACTTTGCTTAGAGTACTTCAAAACAAAAGTAAGTTGTTCCTTCCTCCCTTCCACCAAGAACTTTATTTTGACAAATCAGAACCATAAAATAATTTAAGAATTAAGAATTAAACAGACTGCAAATCAGAATTAATGTGGAATTGTGGTAGTCAAGTATGTACAATAGTAAAAATATCTGCTCTTAAGAAAAATCAGCAAACAGGTTGAAATAACTTCCTCTGAAAGCTCTTGAAAATGGGACCATGGAAAAATTAAGGAAGGAGCTGCCATTATACTGTGGTCATTAACAAAGCCCCTAATTATGTCCTTTGGCCCTTTAAAAGAAAAAAAGTATTAAATATAAAACAGTTCATGGAACAGTTTTCTTTACTAAAATTGACAACATGGTAAAGTTAGGGAACTCCCTAACAGTCAAGATTCCAATTTCTTGAATACTTGGCAATATTTTTTTTATTTCCAGGAGCAAATAAACACTAAAGAGTTGATAAAGTCAGCGTGTCCCTGCTGTGTGATTGAAGTTGGCAGGAGACCTAATTCAGCAACCTCCAGAGTCCCCCTCAAACCCAGTTTTCTGTGACTTTATCAACTCTGATCCATGGCAACTAAAATGGAGTATATAAAATGGGATGGCAAATGTTGTTTTGACAAAGTTTATTATATTCAGAGAGGTACAATTTGTGAGGCAACTGTGGGTCTATTAGAGTAAATTTAGTCTAAAGATACACATTGCTTCTCCCTATCCTGAGACTAATTTTCTCCTCTCCCTTCAGCTTCCCATTTTCCTCAAATTATAGTGTTTCTTCAAATTTGTAATTTTCTGCCTCTTCAAAACAGAAGGGAACTAATTTCTCATGAGAACTTATTATCACAGAGATCACCTCTAAAGCAGTACCTTGGTACCCACTTGTGTTCTATAAATGCTAAGAAAAATTACAAAATGTTGTCTCATAGTGGGAGAAAATTCTCTTTCAGAGAAGAAATGCTTTAAAACACATGAATGGAGATAAAAGTAGACTGAATCAGAAAATGGACACGAGATTTGGCTAGAAAACAACTAATATTCTGATATGATGATGCACTGGAATTAAAATGTATTCCAAAAAGCTGAATTAATATTTCAATTAAAAAATGAAAAAAAAATGAAATGAAAAGCCAAAGTAATTTAGTTGGAATCCTGCATTTACACTTAGGGTGCCATGACAATGATAAAGCTGCTATGGCACAAACATTAACCACACATTCAAGAGTAAGAAAAATAAAGACTAGGTTTGGTTTCTATATGTGAGATTTCTGCCCCAAGGTTGAAAATAAAGGCTCTGGGGCCATAACATACTTATGATATTAATAATGTCTATTTCAATGCTTATTATCTAATATCTGCAGAGATGCATTTGAGAAGATAATTTTGTGTTTGAAGCAGACTAAAATGTACTTAATTATCCCAGATTTGTTTTCCAACTCCAGCAACATTCTGTCCCTCCAACCTCAAGCTTGATAATATGTTGATAACAGCCTGCATTAATAAGTAGGTGATAGCTGACACCACTAATTAACGTATTACAACTGCACTTGAACAGTTGTTAAATATGATGAAACATATTTAACTGCTTTCTTATTCATAAGCCAGCACGTACAATAAAATTCCCCATTTAAAATTCTGCAATTTCATCACAGGCCACAGAGCTATTTTAGTCAATGCTTAAACCACCTCTTGTATTAATCCTTTTACATTTGTTACCCACTAGGATTGTCTTGGGTTTTCTCTGAACTCCTGCTGTTGCATTCCAGCCCCCCAATGTACACATACAGAGAGAAGCTGAGGTCAGCAACCAGGTCTATTGGCTTTTAAGTGAGAAAACCAATAAATTGGGCAGCTTTGATAAAACATTTCCTGCTACAGAGAAAGCTAACACATCCTACACAAGGATCACTCACACAGGCCCGATATCCTTTGCCTTGTGCTATTTATATTAATTGAAAAACAGCTGGTGAATTACCTCCTTCATTCTTGAACAGACGTTCTAGAATGGAGCAAACTCAACTCAGCACAGAAAATCTGACTATGAATCAATACAAAGCCAAGCAAAAAATATGGGGGGAATAGGAAATCTCAAAGATTGACTTTAAACCCAAAGTGCAATAAAAATTCAAACCCTGAACTAAGATACACACAACAGCGAAGACAAAGCCCTGGGTGTGGTATTATCCACAAGTGTCCCACACAAGTATCACAGAGACAGAAAGAATGTGGACAGATTTTTCCCTTCTTCTGACCTTCTGCTCACTAATCTGGAAAATCTTTCTATGAATGTGAAGTGTCTTAATGAAAATGTTAATTTAATTTGGTCTAAATCCTTTGACAGGAAAGCTGACCCCATCTTTTAATTTCCAGTTTTATTTTCAAACACCCATCTCAGGTTCCCATCTTGATTCACTTAAAGGGTCTCATGAAGGAAGAGTAACAGTGAAAAGGGAGAACTGCACAGGAGGCCACTGCCACCACTCATTCAGCTTCTTGTCACAGGCAGCACTATGTGTCATCAATTACAAAGCATGTATCAGGAACAATGCTAAAAAGGCTAAATTCCTTAATTACTTTAAACTTAACTTTTCCATGGAAGATAATTTCTCTTTTACAACTGAAACACCCAACAAAACCAAACCGCAGGATAAAAGCTTATAACAAGCTCTCTGGAGTACTGATAATTTACAATCACAGATTTTCTAAATTTATTTCCAACTGTATTTCTTTAGCCTACTGTACCTTATATAAATTGGAAAATTAAAATAAAAAATCCATTTTCACTACATAGTTAGATATGTCAGGTAATGCTCTTTGTCCAATGCAACAGACTTAGCCTATCAAACAATAACCTTAGAGGCTGCCAGAAAGTGATGCAAGAAAAAAGTTATCACAACCTGTCCTACACTTTGCTACATCCTGTGTGTGCTACTTTTTATCTTGATTGCTGGCATGTAGTTTCCCTTCCAGCCCTGTTCTCCACATGCTCCTTTGGTGCAGACAGTTAATAATTACAGTGATATAGACAGACCTCTTGTAGCTTAATACCCCAGAGCAGCTCAGTACCTGGATCTAATTTTCTGTAGAACAGAGGAGAGCAAACAGAGGCAGAAGAAAATAAAGAAAATAAGTCCTTGCATTTAATTATTTACTTGTTCTCTGTGTGTGCTTCATATATATGCATGCATGGACAATATCATGCTAAGTGAAAGACCTGAGAACATGGAAAAAGATACCTCAACATCTTTGGCAGCCGTCCCACAAATAGTCCTGAAAGAAGTCAGGAGAAATAAACAATTACATACTCCAAGAGTTATGAAGCCTAGGGGGAAAAATCTTGAAAATTTCCAGAGAAAACGAGGATGAAGAAAACAGGGACTTCTAGGAGAAAACTCAAATTAAACTTTCACACAGTATTTTCCCTCAGAGTGAACGCTGAAATACTTTCTGGCATTTAGCAATATTTTATTCACACCATGCCTCAGAAGGCCTTCTGTATTAATCTGGACTTCAAATGAGGCAAAGATTAATCTGAGCTGGAAGAGACACCATCCAATTCAACCCTTTTCCCCAAGACAGACTCAACCACATGATGTCATTCCTGACATATCACTCCTAATGACTGCCGGTGGAGAAACTCAGCAATTTCTCAAAGCCAGCAATTCCAGGGTTTCCCAATCCCTATGCTGCAGGTTCTCCCTCTGATCTGACCTGAAGTTTTCCTGCTCTGGAAAGCCCCTTATTTCTTGCACCACCACACTGAAGACACACAATGCCCCTTCTTTGCACAGCTCTTGAAAGACCCGAGGCCTACCACATCCCTTCCCATTTTTCTCTTCTTTAGACTAAACAGCTCAGTTTCTTCTGATCCTTCCCCCTGAGTTATCTCCCTGAGGGATCAGATCACCCTTCTCTGGACACTCTCCAATGATACAGACATTGCTCTTGGAGAACGATGCCCAAGTTTGGGCAAAAGTTCTCCAGCTGTGGAGAAGAAAGGCTCTTCACAGACCTACCAGGCCCCACAAACAAACTCACGTGATGTTCGCCTTTTTTTATAACAGCATGACATTGTTGACCTCACACCCAGTGCATGATGCACTGTAATTCCAGCTACTTTGCTAAAGGAATACTAAGGAGTTGATCACCATTCCCAGCCTATTAAATTTCTTCCTGCCTCAGGAATTCAGCAGAGTGTCTTCTATTTATCACTGCTGGCTTTAATTCTGCTTTATTTTTCAGATTATGTCTCTAATTTGTCAAGATGATTTTCAGTATCACTACAATCCCTTAATGCTGGCAGGCCCTCCTATCTCACCAGCACATTTAATCAGAGCATTTTATTTCATCATCTCAGTTCTTAATGGAAACACTGATCAGAATTAAACTCGGGACTGCTGACTGCCAAGTCCCTTTACTCCAGAGCAGATAAAGTATCAGGTCACCTCTTGGTACTTAAGGCTGATATTCTACAGCCCTCATGCTTTGTTAACTACAGACCAGGGAATATATCTAATGGAGTGTTATATATGCTTCCCAGTATCCCATCAAGGCTCCAGGACCCTCTGCTGCAGCTCAGAGCACAGCAGGTAACTTCCCAGTCATGCACCACTGTACTGGCTCCTTCCCAGAGCAACACCCTGCTGGAACTGCAGCCTGGGCCAGGATGCACCCAGGAGCAGGGGGAGAGGAGGCTGACCAAGAACTTGCACCCTCAGAGCAAAGGATTTCTGTTTGCCTGAAGTCAGCTACGCTGCTTTCAACTCACTGCCCACTCCTGTTTGCCAAAATAAGTCTTAGTTTGCTCCAACAGTGTCATTTTTAATGCTGACCTAGGTATCACTACACAGGGATGCCTAGAGCCATATGCCTAACACATATAGCTATATATATATATATGCTTATAAATGTGTGACATTTCTGAATTAGGTAAGAGATATAGTTACTTATATTACAATAACACTCAGATTATGCTTACTGATTATACAATCTATTTCTGTCTGCTTTGAATGAGAAAATTCTCAATATTCCATTTTATCCCAGGGCAAAAAAAAAAAAAAAGGATTTAATTCCCCAGAATTTCAGCATTTCCCAACATCTTCCATCTCTGCATTCCATTCACAGTGCAAAGCTCATTCCTGAGAAAACTGCAGGGCTTCCATGACTCAGAAAAAAAGTTCAGATTCTCACTGATCTGTAACCCCAGCTGTGCATCAGATTTTACAGAGATCCCTACTCTGGAAGAGATGAGAAACCTTCCTGTGGCCCAGATGGATTCCAGTACACATCATGGTTCCCAGGCTGCAGGTCTGATGGTCAGCAGAAAACCAGGAGCCTAGAGGAGGAAGCAGGTATCTAAATAACCTCAAAAGCATTTGCAGCATATTAAGTCTAGATTCCTTCTTATCAGTCAGTACTATCTGTCAGATTCCTTTGGTAAATTAGATATTGTTCCAGCAAATACCACTGCATTATATAATGCCTGCTACACAGAACTGGGGCAGCTACCCCAAGACATGCTCCTCTGAGCTTGCAGGCTTTCAGCCAGGTATCCCATTCTGCTCAAATTATGTAGGTTTTGAGGCACGCCTGTTACTTTCAAGAAGAAACCAACCACAAAAAATACTGGATCACACAAAAAAATTCATCTGGAGACAATTTATGTCATTCACACCCAAGCCCAAGGACGACCATAGGTTTAGTCCAGCTGTAGGACGTGGGAGAGGTCGGGCAGTGTCCCAGAGCTGCCCAGGACAGAGCACACCCTGTCACCTGGGTCCCTGCTGCCATCCCAGCTGTGCAGCTGCTGCGCAGAGCTGCTCCCTCACCTCCCTTCACAGCCCCAGCACATCACACTGGCCCTCAGCCCACTGGCGCACGCCTTTCTTCTCCATTCCTGAGGCTCAGCTCAGCTGCAACCCCCCCACACACACCCAGAAATAAAGCCCAAAATAAAAAGCTGTGGAAGCCAGCCCTACTAGTGACCTAAAAGCAATAGTTTTGGATGGAGTGAATGGGGAAAGTGACAATACTGTGGGAAAGCAAGGAATAAAAGTAGCCAAAGGCTCACACACAGGGTGTGAGAAAGCAGATAGGGACTCAGAAGTGGTCAGGTTAACACAGCTCACCAGCTGCCACACTGTGGTACAGGGGGAAAAATAATTCTGCCTCTTCCTTCTAACATGTCACCTCCAGCCTCCTTCCCTGTACTAGTTCACACACAGCACAGCCACCAAAAGAAGGGTCTCCTTACTAACACACGCCATGGAGGGGCTACCTGGAGACCTGTGAAGAACTTGGGCTGTTCAAAATCTTCTCCAAAATTTAACTCCCACTTGGCAACCTGAGTCGGTGTTCCCTCATGACTCTGATTTACACAAGTCCCTCTGGATTTGACTAAGCCAACAGGGTAATGCTTAGAACATGTTCTAGCTCAAGGTGTTCATGCCCATGGCAGGGGGCTGGACTAGGTTAACCTTTTAAGGTCCCTTCCAACCTAAACTATTCTTTGGTATTCTGTTAAGAACTGGATATGTATTTGGAGGCTATGGATATGTATTTGGAACTAACACATTTAAGAACTCAATAAATAACAGAACTTGTCCTGGATTAGGAGTGTCCAAATCCTGGCATTTTAATCAAGACACATCTTCTAAGAAGGCATTAAAAGCAGTCATCAAAGCATTTATCTTCAGCAAGAGTGGAAAAAGTATTCTCTGAACCTGCCTTGTGAGTACTCTACCCAGCTTATTAACCCCTCACCAATCCCTCCCTGATTTCTCACTCATGAGAAATAGTTCTCTCTACAGCTCCTTTTTCCCTAAAGTAGAACAACATAAAAAATTACTCTAAGGGCTTCAGACCAGCAGACTAAGAAAATAAAGATGAAATATAAGCAAATTTCTTTTTCCTATAAAAGTTTCCAAAACCAAAGCAGGCAGATTTGCGGAACCATTTCCGCCTGGCAAGCTGATGAAAAGAGCAGGGTTCCTCAGAACATGCATACCTTTTACTGTACTTAAAGAAGGATCAAAGTAGTTAAACTGAATTACAGTTATTCTTAACTTGTATTTTTCTCATGTTTAGACAACCTCTGCAGCCTCCAAGAGCCAGGGCAGCACCCTGGTTCCACTGGAACCCGGTCATCCCATTCCTGCAGCTGCTGCATGAGTCATTCCTGTGCAGCATGACATTGCCTTTGTAAAGCACTGCTTCCCAAACCATCATCCTCAGAAAGCTGGCTGGCTACGTGCTGCTGGCGGAGCTCCTGGCCTCCAACTGCTGCATGCCTTTAAAGACAACCAAGATGCACTGAATGCTATCCTGGCACACGTTTCCCTTGAAAGCTGCTGCTTTAGCTGCTTCAGGGCAACTCTGTTCTTGTGAATGAGTGAGGAGGTGTCTCGAAATAACTTCTGAGACACAGTCTGCAAAAAGAAGTAAAAATAAAACCAAAACAAAGACCTCTGTGGAATTCCTGCTCTAGATAATGTGTCAGCTCTTCATGAAAATCTCCCTGGTCCAGCAAGTCTGGGAAATAGACCGAGACTGGGAATTATCTCCAGCTCTACCATATGGAGATGCGAGACACCAGGCCAGTTGCTTGTTTCATTTAACATGTGTTTCTTTTACCAGCAGTATTAACATGGCCTTGTTCCTGTTTATACTTTGGGAAGGCAGAAAATAAACTTTTTTCCTCTCATTTTGTTTTGCTCTTTCAGGAGTTCCCTGTTCCTGTCAAAGCGAGTTAAGCTAAACAGAGACAAGGCAGTTTTGCTCCAGAGTAAATGTGTCCACACTAGGAGATTATTTAGAAATTGTTCCTACAGTTCAAATACATAAACTCCCCCCTTAATCCTCATTAGCCTTCTGATGTAAGAAGGCCCTGAGGTTGGGTAATTATTTTGTTAGCAGACCACAGTATAACACAACTTTAAGGCAAAGCACATGACACCCACACAGTGCTTTCACCAGTTAGGAGAGGCACCTATTTTAGTGGCTTAACAGTAAAGTTTGTCATTGTCTGCAAAGTGACAAGAGCAATGCTGAAGCTATGAGGGTGCTGAGAGAGCCTGAACTCCCTGTGCCCATCCACGTGGGAAAACCACCTCATAAATGCAGGACACCCCTTGGAGAGAACTCGTATCAAGACAATGTCAATGAGACCCGTGACCCAACTGCAATGAACACCAGCAGAGGAGAACACGAAAGGCTGGCACTTCCCTGAGACAACTCCTCCTCTGAGTGCCTCGGAAATCACAGAGCAAAGCGGAGCAGCTCGCTCCCCAGCAATAGCAACGCTACTTGACAACCAGCACGTCTGTCAGTGATGCTGTAAAGCACCAGTGTGCTCCGGCACGCAGGGCAGCTCGCAGTGCTGAACCCTCCTGCCTCCCTGGGTGACAGATTTGTTTCGCTGTTTCAAACCTATCACAAGCCCGTTCCATTTAAGGGAACCAGAGAGGCACCTTCTGTCCATAGGACAACCCAGACGTGAACCTGCCAGGTTCACCCGTACTCTTTCCAACAGGGACAGAGTTTAGTTTAGGCTGGAGAGGTGAATGATGAAGTAGTAGCAAACTTACTTTCCAGTGATCAATTGGCTTCTGGATGGTGTACACATGGGCTGGACATAGTAGTTCTCCAGCTTGACCCCTTCGGCAGCCAGCTTGTCCAGCGTGGGCGTCCGGATCTCAGAGCCGTGGTACCCCACGTCCCTGAACCCCTGATCGTCGGCCAGGATGAAGATGATGTGCGGCTGCGAGCGGGGGGCGCCGGCCGCGGGCTCCTCTCCCAGCAGGTTCCCCGGCGCCTCCCCGGCACCTCCCCGGCGGCTGCCCCAGGCCAGGTAGCCGCAGGTGAGGAGGCTGAGCAGGGACAGCCCGGCCAGCACCGCCGCCACCATCCTCCCCGGGCTGGGGCGGCGCGGCCAGCGGCGCCCACCGCGGGCCATCCACCGCGGCGGGAGGGCGGAAAAACAGTAACCAGAAGGAAATAAATCAACAAAAACCCAACAAAGCCAGGCGGCCTCGGGACGGGCAGCGCCCGTCAGGGCTCCCGGCGGGCGAGGGACATCGCAGTCACCCCAACTTCGGCAACTTCAGCCGCTGGCGCCGGCGCCGGAGCCGGGCGGGTGGGCAGGGCCCCGCCGGGGGTCACAGCACCCTCGGCCCGCCCCCGGCCCCGCGCCGGGGCGCCGCTGCCAGCCCGTCCCGGGGCCGCTGCCCATGGCGGGGCGAGCCGGGGCGCCCCGGGACGGGACGGAGCCGGGACGTGCCGCCCCCCGCCCGCCTCCTTCGGCGCTGCCGGCCCGCGCCGCTCCCTCCCCGCTCCCTCCGCCCACCCTCGCCACCGCCCCCGGTGGCTCCCGGCGCTCGGACCCGCCGGAGGACAGGGGCACCGCGGCCCCAGCAGCGCCCGAAAGCCCCGCTCCTCCCTGCCCGGCCCCTTCGCAACCCGGGCTCCTGCCCCTGCCCGACCCGTCCGCAACTCTTTTCTTCCTTTCCCTCTCCTCCCCTCTGCCCGCACCTCCTCCTCTCCCTCGCCCGACCCCCGCATCCCAGAGGAAAACCCCCACCCCGTTCGGCCGCCAGCCCCAGCCTCCCCCCCACAGCGAGGTGGTCCTGCTCCTTCCGCCCCCTCGAAATATTGATTGTTTTAAGAGTTTCTGACTTGGCCACAAACATCTGGAAGGTATGAACGTACCGGATTTGTTTCCAGCCACAAACAGCCCCAAATCCCAAACCCTCCAGTTCTGGCGAGGCTGTGGCAAACGCCAGGAATGCGCCTTTGCAGAATACAATCACTTTTAAGAACTTGGGTTAAAGTACAAATGTGCTGCAGTTGCAAAATACAACTTCACCCTGTCCTAGAAGACACCGAGTCAAGCAGAAACTGATATTCACACACGATTAGGCTGAAGTAAATCCGCAGGTCCGACCTGTCTAACATGAGTCAGCATGAACAACTTCTAGTCCCACCAGGTTTTATAAAGTATTAACTCTTAAACAGGCACTTGGACCAAGCCCTCTAGTTCCTGCACCTCTGTGCTAAGCTCCAGCTGGTCCCTGCCAAGGGACTTTCTACATCCCTCTGGGATCCTTCCCGGATTAAAAATAAAGTAGTGTTGTCTTGAGTGCACTTTAATTTGGGTCGAATCTTAACTGATTTGGTTCACATCAGGTTATATAAAACTGTCCTCACTCTAAAATGTTCACTGAAAAAGACCCATTTAGAAATAACTAAGTGTTATGCTGATGTTCTCAATGTTACAGCAGGAAAACATGGAAGTAAAAGTGGATTTAGGGATTTCAGCATGCTTAGTAACAGCTTGTCCAGGCTGAAAAGTGATACAATAAAAGTAACAACTACACCCTAAAACCCGCAGAGTTTAACTTCTGAGGTAGAACATCTTCTGAAATCACAGCATGTTAACACAAGCTCTTAAAAAAAAAAAAATCCAAAATCTTAAACTTAAAAAACTGTTACATTTTCATCTACCATCCCTGCCCATGGCAGGGGGCTTGGAATTAGAGGTTCCTTCCAACCCAAACCATTCTATGATTTCTTGAAGTTACACTTCATTTAAAAGAATTTGCTATTCCAATTTTTACTCCTTTTCCCCATGTTTACAAGACCAAAAGAATACATGTAGACACAAAAATCCATAAATGGTCAAATGCAAATTGGATTTGTGATGCTATCTTGTCTTCAACACGAAAAAATATGATGTTCCCCTTGTAATATAAGCTGTAGTAGCACTATAGACCCAGACAAACATCAGAGTATCATAAAAAGTATCTGATCAAATGTATATATACACATTTTCTAGCAGTAAAATATGAAAAATGTATTATTAAGAAGATGCCATAGAACAGCTTTAGAAGGACAGGAGGATAACATAGCCTGTGACTTTGCAGTGCCCCATTAACCATACCAAACCCTGTCAGTCCCCACCCAACTGTAAATGAAAATATTCGAGGGCAATCTCTGCCAGACATCTATAAACTTAACCTTCTCTCTTTTTGGGTCTGACAAAGCTTCCTTTTTTTTTCCCCACTTTCGCAAAAACAAAAGTAGGCTTATGTCAGCAAAATACTCTGCTGACCTTCAAGCAGAAAGGCCTTAGAAGAATATGTGCTATTAATATTCTACTTAATATTTGTAGATGCTCAGAAATTGTAGCCAAGGTTTATACAGCCTATTCAGGATGCTTAGTGAAAGGAACAGAAGAGTTGTGAAAGCTAGAGGAAGTATTTTTTCCCTGAGGGGAAAGAAATCCTGAACATCCATACGTATTTAAACTTGTGTGCAGTGAATACATTAATTCAAACATACATTAGTTAAAACTGAATTTAGCACACCATTAGGAAGGGATATATTTTTAGTGCTTGCTGTGCAGTCTCTGTGTGTATTGAGCCCATAAAATTAAATTTGTGCAGAGTGGATGGCTGACGTTGGAGGCTCATCTGCAGTTACCTGCAGCCTGGGTGGGGGCTCTTAAAGGTGCCCTTTGCTGGTTATTTCAGGTCAGGCTGTCACCAACCTGCTCTTCCTGAGCCAGACATGTCTAACACACACAGACATCCCAAAAAGAACACGTGTTCCATTCCCTTTCTCTGCCCTGACTGACCCTTTGTGCCAGCTGCCTCGGAAAGGTGACAGTCCTGTGGTGCAGGAGACTGGAGAGAGCTCTGGCACGAAGGCTGAACATGCAAATCTCTCATTCCTTGTGCCAACACTCTTCCTGAGAGAGAGTTTCACTCCAATTTACAGAGAAACAGGAATAATAATGGTGAGGTCTTGGGAAGACAGTTTATAGAAAAAATAGATTCAAGCGCTAAGGCTCCTATGGTAACATTATAACTGTTTTTCTAATACTTAGGTCGGTCTTGAGAACGTAATTCTTCCTAGCTGGAGAAAGGTAATTCTTCCTAGCTGGAGACTACATGTCTTTCTTACCTGTGACTCACAGCTGACAGTAACAAGGAAGGATGCAATTTGGGATGTGCAATTCAGTGCTCTTCCTAATCATGCCTGAGGCCAGGAAACTTTGTCTGCCTGAAGAACAGCTTTGTGAAATGCTATTTTTAGCTGAATTGCTGCAACTGGAGGAAGAACGAAGCAGGTTTTGGCCTACACACAGAGTCAATATTCTACATATTTCCAAGAACAGTAACTGTGCATTTCCTTTCACCTCGCTCATTTCTGCATGCCGCTGTCCTCAGCATACCTTCTTCACAGGGGAAGGAAAAGGCAGCACATCCCTGCACTCTGCTTTCCAGGTGAGTGCTGTGCTTTTGCCTGGCACTCATCACTGAAAATAGCAAACTACAACATGAATAGAAGTCTGGTGAGTCACAACCTTGACATCATTCCCTTTGCCTCCTTTGGTGGACCCTAGTAATTAATTTACAGATGTGCTGCTTGGGAATGCTCAGATTCCACCCGTGGCTTATTCCCTGCTTTATGATGACATAAACAGAGCCTTGCTCTGAGCTTATTCTATATTTAACACAGACTTTCCTCAACTCCCCACTGTATTTTGTAGGCAAAGGTCCAGATTCTGATCTCAGCTGCCTGCACTGATGTAAATGTGCAGTCACTCAACTGATGCCAATAAAGTCACTCTGGAAATTTGGGATGTGACCTTAGATATCCCTCTTGTGTCAGCCCCTGCAATCACTGAAACAACACAACTTTGGAGCTGGTGCTGGCCTTCCTGGAAGAATCTTCCATTCCCCAGTTACATAAAGTTAATGGTCCTAAGTGAAACAGAACAAAGTCTTTAAATTCCTGTAGTCCTACTGAAATGGCTGCTTCTGGAAACAGCAAGTGGTGTGCTTCTGTAGAACTGGGGAATTTCAGTAGTGATGTAAACAAATGGCCAGGAGACCTTGTGCTCCTTTCTTGATAAG